>CM021101.1:666785883-667385883 GCA_007115665.2 Sequoiadendron giganteum
CCTCTCCCACTATCCCTCTCACTCTCCCACTCTCCCTCCCTTTATCTTCATCGCCAACTCTCCCTTTCTCCCTCTCCCTTTGCCTCTCCCTATCTCACTCCATTTATCTCCCTCTTTCCCTCTCCTCTCCCCTCTCTCTCTCTCCCAATTCTCCCCTCTCCTCTCCTCTCCCTCCTGCTTCCTCCTCTCCTCTCTCCTCTCCCTCTCCTCTCATCCCTATCACCCTCCACTCTCCCTCTCTCCCTCTCCTCTCCCTCTCAGCTCTAAACTCTCTCTCCCTCTCCCTCTCCTATCTCCCTCCCTCCTGGACTCTCCCTCTCCTCTCTCTCTCTCTCCCTCTCCCTCTCTCTCTCCCTCTCCCTCTCTCCCTCTCCCTCTCCCTTTGGTCTATGTGTGTACAAATCAGATATCCGATTTGTGAAACTCATTGTGCAAAGGTTAAATCTTACCATTGCAGAACATGTTTTACAAATCGGATATCCGATTTGTGGGCCATAGAAAAACCCCATGTGGGTCATTTTTGTGCATTCCAAGAGACCCTACATTCTATTTGCAACACTTTGCAAGCGTCAAATGTGCAGTTTCAGACAGGAAGAGACAAAGATAAACTTTTTGGAGATTCGTGTACTCAAATTTGTCATACATAATGATTTTTTAGCATCTTTTATTTGGTATAATGGGGAACAACAGTCATCGGAAGCAAAAACATAAGAGAAAGCTAAGAAAAGAAAAAATTGAAGGATATAGACAAAGAGATAGATAAGGTCATAGAAATAAAAGACAAGGTATGTTAAATATTGGTAAACCTAAGCCCTATGGTTTTTCAAGTGAAGAGGAAATTGAATATGTTCAAGGTGAAAATGTTCAAATTGATATTGAAAATTTTCAAGGTGAAAATGTTGGAATTGAAGATGTTGAACATGATATTGAAATTGGGAATGAAAATTTTGAAATTGATAATGAAAATGTTGGAATTGAAGATGTTGAACATGATATTGAAATTGGGAATGAAATTGTTCAAATTGATATTGAAAATGTTCAAGGTGAAAATGTTGGAAATGAAGATGTTGAACATAATATTGAAGCAAGTGTAAATTATGTTTCACCCGATTACATGAGAAATGAAGAACCTTGTGTGGAAGAAAGAGGTATTCTAAATTCAAGACCTTCAAGGACTCCTAAATAGTTAGTTAAATTGATGATAACATTATAAAAAAATTTGAACGCAAGAGGTCAACACGAACTATTCGGTTGTGGGCTAGAATACTTTTCAACCAATATTTTAGCAATAAGACATTGACCGATCAATGCCAACTTTTTGTACAATTGCTAAAGATGCAAAAGATGAGACCTTTGCTAGCCAAATTGAAGATTCGTCTGAACAAGAGGGCTGAAAAAAATTCTATTATTGTCAAAAATATTTTTAATGCTCTCAAGTCTATTGGAAAAAATAACAAGGAAAAAGATAAGAGAGCTGCTCGGAGAGTTATTACCACCACCCTAGTAAGCCATCAATTGAAAAAGGCTCGCTTTATGAGACAAACTTGTATTGATTTTGACTTAAATCGTAAAACTTATGATAGAGCACTTGCAAGAAGAGAAAGAATAGATGATCCTCTTCAAAATGATACATGGGATTTTTCCATAAGGCTTACATGTGTTGATAAGAAGCTAACTGATAATGTAAAGCATGCAATTCAACAATTTTGGCATGATAACTCTAGAGTATCACCCAATTCAAAGGATGTTTTAAAGTTAAGAATTGGCAGTCAAGACCATACATCACATCCTAAACATTTCTTGGAATCAAGCCAAACAATGTTGTTCAACAAATTTATTCAAACACATCCAAATATGGAAATCTCGCAAAGAACTTGTGAAGGTTTGAAGCCATTTTATTGTGTGCCTCTTAAGATTCGTAATACTTGTTGTTGCAAATACCATGTGGAGTTTTCAATTTACCATGAAATATTATGCTATATCTATTCTACTTTGCATACTAATGAAATTTTGCACGAGTGTGGTGCAATGCATCTTTAAAAATCATCAAGGTACTTGCTAGATCTATTTTTATGTTCTAGGGATGATGGTTCCTTTTTCTATAGAAATGATTGTTTAAATGCGAAGTGCTCACAATGTGGTGGCCTGTAAAATTTTGTTCAATGTTTTCATGACGGTTCCGAACATGAATTTGGAAAGAATCTTGTTGAGAAAAAGAGATATGAGATAAGTCAAATATAATTTGTAGAGTGGAGGTGAAGGTTCTAGATGCGAGTTGGTTACAAAAGAATGCAGTGTTGCTGATTTTATTTCAGATTTTAAGGACAATATTTTCTACAAATATGCAAGGAATAGTCATAGGTCTCAGTGGTTGGATCAACAATTTAGGATATGTAAGGACTCTTTTCCGATTGGCACTATTATATCAGTGGTTGATTTTTCTGAAAACTACACATTGCAACCACAAAATGAGGTACAATATTAGTATTACAATTCCATTCATATTGCTATTTTTGTCCACATAACATTTAGACATGCACCTGATAGTACAGAGGAGG
The DNA here is from genome assembly GCA_007115665.2 of Sequoiadendron giganteum. Taxonomy (NCBI): domain Eukaryota; kingdom Viridiplantae; phylum Streptophyta; class Pinopsida; order Cupressales; family Cupressaceae; genus Sequoiadendron; species Sequoiadendron giganteum. The sequence continues at coordinate 666,788,442 of CM021101.1, forward strand.
ATCAAAAGATAATCAGAGAGTATCATTTTTATATGAGTTATGATAGATCTCACTCATCCGAGTATGTCCAACATTGCTTCGAGATTTTTTTTGAGTTCTTGCAGGAGAATGATACAGCACTGGGCCGACATCTCATTTGGTCAGATAACTATATAGGTCAATTCAAGAATGCTCATATGTTTTATTGGTTGAGTAGAATGCATGTAGAGAGGGGTGTATCTAATATTTGGAGTTTTTTTGAAGCTGGGCATGGGAAAGGGGAGCATGATGGAGCAGGTGTATGTGTAAAAAGAGCTCTAGTTAAGGAGCAATTGAAGATTTTAGTAGAAAAATTCAGTGATGCACGTTCTATTGTTGATCGGTGTAGTTCAACATTGTCACAAGGAGGGACACTTGATTCAAAAGCGCACATATTATTTTGGTTGGTTGAAGAGGGTACAATGGGAGGCAGATTGGATTGTCATACAATAAAAGATTATTCAAATATGCATTCGTTTCAAAGCTCAGATGCAAGCACATGGACCATTTGGACATGATAGTTGGCTTTTTTTTTAAGATTTGTATTCAATGCAAGTCAATTGAGTGGGTGGATAAATGGGTTCCACAATATCTAACAAATTTATCTCAAACTATATCCATGAAAAAATACACAATGCAAAGTTCACTTGATTATGACCGGCTTTCGTATCTACTACATCTAGGACATGTTTTTGCAGTTGTTGCACCGTAGGGGAATGAAGAGAGATCAAATTATTGATTGGCTCGATGTGTGCGGGTAAAGCACAAGCTAACACAATTGATGGAAGATGATGATGGGTTCGTGTATCCTACAGGTTCAGTTGTGGTTGTAGGAACTTGGTTATGAACATACATGATTAGAACGAATGGCATACCTGCATTTGAAAACTACGAGAAACACAAAACCATTCTCATGTATTCACACCTTGTTATAGAAACAAATGTTAAGTTGTTGAAGCATCATGCCAAACCAAAGAAAAACACAACTATGGACACTTAGTAATGCTGATCATGAAGCAATATTGAATACTCTTAAGCAAAGATATGACCCTTCAGGCACACTTGAATAGCATATTCAAGAATGGAAAGTACAATGCTTAAGCCTCTTTTTTGTTGTGACAATATAGATATATCATTTGAAAAATTTTGTGATATTCTTGGCACGATTGATCATGGACCTACTACAACAATAGCCAACTCTGATCCTTTCAAAGAGGTATGCGACATATTACTTTAATATAGATTGGTTATTCAAAGCATCTTTTCTAGTTTGCATTACCAATTCATCATCATTCAGGATGTTTAGATTAATATGGATTTGTTAGTCTAAGCATATTTTTTGTTGTTACAATATAGATTTATTATTTGAAATTTTTTGCAATATTCTTGGCATGATTGCTCATGGACCTACTGCAACAATAGGAAACTTTGATCCTTTCAGAGAGGTATGTGACAAATTACAATAATAACAATTGGTTATTCTAAACATATTTTCTATTGTATGTAGTTTAACTACTACCTTGATGGTTTGTATAGGTGCTTGTCACTTGAAAATGCCAACATACTACTATTGTGGAAGACTGTGCCTTGAATGCCTCTAATAGGCAACTTTTGTAAAAATTGAATTTTGAAATGTGAAACAATGTAAAAAGGTCATAACTGTGTATAGGCATAATCTATATCCAGTGATGTTGTTTGAAATACGGTTCAAATGTATGCCATTGTATAAAGGGTATGTTTGAAATGTAAAAAGATTTTTGTACTTAATCGAGCTACAACCGGAGGTTTCTTTCCTGGTTCTTTCCCATCGGTATGCTCAATTGAATCAGTTTTTGTAATATCTCTTATTTATATATAAAAAATTACAGTGGCTTGCCAATATTTCAAAAAAAAAAAAAGTAAAAAGTTCATTGTGAATTTCATTTTCCATGTAATTGATTGAAGTTGATTGGGCAAGAGCTAGGACTTGCAGAATCTTGATCCAACCTTAAATATTTTTTCCCCCATATTTCATTGACATTACCACTTTGGACTCTTAAGGGAAAACGCTGCTCCGATGCAGCTCAGAGTGATTCGATGTATTTGGGTGCAAGAGAGAACCATACCTAGCGTAAATGTACCCATCTGGGTGTTTTGGAATAGTCTGTTGGGTCATACGAGTTCGAGAATGAAAGTTGCACCACTTTGCAACTTTACACTGCTTGCATTTGACAACTTTTCCCTCAACTGAAAACTCATCACCATGAAAAAACACCTCTGAGATAGAAAAAACCGAGAGAGGTTATTGTAGATGGTCTCAACATGATCCCATATCTTTAGATGAAGATTCTGTAAGCATCACGATTTCCAAGAGATAGTTCGTCAAATTTTGCTGTCATTTAGCACTTTGGACTCTTAAGGGAAAACGCCGCTCCAATGTAGCTCAGAGTGATTCAACACATTTGGGTGCAAGAGAGAACCATACTTAGCGTAAATGTACCCATCTAGACATTTTGGAACAGTTCGTTGGGTCATACGAGTTCAAGAATGAAAGTTGCACCACTTTGCAACTTTACACTGCTTGCATTTGGCAACTTTTTCCTCAACTAAAAACTCATCACCACAGAAAAATGCATTCGAGATAGAAAAAATAAAAAGAGGTTATTATAGATGGTCTCAACACAATCCCATATCCTCAAACGAAGAGTCATTAAGCATCACGGTTTCTGAGAAATAGTCCGTCAAAGTTTGTTGCCTTTTAGTACTCTGGACTCTTAAGGGAAAACACTGCTCCAATGTAGCTCAGAGCGATTTGATGTATTTGGGTGCAAGAGAGAACCATACCTAGTGTAAACGTACCCATCCGAATGTGTTGGAACAGTCTATTGGGTTGTACGAGTTCGAGAATGAAAGTTGCACCACTTTGCAACTTTACATTGCTTGCATTTGGCAACTTTTCCCTTAACTGAAAACTCATCACCATGGGAAAACGCATTCGAGATAGAAAAAACTGAGAGAGGTTATTTTAGATGGTCTCAACATGATCCCATATCCTTATATGAAGATTCTATAAGCATCACGGTTTTTGAGAAATAGTCCGACAAATTTTGCTGCCTTTTAGCACTTTGGACTCTTAAGGGAAAACATCGCTCCAATGCAGCTCAGAGCGATTCGACGTATTTGGGTGCAAGAGAGAACCATAACTAGCGTAAATTTACACATCTAGATGTGTTGGAACAGTCCGTTGGGTCGTATGAGTTCGATAATGAAAGTTGCACCACTTTGCAACTTTACATTGCTTGCATTTGGCAACTTTTCACTCAATTGAAAACTCATCACCACGGGAAAATGCCTTCGAGATAGAAAAAACCAAGAAAGGTTATTGTATATGGTCTTAACATGATCCTATATCCTCAAATGAAGAGTTTGTAAGCATCAGGGTTTCCAAGAAATAGTCCGTCAAAGTTTGTTGCCTTTTAGCACTTTGGACTCTTAAGGGAAAACGTCACTCCAATGCAGCTCAGAGCGATTCGACATATTTGGGTGCAAGAGAGAACCATACCTAGCATAAAAATACCCATATAGACATGTTGGAATAGTCTGTTGGGTCGTACGAATTCAAGAATGAAATTTGCACCACTTTGCAACTTTACACTGCTTGCATTTGACAACTTTTTCCTGAACTGAAAACTCATCACCACGGGAAAACACCTTCGAGATAGAAAAAACCAAGAGAGGTTATTGTAGATGGTCTCAACACGATCCCATATCCTTAAACGAAGTATCTGTAAGCATCACGGTTTCTGAAAAATAGTCTATCAAAGTTTGCTCCCTCTTAGCACTTTGGACTTTTAAGGGGAAACATTGCTCCAATGTAGCTCAAAGCAATTCGATGTATTTGGGTGCAAGAGAGAACCATACCTAGCATAAACGTACCCATCTGGACATGTTGGAATAGTCCGTTGGGTCGTACGAGTTCTAGATTTAGGGATGTCCTCTTCAGATCACTTTAATTTGAATAGGTTTGCAGAGCTACCAATGTTAAATCCAAGTTGACTGAGTTTGAGCAAATCGTATCCCAGTAAACACGATAGAGGTCCCACATCTTTTTGAATGCAGGAGCACTATCTAACCCTTTATCTCCATTCCTCTTGAAGCATCTTTTCTTTCCTCCTTTTCCTTCCTTCTTCGAAGATTGAGTGGAAAGAACATGAATGTTTTCATTTGTAGGGCTTCGTCCAATACCTCTCGCAACCAACCTTGACTCCCCTTGAATACAGTAAGCCCTCAACTGATCAAACTTGGAAAGTTTCGATCTCACATCAATTCCTTAAATGTAAGACTCCCAAGATGAAGGAAGACCATTAAGAGCCAACATGGTCAAATCTTTGTCATCAACAATATGACCATTTCTCTCGCTATCTTCAACTTAGAGATCAGATCATACAACTGAAAGCACTCAAAAAATGAAACACATAAGACAATAAATACAACAAGAAATTTTCTTACAACTCAGGCCTAGGTCAAGGCTGAATTTCATACAATGAATAATAGCACCTCTTGTAGATGCAAAGATACAATCGAATATGCTTCTCCTTGAAATCGGCCTGCTACTGCAAGATGAAGCGCCACTGCTCAAGTGCAAACGTTTATCTGGATTGCAAATTATGTTGAATGAACTTGATTGAGGAAATGAACAAACATCACCTCGTATTTATACAAAATAAGGTGACTCTTCAAGGAGGTCGACCTCTCTTGAAAATAATAAATTACAAAATAATATCAAGGAAGGTCGATCTCATCCATTTAAATAAAATAAGTATAAATTAAATAGCCATAGGCTATCATTTAATTTATTACAACTTAATGTGATCGCTATCATGTATGAAAATTTTGGTAGCATAGACAAGGTAGTGGACTATTTGAAAAAAAACTTCAAAGAAATGTGGTCTCATAGAATTCAAATACAAACAAATGCAATTGACAACTCCTCATAGTTTTTAGTTATGCAATGTGAAGTAATTGCATAACTGCTTAGGTTGACTTTGTAAGAACTATATTCTAATTGAAAATTTTTCATCTATGAACATCTAGTTGTTAGTTATGCAATGTGAATTAATGATTTGAGTTTGAAAGATGTGTAATGCAATGTAATCAGAAATATAAATATAAACTACATAATATAACCATTCAGTTTTAAGCTATTGTACATTGATATTTAACAATTGCTCAAGATAAAATTTTCAAAGAGTTTAATCATGCACATGAGGAACAAATTAAATTTTGATTGTCAAATTTTATATATCAAATTATCCAATAATCAAGTGTATGTCCATATACAAAAATGGCATCAATGCCAACTCAAACAAAGTTTTACAAAATGTGGCATATGCCATCTCAATATGTATTCAAAATTTACATGCCAAAATTTCTATCTCATCCTAAACTATCGATGGATATTCAAAATGGAGCCTCTTTGAAGCACTCGTTGGCTCTGAAGGTAGCTGCACAAGAAAAATTCAAACCACAATTGAGATTAGTTATACTATATAATTTAAAATAGAATAATTAACATCAAAATCAATATACATTGAATTTTAATTGAACTCTAAAATTGAAATCTTGATTACCTGAAATATACGTCTCTTCAAAGGGTTAAGAGTCCTAGAATATACCAAATCAACTTTTGAAATGCCAATCTATATATGTGAACAAAAACATAAAATTGATCCAAGTTAGCATATGATTATTGATAATAAGAACTTATTTACCAAACAAAAAATAAAATAAGCACATGTACCTCTTTAGGTTGATCTTTTTCTTTATCTCCTTCAGGTGTTTTGACACCTCCTCTTCGAGGTGTTTCAACACCTACTCTTTGAGGTGTTCCAATAACTACTCCTTTAGGCAGTGTGTCCCTTGTCAACATATCTGTAAAGCTCATAATTGTCTGTAAATAAAATTGACAAGTACATATGAAAATACCAATCTATGTCGAAGTATGTATAATCAATATAAGATCTTTAAAATCTTAATTCAATCCAATTTGAGTTCAATTACCTTCCCCTTATCTAGATTTACGCCTCCATAGTCTAGATGAGGCTACACCTCACTCACGCTGGGTATTTCCTACAGGAGGAAAACAAGATAAACATATAAACTATTATATAATTTCATTAATGACAATTCAACTGATAAAAAAGTATATAATATAAAATGTGAACGAGTGAGTGTGAAAATATATACTGTGTGTGTGTCCAAGCCAAATGAAATGGCCCTAAGGGTGCTATCAGCCACCCATGCGAGTTCCTCCTCAGACATTAACTGTTAAATAGACCATGTAAATAAATATTAGTACTTGATACTATCTCTTATTAATATTCATTTAAAAACAAATGCAAGTTATGAAATTATAACTTAAATCTTACCTATGTCACTATTCCAGCATCTCCCTCTCTAGCAGGAGAGGACTCTATAGAGTGCACTTCACTCCCCTATGACTAATCTATAATGTCTACATCATGGAGGTCATAATCAGAAGTGTCCAAGGGATGCTCAGCGGGTTGTACAAGAGGGCCCAAGCATATCTGGCAGCACATAGTGCAAGCATGTGGCACACAAATATGTGGACCTGAGGAGGATGATGTAGCAACACTCGAGCTTTCGCCAACATAACCAAAATGTGGCTAAGAGACTATAGAAGCATGCGAAACCAAATGACCACTCAAAGAGTGAATATCCTGAATAGTCTGTGCGGATGCATCCTCGATAATCTCTGGATGATATATTGGAGGTGGAAGAGGAAAGGGAGGAAGGGGAGGAAGGGGAACATTTGGGCGCGGGACTACTCTAACTACCCCTGGTCTATCCTGGGGCATACCTCCACCAACACCCTAGAAGGGTTTAATGTCAAAGTAATTGACATGATGCCCTAACACAAACTCAACATATAATTTTTTAATAAAGTAAAATGGTATGTCGGAATTATTGTTCGGTGGTTTATCAAAAACCATACACCAATGATCCCAAAAGTTAGCTACAATGTCCCTATGCATGCACCATTTTATGGAAAGTTTTTTTTTTATTAACATTCACTGGCAAACCGGTGCGGGGTCAATGAATAAAGAGGCTATTTGGGCTTTGGTTATTTGGAGATCTTTCACATCATCGTAAGACAATCCACATCGATAATATTCCCTCATGTCTTCTCGCCATGAATAAAAGGAATTATGTTGGGTGGAGAGGGTTTCTATATTTTTAATTATTTCCTTCAATGTGTTTGTCATATCTCTCAATCGAGGCATTGTCTGATAAATTTCACAAATGCCCCTCAATTGCCCCAATTTTTCACCAATTAAGTCTTCAATTGGTGGCTGCGAAGGTGGTGGAGCATTTGGCATTTGTGGATTTACATTCGCAGCCATAATACCTGATTAAAGTTAAAAACTAATTAAACTAATTGAAATTACACAATATAAATGAAATTATTGTAAAAAAACCCTAGTTTTTAATAAAAATCCAAAAAAAACCATACTTTTTCACAAAAATCAATAACAAACTCTTATTTTTGATAAAAATACATCAACAACACTAATTTTTAATCAAGATCCATTTCAAAACATTAAGTTTTAATAAAAAATCAATGTAAACTCTAGTTTTTTTTTTTAAATCAATAGAAAACCGTATTTTTGAATTTCTTTTAATAAAACCTACTTAAACTTAATAGAATCTATTAAAAAATTGATTACAAGAATGAAAAAACCAAATACATACCTTTCAAATCAGACATCGGATCAGAACGGATATCACATTTGGGTTTTTCCTTTTGCACCCGCGTCAAACTGTGAGAAATGAAATTAAAGACTCTGCTGTTTTTTTATATACAGTTTCCAAAAATCGGATATCCAATTTGTGGAAACTACATTTGGTTTTTGGTTCGGGTAGAAGTACTGACACCTGAACCTAGAAAAGTCAACTTGGCCATTTCCGCGTTTTTGAGCCGATTCAAAATGGGATTTTTTCTCATTGCCACTTTTTGGCCCATCATGATCCTGCACATACCCAGAATTTGGAATCTTCAGATGGAAAATCAAGATCTATAGAAAACTATTGAAAATAATTATACTGGGACTCATACACCTAAGGTGGCGATTTAGTCCTAGTATTAGGATTTTTCTGAAACTCTTGTAGCTTTGAGTGATCTTTTGTAGCTTTCGTCTTGTCATTTATCCATGTATGAAAGTCTGAATTATGGCATGTAGGTAAGTTTCCATGAAGATGACAACTTCTTGAGAACTTTGACAACTTTCTTCAATATTGCAATTTTTTCTTTAAAGGATCTTCAAGCTCCAAATCACCTATATCTGCAATCACGAATGAAGAGGGAAAAAAATTGTTGTGTTAGGGAATAGAGGTTTGCCTTGGTCAAACCTTGTTTTGGTAATTAAACATTGAAATGAAATGAAATAACATGAATGAATGATGAATGAACTAATGTGATGTTGCAACTCACCAAATCCTTGGAATAAAGGCTACAAACTTGTGTGAAATGGCTAGCATGAATGTGGATCTTGACTCTTGATTGAATGCTTGAAACTTGACTTGAATGCTTGCTTGAATCATGCATACCTACATCACAAATGATTGGTCAAAAAAACTCATGATGCATGAAAACTTTAAAATGATGCTTGAATCTTGAATTGATGCTCCAAAATACTTGATAATCATCTCTTGAATGCTCTAGAATACTTTTGAATACTCTTGAATTGATAAATCATTTGTAAACTTGCTAGGATACTTGAACGCTTGAATTGCTAAATCACACTTGCTCAGGAAAATTGTGAGGATAAATTATGTGAAATAATCTTGTATTTATACATGTTTATGCCAATTTTTTTGAGATTACAACACTACAAGATGACATTAGATCTAAGAGAATAAAATCCTACCAAGAATTTAATTTAAAATAGGTCTTGATTAAAACGAGACTCATACACCACCTTGGGCATAAGAGTCCCAATGTCTCAAACATGGGACACAAACTTCAAGAAATGTCTTGTTTATTGCAATTTTTGGAATCCATCTTCAAAACCTAGGTGGGACCCATATGCCCAAGTTGGCATATGAGTTCCAAATCACTAGATCTAGAACACATAACCTCAAACATTGAATCATGATTTGTCATTTGTTAAATGTTGGGGTTATCCTTAGGAAAATGCATTTAATTAGGCTTGTGTATGCAAAATAGAACCAAATAAGGCATAAAAAGCCCAATTTTAGTAGGGAGGGCCCAAACAAATGTGAAAATGTAAATGGATACATTTTTCTACACTATAGTAATATTCTAACAACAACTTGAAATCCAGAAATTTCTTTCCAAACAAATTTCACATGAAGAAGGTACTCATCTTGTAGAACCAATTAACCTTCCACATACTATAGCACATGAAGCAACCTTGGAACACACCAAAATAGAAAGAAACTCAACTAAAGATAGATATGAGAAATATGAAAACAACCTCAGATCTGCAAGAACAAAAACCACACTATAGAGAAATGTAGAGTAAAACCATTTCTCCTAAATAATACTACTTTCATGATTCATACTGTGAACACAACTTTCTTTGCACAATGGTCGAGAACAATAAACTCTAGATATAACACCTCTAAACACCGTTGATCAACAAATCTAAAGCACACAAGAAACACTTCAATATAGAAAAATGAGGAGCACAACCAAAGCACTACTCTGACATCCAAGACACCTCACAACCACATTGTTTCCTTTCTTATTGAAATTTTCTCAAAAGCACTTAGAATCCAAGCACCACAAGCACATTCTCATCATTTGAAACACTTCCTCAACACAACCAAACCAACTGCAATATATCAATTCATCCACATATATTCTTATCAAGGTAACACTAGAGGTTGGCACTAGTGAAAATACTAATGAAAACATAATGTAACTAATCAAAGCATCACCAAGGTTGCATAAAATTCCAACAATCTCCACATAGACTTGTTGACATCAATGCAACAACAAGGATCTATCGACATCAATGACAACACAAACTACTCATGCTTCAAACAATCTCCAATAACACAAATTTGTTGACATCAATGACAACACACAAACTTCCAATAGTTGTAATTGTTTGGATCTACTGATTCACCATCCACCCCACCCGCCCCTTTGCCGCCCACCTTCTCAATAGATTGTGTGTCCATCACTCTTATCCTTTTTTAGTGACCTAATTTTTATTTATTTATTCATCCCACACACTATCTTATGTGAAAGAGACCTTCCATGAACAAATGTGACATCATCATGAAGTATAATTTAGAACATTGATTAGAAAACTCTAAAATATTATTTTTTTGATGAATTTTCCAGCTATCTATATTAAAAGAGATAAAGTTACAAAATTCACAAAAAAAGGTTGGGTGGTAGGAAAGCACACCCCGAAAGTCACATGGGCCCAGCCCAGCAAAAATCAACTAAAGTCACATGGGCCTAGCCCAGAAATAAAATAACAAAAAGAAAATTAAGCAGCTAATGCAATCCCAGTAGATCCTGGGGGATCTTGGTCATCTATATTTTTTCCCCATACATCAGTGGGGTTAGGAGTGACGTCAGGGGGAGCACCCCAACCATCATTATTCTTATCTTCTTTATCTTTATCCTCGCACCGAGGCGAGATTGCGAGAGCAATCCACGGAAAGCTTTTACTAGTGGAGGGCCAACCAGAGCCAGAGTCAGGAGGAGCATCCGAAGGCCACCCAAAACCACCACCACTGCTCCTCGGCGCACCACTAGAGTGCCAGCCCTGATCAGGATGCGACGGAGGAGAACGAGCCCATCTGGGAGGCCGAGAATCCCTCTGAGGAGGAGGTTGGGAGTGAGCCCGCGTGGAGTCACTCCGCTTCCGGCCCCGAGAGGGCAACCGGCGGCGGGAGGAGGAGGGCGAGTCAGGAATCCGAGCCACAGTACAAGGGGCATTGCCCCAGTGGTCCAGGAGAACCTGCAGGTGAGCCACTTCCCATGCAACCTTGTTGGCTTGCACTTGAATCTGTAACATAACATTATAGCATATAACAGCTTTAGCATAAAAAGATACATTAATAGTTAAATGTGAATGAGCAAAAATACAAGCATTTCTGTTTTTCCAAATACTGAAAAGGATTTCCACTCTTAAAGTGTGCCAAATCTGGGTGAACTTAGTCGGGGTTCTAGGTGGGTCCCCCAGTAGAACCATATGCCACAAAAAGGGTTCAAGCCTAAAAGGCTGAAAGAAATCATGAATCCAAGTCCAAAACTGCTGAGCTCTGGGACAAAACCAAAAAAAGTGCTTGAAGCTTTCAGGTTGCCCACAAAATGGGCAGCGAGGGTCAGAAACCCCCAAATGAATCAGCTGAGAACCCACAGGCAAGCCTCGGAAAAGAATACAACAAGCAAAGTGGGCCAGCTTCGGATTAACAATTGTAGACCGAATGACATCAAACCTCCTGTACCAAGTAAAGGCTGAGGAGTTAAGAAGCCACCTCTGGTTCAAAGAGCTGAGCATAGGAAAATGGGGTGAAAGCCACTTGTAACCGAGCCGTGGCTTGTAGCTCCTTAGAGGAGTATCTGGAAACCATTTCCAATCTTTCTACCAAGGTTTGTGCCCACGAATATGAACTTTGTGAAGAATCTCTACCGGAATGGCATTCACCAATCCGTCAAAAGTAGGATGGTCCTAGTTTTGAAGGCTGTAATAAGCTTTAAAAGCATCCCACTGCAAAATACTCATGGTAGGTCGGTGGAAGAGTTGGTGCAAAGTCTGAATGCCCTTCTTATGAAATCGGAGAGCTTTGAGCCAAGGTCACTTGGCCAGGGGTTGACCATTTTGGGCTAAAAGGGCAGACCACCAGAGATTATGCTAGTTGATGGAAAGCCCATCACGAAACTCGGCCCCAGCCCAACGGAATCAAGGCTTGACATTTTCCCAAGAATGCCAAATGCTTTTAGCCACAAAGGAGCCTATAATTTGAACCGACTCCCTCATAACCAGAAAGATTTGGAAGCCGATACCTTTCCAAGCGGGTCTGTAAACAAGAAACCCAGACTAAATACAATGTTTGAGGAGAACTTTCTAGGCTTCATCCCTAGTAAGCGCACAGATGATCCATTTGACATAGAGAGTAGTTCCTTGTCGTTGAGTGGAAATCAAGCCAAGCCCTCCCGACTCCTTGGGAAAATAGCAAAATTTCTAAGCGACCCGATGAAAGCCCCTATGGGTCTCAGAAAAGGCCCAAAGAAAATCGCAGAGCAACTTCTCAAGCCTGCTGTAGGCTGCTTTAGAAGGAGCCCAACAGGAAGAATAGTAGATGTGAGTGGCAGCCAAGATTTTAGAGCACACCTAGAATTTGCCTACCAGCGAGAGAGGTTTGGTAATCTAGTAGGCCAGCTTCTGCTCAACTCTGGAGAGCACGGCTTGCCAGAGCTCCCGGGGAGAAGCCTGGAAGGCGAAAAGAATGCCCAAGAAGCGAAAGATTTCACCTTGACCAATCCATTTCTAGCTATAGGGTTGAAGCCACGCAGGAGTGGGAAGCACAGACTGTCTGTAGCACAACTTTTTGTGCCATTAAATTGCAGAACCAGACGGAAGACAAAAAGTGTCAAGGCATTCAAGGGTAACAGCGATCAATCATTCATCCTCTAAAAGAGTGAGAAAGGAGTCATCAACAAAATGCCCATTGACAAGCTGCTCTTGAGAGTCCGGGAGAGTGATTCGTTTAACACGCTGTTGGGAAATAGCATTGACAAGGAGATATCCAAAACCCTCAACTGCTAGAACATACAAGGCAGGGGCAAGAGGGCATCCCTGGCGAATAGAATGAGAAAGGCCAAAAGCAGAGGACTGGCGGCCATTAATGGAGATGCAAGCCGAGGCATCGGAAAAAAACATGTGAAAAGACTGAAGAAAATTGGCTCCAAAATCCAATGCCTGTAACATCGCAAGAATGAAAGGCCATTCAATACGGTCATATACTTTAGCAAAATTGATTTTAATAAACACAACTTTCTGTTTCGAATGTCGGGCCCACTCCATGTCTTCCCAAACAGCAATAATGTTGTCAAGAATGAACCTGGATTTGATGAATCAAGTCTGCTCGGAACGCATAATCTGAGGTAAGAGGTGGTGGATTTTCAGAGCCAAGGCTTTGGCAATAATTTTATAAGAAACATTTAGAAGCGTGATGGGCCGCCAGTTACAAATATCCTCCAGATCTCCAGACTTAGGTATGAATTTAATATTATCTTTATTAAATAATTTGCCTAAAGAATTGTTGTGAAAGGCTTCAAGATAAACATGATGTAGGTCACTCCCAATATAGTCTTAGAGCGCTTTATAGAATTCACAGGGGAAACCATCAATCCCATGAGCCTTGTCATTGGCCATGGAGGAAACAACTTCCTTGAGATCATCAATTGTTAATAATTGATCACAAAAATTAATCTGGGCTGAAGAAAGCCTATGTGACACAACAACAAGGCAGCTCTAAAGGGCTTGCTGGCGCGTAGGCGTGGGGTCCTGAGCCGTGAAAACTTGCTCATAGTGACGCACAAAAGCTTGGAGAATGTCAAGTAGCTCAGAGAGCACTTGATTACCATCTTTGATGACTTTAATGCATGGGGAAGAGTGCCTAGCACGAAAAGCCAAAAAAAATTCTTTGGAGGCACAGTCCCCAATTTTGAGCCAGTAGAGCCGAGCCTTGATTTGAGTGCCCTGGCAGAATAGCTATTTGCCACTTGCTTCTGGTGTCTTAAATCCGCCACCTAGACTTGATGTGATGGGGAGAAAGGACGAACCGCTAAGGTCTCCGTAGCAGCACGCAAGTCAACAGTGGTGGCCTCGTAGGAGCGCCGACGGAAGATAACAAGTTGTCACCCATAAATGTGCAGGAAGTGCGCAGTACGAATAATAGCATCATTCCACCAAACAATCCAGCCTTTATTGTCGGATGGATGACACTTTAAATTCCACACTCGAAAAATGTGGGCCATGGTGGGCTTGTGTTGAAGCAGAGACGTGTTCAAGAAGAATTGAGTCTTACACGTGTGAGGTTGCCCAAACGCCCACTCAATGCAAAATTGAATGGAGAAGTGATCCGAAAGGGTCACATCCATTAACGATTTCACAGACAAAGCAAAGCTTTTGAAAGAAAAAAATGATTGTGTCGAGATCATAGCACGATCAAAGCACTTAAAGACTTTGTCAGAACCAACTTTAATAAAATCTTATTATCCTTGGCTCTAAACTGAAGAGGTGCACGTGTGGACTCGTATTGGGTTCCTAAATTATTTATGTGGTGGCCTTTGCTGATTGGCAGCTCGTAGGCTTCGTGCCTTGCAGATCTAAACCCTCCATCAAAAAAAATAAAAATCTTACTGTCAAATTTATTTGTTTTTTTATATTTTAATTTTTTTAAGAGATTTTATACATAAACCAAAATAAAAAATAAAAAATGAATGAATGTAGTGCAGAGGACAAATTTTTAAAAACAACCACAAGGGAGAGCTTTCTCGAATTCAAGAAAATCTCTTTTAAGGATTAATGCCCCAAGCCGACCTCAACGTACTTTCTCAAATTAAAATAAATTCCTTTCACTTCAAACTCCCTGATTCACGAATTAATATAAATTCCTTTCCTTTCACCCCCTCACACACAAACCACAGAAAAACGGGGTGCTGACATTATAAGGGATCTCGCGATTTACATAGGAGAGCGTGTCGTGGTTCCTGCCGTTGTATTCATTTGTGCAATGGAAGAAGCTCAGATTCGATTCGGAGCTATAACTTCTGCAGATGTCAAATTGTGGTTGACGGGCCCAAATAACGAAGAATATGAAAGAAATCCAGTTTATCTCCATTCTGTGATTCTGGAAAGATCGGAGTTTTTCAGAGTCAAGATGTCCGAGCGCTGTTCATACGGTAAACCCACCGAAATAAGGGTAACTACTTCTCATGACTTTGATGACTATTTAAAATGCATTGAATTCATGTATGGCGAGTCTGTCTATTTCTCCAATGTTGAGGAATGCCTGGTCATTGTCTCAGTTGCTTCTGAATTGTTGTGTGATGACTGCATCACCAAATGCATGCAATATTTGGAAGCAGTTCCTTGTAGTCCGGAGCAAGAATCTCAAATTCGAAATGTGCTCTCTTGTCTGGGATTGAAACTTAAAGCGGATAAATATATAGGGGGCATCTTCGAGGGAAATACATCTCGAGATGTTGCGGAATTATGCGGACATGAACTTTTGCAAAAGTTCAAATCATCTATCCGTGATCGCGATTTCCCAGCAATAAGCTCGTTCTTTAAATTCATCGAGCATTGTGAGGAAGAAATACTCAAAGCTGCATACAAAGCTTTTTGTGAAGATCCTGAATTTACGAAGTATATTCAAGAGATGGAGATAGATAAATTTTCACACACTTACCGACGAAGTTGTGAAGCTGTGATTTACACTATAATCTGGTTTATGAGGGCCATGGGAGACGGAAAGATTATAATTTCAAGAGCCTCTCGGATTTCTTTTCTCAAAACTTGGCTACTAATTATGAGAGAATTGTGTTATTTTAGAGTTGACAAACTTGATGAGATTGATAAGGCGGTGGTTAACGTCATCGGGAGCCTACCTCTTGGAGACAAGATAAGTATTTGCGTATCATGGATAGAGCTTTACAAGGAGTATGGCATGGACATCTCTACGCCATTAACTTTGTTTAAAGATCTGCACGATACCCATTACAAATCGGCATCAAAGCAGTAGTACACTGTGTTCTATTAAATCTTGAATAATCTTTACAGTTTTACTTTTTGCTTTCATTCATAGATTTAAGGGCTCCGATGTTTAGTCATGCCTACAGATAGTGTTTGACCTATGGTGGTTTTTGAACTTGGAAAGTGTCTGTCATGCTTCATGCATTTTGTTCACAGAGAAGTTAACATACCTATTTTCTTCTATTTGTTGTTGATTAAAAAATTAAATGAAACTTTTGATTATGCTGAAAATTTCAATTATGTCTTCCTTAATCTTTAATAATTAATATTAAGTATATTTCAAAAGTTTGAAAATCCTCAGATTAAAATCTGCTTCTTCAGCAGTCAATATTTATTAAGTTTAATGTGTTGAAAAAATGTGAGATCAAGATCATTTCCCACTTGAAGACAGTCATGGTATGCCGAGTTATATGTGGATGTTCCTCTGTCGTTGATCAATCAACTAAAGTCTGCTTATTTGACTAGTATGTCAACCTCATTAATTCCTCTGAAAATGTGCTTAGCCCACTATTCTGGAACCAACAAGAAGATTCAAAATTTCATTGAAGAATACTTAATAAAGTTAAATACATGCCTCCTAATGCTGGAAATGCTTAGAGATGAGTTTTTGAAATATTGATATTTAAAATCCCCTCTGGTTTCGGCACTTACTATTCAGAATGAAGAGCAAGTAATTCTGCACTGTCATCGGACCATACCCAATTTCTTTGTAGATTTTCCATCCTGGAAGGGATTAATTATTATACCAACATCACTTTCCTTGTGCGCAAATGAAAGCAGAACCAATAAACACAGTGACAGCTTATGAATTTGGTGCATCTAAATTCATTTATTCTCTCTGTTACTTTTGAAAAGCGTTTATGTCAATATAGTTTTCATGTTAGTCATGGTCTGGCTTGGTTCACCTTTACTTGCTAGCCGGATTTCGCAGCAAGTTAGAAGTTTAACATGGATTTATCGGTCTGTGGAATTCGAAATCCTCACCAAACATCCATGTAAGATTTTCTTCTTGTTGCAATCTATAATATACCATTAAGTAATAATAAGGACTACTTTCCAGGCTAAATAATGAACATTGATTTTACATCATGTTCCAAAGGGAATCCGTTTTGTAGAAGGTTAACTGGTGTGCCATTGATTTCGAATTTTCGAAGATACCTTTTATTCTAGCCCAAATTTCCTTGAATAAATGATCCTTATACCCCCTAATTAGATTGTCTTCAGTCAACAGCGCCAAATCTTGGTTAATACAAGATAAGATGCTACATTTTCTGATAGCTGGGGTGGTATCAAAAGCCTGGAATAAATGTGTCATCTTTGTGCCTGAGCCACCTATCTGCCGATTCACCTTTGATCCTTTTATTTCATGGAATTAAATTGGACCATTATCCCTATTAGAGTTTGTTGCTGATTCTTAATTCCTTAGGAGCTAATTTTGGAAAGTTCGTCTGTGAATCCTCATTGCATTTCCATTGAACACAATCAGTCTCTCAGCCATAAAAATACCGTTTATTTCATTTCTTATAAAGTAGTTGGATTGGTTAAAGCATTCTGCTGAAGGAAAGAAATCACAAGGTCTAGTCTCCCATCTCCGTAATAATGGAAAGCATGACATGCCAGCATTACCATACCATTACTGCAGTCTATAAAAGAAGCTACCTGATTTCTGTAATCTTATAAGAAAGATAATGTTATGCTTTCCAAAGATACTGATTTTCTTCGAGAGATATATGGAGCTAGAGGGTAGCCTAAAATAGTGTACTAAAAAATGTCGATTGAACCTCCTTTCATGACGTAAGTCATATTGTGGCTAAATAAATCTATACCGAATAATTGAAGTGGGAAGTTTTTGTGTAACAGGGTGCTTTTTCAAGGGTTTTCCTGTGCTATGTCATCGATTTGATCAAGAAACATATTGGCTGAGTTGCAGCTCAGAGGAATATTATTTAACCTCAAAATCCTTCTTTCTAGGGCATCCATTTAAATGTGAATTAATCATGTTCTTCTACACGAATAGACAATTTTTTTGATATTATTCTTCTTGATATAGCCACATGAGTTTGCAAACATGCTGATTAACTTTGTTCCGAATGATTTTGGATGTAACCAAACATTTAAAAATTTCGAAAGTAGTTACTATAGTTTTAATCAAGATGGTTCTGCCTACAAGGTTTAGGCGAGTATTTTCATACAATATATATATACTCAAGAAATCACAATCTGTATTAATTTTTTTTTGTTTTTGGTGTTAATTAGGCATGGGTAAATACAAGGTGATTTCTTTTGAACTTAAATATCTGACAATCTAATTGCTACATTCTGGCAAATCATGAATAAAAAGATAGTGGTCTTTTCTAGATTTTATTTTATCCCTAAAGCATCCATGAAATTCTTCATAATTTTCCTTCAACTCCATGGGAGATCACAGCTGAAGAGGAGAATATCATCGACAAAGAACGAGCGAACTCTATTTGTACCACCAGTTGCATTGACACCCTCTAGATGATCACATTTCTCCCCTGACTCAATGGCTCTACCCAGGCCCTCTTCAACCATTTCTTTGTGCTAGAGGTCTTTCCATTTCTTTGTGTTACAGGTCCTATTCAAAAGAATGAGGAATACAGATCCTCTTTCCTCATATAATTTTGCAGCTATATTGCCGGTGACTTGATGGTGGAAATGGTGATGACAAATGGGCTTTCTAATTTTCTAATCTATAACACTCTACTAATAAAAAGGTTCGTCTTAACCTACTTTCCTGATTGTCCACCGGTAATTGTTAGCTCCTTAAAGGTAAGCCAATTTTTAATATTAATTTTTATCTCTTCATTCAAAAATGATGGTGATGACATGTTTTTATAAGCATTTCATTTTCCCCTACTTAGCCAACCACATGACTCGAGGGTTATTCATGTCTCAAATGCAATCTATTGTTTGGACATGATCTACGGTTTTGGTTTGAAAAACAAACATTCTATTCTAATAGTTCAATTTTTTTCATGCTTATTTTTGACAGCAGTTGATTATTGACAGTATATCAAACTCTACAACATTTTATGACCTCAATCTCGTTATGGTGTCAAAGCTTTCATTTCAAATTGATCTATGAGCATAAATGGTTCATTGGGTCGTTCCTTTTTATTGTGGGCCAAAATTCATCCAGCTGTGCTATTTTCTTTTTTTGGTGTTGGATCCTCAAATGCAATATTCATTTTTTTTATTCCACTCTTGGATATGTTTGCACTTTGTAGTGATGCTCTGTAGATTAACACGATAGGACTCATACATGAAGGATGGAACACTAAGAGGGGACGTGTAGGAAACAAAGGGAGCATTGTCATAGTTCATGGTCAAAATTGGGTAGCTTTCAAGTCAAAGCATGCTTTCTGCAAGGCACTACATCAAACTCGCAAAATCACTAGTGCAAGATTGCTCCCTCAATAAGGAATTCAATCAACTATCAAAATCACTTGTGCAAGATTGCTAAACACCTTGGTCTGTCAATTAGAGAAAACTATGTCTTTCAACTAGTCATCGCATATAGGTATTAATGAAGGACTAATGAACTACACTTTTATGACTATCCTTTATTTGTGTCAACCTGCTTCACTGACTTGGCTATATAATTGTTTCATTTTAACATTACGTTGGTTTAGATCAAATTGTCTGCTTATTATTGATATTGTAATTTCCTTGAAGAGGGTTCGAACTATAACAGAGGCCTGAATCCTTAAACAGTGATTAATGTACACTTGAACAGCCAATGAGGATGCAGGATTGTTTGAAAATTTGTCTTTCGTTTGAGATTTTGATAGTTAACTTGCTTATTTTTTACGACAAAAATTGACTGAAGGGTTTTTGAAACTCTGTGATTGGGGTTTTAGATGGGTCTATCGATTGCCAAAGGCTCTGTGGGTATTACGAGGCAAGAGAGGGCGTAGAAATCGATTTGGCTATATAATTGTTTCATTTTAACATTACTTTGTTTTTAACAGTGACATAGTCAAATAATTAAATATGCAGTTGTCATTACAAACCTAAAATTTTAGGAGTCGATGCTAATTACCCCTACATTTCATTTTTACATCTAAATCTCTGCCCCACATGACTATCGATAAATCACAGACACCCATATGTTGGCGTATGGTTTTTTCCAGCTCAGTCTATCTAATCTCCCCTGCCTCGTCATTCCATCTACTCCACCAACTGCATTTAATTATTCTCTTCCCTCCTTCTACATTCTTCCGATGTATCTAGACTCTTCTACTATTTAGGGTAATCTGGAAGCTTCTTCTATCGCTGCTGGAAATATTTTTAAAAGGAAAGCAACATACTCTGTTTTTGAGGAATGAATGAGGTATAAACTGTTTAAAGAGCGCTGGCAGCTCTGTGTAACAGAAAGGACATTAATATAAAAACTCAGTTTGCTGAATCCTCCAGAATTCCTTTTGTTTCTGTTTTTGTCTTTGGTTCCTCATTTCATGTGATGTTCGTTGTTTTTGTTTTCCTCTGTTTCATTTCTTACAAGTGGTATCAGAGCCAATGGGAGATGATCATGGGTTTCACACGGAGCCAAGAGAGTGTTGCAATCTGAGTTTGTTGTTGTTTCAGATGACAAGGAAATAGTGTGAAGAAAATGCAAAAAATAAGGCCGCAGCCATAAGGAAAGTAGATCAGCAGATCACAGAGCCTGTAGATAAGGGGGAGACCTTAATCGCTTAGAGAGTCTTTTCTAAAGACAAATCGTTGAAGGAGGATGCCATTCATGAAAGACATGTCAAGAGTGCACTGCTTTCACTACTGCCTGGAATGAAAGAAAGTCACTGCTATTTTCTGGAGACTGTATGTTGAAGTCAAAGAAGGAGGCCTGCCAGTGTTTTATGAAGTCCGCCACATCAAAGAATAGATCGCTGAGGACTGCAGGATATTAAAGAAGTTTGTTGGAGGAAATGTAATCGCTGTTTGAGAAATCACCAGCCAAAATGGAGATTGCTGCACCAGGTAGAAGCTACCTGAAGAAGATTGAGGTCGTGACAATTGCATGGGAGATCGCTAATGGTAATGTTGCATGTTGTCAAAGTAAAGGTCACTGTGTTTGAAAATTATTGATGTCAAAAAGCAGAGTGTGTCATGTCTAAAGAAAATTAGGTATTAAGTATCTCTAAAAGATTGCATGTGTTAAGAAGTTGAAATTTATGATTTGTGAAGTTTGAAGAAAGATTATTATTGTGAGAAGGGAATTTGAAGGTGGACGAATCAAGTATTGAAAGATTGTGAAATCAAAGAAGGTTAATCAAGTATATAAGGTAAGTTGAAATTGTTTGTTCTAATGGGAAAAGCTGATAGAGTAAAGAAAGTAAAAACAAATGATTTGGAAGAAGAATTGAAGGAATGTAAGAAAAAATGGTCAGAAATGAAAACTCTTTTAAAAGAAAAACAAATGGAAAAGTGTAATCTTTTAGATGAAAATTATGATGTTGAAAAAGAATTAGAAGAAAAAGTTAAAATGTTTGATGATTTGGAAGAAAAGTTTAAATGGGTAGAGAAAGAGTTAAAAAAGGTAGAAGAAGAAAATAGTTTACACAAGAAGGAAATATCAAAACTGAAACAAGAAAATGAATGTTTGAAATCAAAACCATTGGTGTATGATATATCATATGGCACAGAAGATTTATCCCATGGATTGTGTAATTTTGCTGAAATAAATTGTGATAAAGAATATAAGCATGAAGATAATATTTGTGAATCTGCAAATCTTGTTAAATATGATGAGATGAGAATGAGAAAAGTTGTAATGAAAACAATGTTGGATTGAAAATAATGGGTTATGAAGGTAAAGGATTAGGAAAGAATGAGCAAGCAATGAGAAATCTAATTGAACCAACAATGAGACCAAAGCTTGAAGGCCTTGGATATATTGTAGGTAAAGAAAATGACACAAATACAAACAAGTTTGTTCAAGAAAAGCAATCTGCGCACTGTTCACATTGTCACAGGAAAGGGCATATAAAAGATAAATGTTGGGATTTACATCCATGTAGAATTTGTGGTTTGAAAAACCATTCAGAAAAGACTTGTTGGAATAGAGATAATGAATCTATGATAGGTTACATATGCGTATGGATTGTGGATGGGTTTATGGATCTAGTTGGCAGAAAATTACAAATATGATCAAGAATTTGTTCAAGTATAAAAGCTCGCATGTGAAAGATAATGGCAATCATGGCAAGTTTGAAGGCATAACAAATACTTTTGGCAAGGCATCTATAGATGACAAGTTTTCAGGAAGTTGCAGATTGAAGGTTTGAGAGACAAAGAAAAAGGTATCATCAGGCATGAAGATCACCAAGATGGCAAAGAAAGGATTTGAGAAGTCTAAAAACATGGTTGCAACCACAAGAAAAAGAAGGGAAAAAGAAGACTACACTCAATGGCAAATGAAGAGCAAATAAATTGGCATTGTAGACATATATGGCAATGAAGATTAAGGGGGAGTGTTGGCATATGGTTTCTTCCAGCTCAGTCTATCTAATCTCCCCTGCCTCGTCATTCCATCTACTCCACCAATTGCATTTGATTATTCTCTTCCCTCCTTCTACATTCTTCCGATGTATCTAGACTCTTCTACTATTTAGGGTAATCTGGAAGCTTCTTCTATCATTGCTGGAAATATTTTTAGAAGGAAAGCAACATACTCTGTTTTTGAGGAATGAATGAGGCATAAACTATTTAAAGAGTCTTGGCAGCTCTATGTAGCAAAAAGGACATTAATATAAAAACTTAGTTTGCTGAATCCTCCAGAATTCCTTTTGTTTTTGTTTTTGTCTTTGGTTCCTCATTTCATGTGATGTTCATTGTTTTTGTTTGCCCCTGTTTCATTTCTTACACCATAGTTTAGTTCTTTTCTAAGTAGCAAAGGAATGCAACTGTTATTTATGCATGGTTGCATGAGGGAAAGACTTAGGTGTATCAACAGAATGGAAGGTTAATAGTCATTGGCCATTGCCCTTCAAACAAGAAATATATGGAAGACAACTTGCTATGTTCTTAAACGAAATTGGTAGACAACTTATAAAACTTCAATCATGAGCATTTCTATTACAACTATAAACAATCAGACCTACTACATTAAAAAGGGCAGGGTGAGAGCAACTTTACCAAATTACATGTTGGTTAGTGATTGTGCAACACAGGTTTTGCATGATTTCAATGGTGGTGGTCGTTGTATATTCGATGGCACCTCCTCTAGAAAATAATCATTTCTCTCTGATTTTTGTACAATCTAATGTTATGAGTAGAAATGTGTAAAAAATGAAAGTGTGGATTCTATTTAAGTGATAGCTATCTAATAGTGAAGAAGAATACATTGTGGTGTCAAGTAAGGTTCTTCTAAAACTTAGAAGAAAATGAAAGAGAAGAAAAATTTCATGAAAAAATCAACAATAGACATAATAAAACAACTTTTCTACCAACAAGTCTATACACAAAATTGACGATGGTATACAAGTTTTTTCTTTAGCTTCTATTCATTTTCTACCAACAAGTCTATACACAAAATTGGCGATGGTATACAAGTTTTTCCTTTAGCTTCTATTCATATTTGACTAAGTTGTGTTGCTTTTTATGAGTAGATAGTTTTTATCATAGTTGTGTTACAAGTTTCAACTATGTATACATGTTGGGATATTTAAATTTCATTCTAGTTCCTTTAGGATTGGTTTGAGGAGCTATTGGCATGGTTATTTTGGGTGTACAATGTACATAAACATATTTTTCAAAGATTTTGTAAGACAAATTCAAAAATGAGTTTGAAGGTGAAGGTTTAGATAAATAATTTTGATTATAATTATTGAGACTTTCAACTTATCTTTCAATGCTTATGCCAAAACTTTCAAATACATGAAACAAGACAACCACCATTTATATATTAGAGTTTGAGATTTATTTAGAGGATGAAATACAGTTGTTTCATTTTAAGCAATTTTATAAAGAAGAATAATTGATTGCAGTTTTTATACAATTTCTTTGTACACCATCATAGAAGCCATGATTGTCTTTTTTGTTAGGCTTTTGAGTCACATTATAGTTTTTCTACACTTAATTGCAAAACCTTGAACATTTATTTTCGAGATGTACTTCAATTTGTTTTCTTTTTCTCAAATATTGTAAATATGACAGAGCTCCAATGAAATATAGGAACACTTATTTGTAAAGTCCAATAATCTACAAAATAATGTGTCATTTGCTAGAACCCAGGCTTCTAGTCTTGCAGAGGAGGTCATATTTGTTAGTTTAATATTGTAGCTCGAACAGTTGTCTCTCCAATTCCAAGAATTAGTATTTAATTCTTGAGACTTCTAGATAGAAGTTAGTTAGGTATAGATATTTAATTAAATAATTTATTCCTCTAGAGACTTCTAGAAACTAGTTAGTTAGGGTTTGTTAGAGTCTGATTAATCTTAGCCATTGATTGAGATTAAATCATGGCCATTGGTTCTCCAATGAGAATAGTTTAAAAGGGGGTCATTGGGCATTTGGAGAACATATTGATAGACACAAGTTGGAGAAATATTTGCAGTGATAGAAAATAGTCTTGTGGTGATAGCAAGGGTGCAGTGATAGTGTTGGAGGCAGCAGTAGTGGAATTTTAGCAGGAGAAATTGAGAGAAGAATATCCGGTGAAGAAAATTGTCAGAGATTTGTCAGTAAGAGGCAAGCAATTTCTTTTGTATCTCTTGATTTGCTGAAGATTAATATAATTCCTCATTTGCAGTACTGGTTTTCCCTCCGGGGTTTTTCCAGGGACAATTTGTCCAAAAATATTGTGTTTATTATTTTTGCATGTTTTCTTCTCTATTCCTATGAGTTTTATTTGTGAAGTTGTAGTTGTATTATTTTTCAGTATTTGCTATGAATTAATTCTCGATAGTCAAATAATCTTTATAGATAGGAGATTTATAATCAGTAACTGCGATAGATTTTTCACATGGTATCAGAGCAGATCTAAGGGCAGAAAGAGCTCAGTGCAGGCATAGGAAGAAAAGAAAAAAAATAGAGGGTTTATAAAACCTAGTTCTACCTCTTTAGTATTATTATTTTTGTTATTACTATTTTTTCTTTGAGATGGCCTCAACAGGTTTAAGAGATCAGGAGAGATTGGATGGAGCCTCAAATTTTGGTGTCTGGAAAGCCATAATTTCTTTATTGCTGGAAGAGAATGGTATCAAGGAATATGTTACCAGTGTTGTAGCTGTACCTACATATCCAGTGCAACTCTTAGCATATAAGAAGGAAGATGCCAAGGAAAGGAGGCTGATTCTTGATGGTGTTAAGGATCATATTGTTCCACATATCATAAAGTTGGATACATCGAAGAAGATGTGGGACGCCATTTTGAATATGTACCAGAATGCTACCATTAACAGGAAGCTAATTTTCAGAGAAAAGTTGAGGAATACCAGGATGAACAAGGGAGAGGACGTTACAAATTACCTCACCAGACTTAGACTTGTCAAGGATGAGTTGGTAGTTGTTGGAGATAATCCATATAATGACGAGCTAGTACGAATAACCCTAAATGGGTTTACTAAGTAGTGGGATGTCTTTGTTCAATTTATTAATGGACGAGACACATTACCGAGTTGGGATCGACTATGGAGTGACTTCACTCAGGAGGAGCTTAGACTAAGCCTTGTCAGTGGTGCCAGTAGTAAGAGTCAGAAAAGTGAGGCACAACAGGAAAACGTTGCCCTAGCAGTAAAAGGTAAAGCAAAGAAGGGGTCTAGAAAAGGATCAAATCCTAAAGGCGAGAAGAAAAAGGACTTGTCTAAAGTCAAATGTTAAGCCTATCCTGATTTTGGCCACTATGTCAACAATTTCCCACTCAAGAAGAAAGGCAAGAAGCAGACGACAGCTTCAGCAAGTGCAGATGAGCTCTCTAGCAGAATGGAAGATGAGTTTTCACTCATAGATTGTATGGTTAGCTCAACCTCACAAGGTGTTTGGTATATAGACTATGGGGCGTCTTTTCATATGACTGGAATTAGAAAATACTTCTCCAATTATAAGGAGGAGGACATCAGAATCTAGATTTCTATGGAGAACATGTCCAAACTAAATCCAGTTGGAAAAGGGACTATTCTATTTCAGAGGGAGAATGGCAAGCCGAATCCCATTCATGATGTGTTGCATGTGCCAAGCTTGGGTATGAATCTTATTTCTATATCTATCCTTCAAGATAAAGGCTACAATGTACTCTTTAGAGGGGAAAATGTGTTAATCAAGCACAAGGACTGGAAATCACCGATAGCTATTGGAGTTAGGAGCAGCTGACTTTACAGGTTGTAGTTTGATACTCATAAGGCACTGATGAGCAGCGAAAATTCTAGAGATCAAGGAGAGCTATGGCATAGGAGGATGGGCCATATACATCATGGAGCCCTTAAATTGCTTCGTGAGACAATGACAGGTGTTCCAAAGGTGAGCACATAGCATGATAATGTATGTAAGGGATGTGTGTTGGAGAAGTTTGTGAAAGTAGCTTTTCCAAGGAGTGACACTAGATCCAAGGGTGTTATTGATCTAGTACATTAAGATATATGTGGACCAATGTCGATGAAGTCTCTCAAAGGATATGAGTACCTTTTTACTTTTATTGATGATTTCTCTAGGAGAACCTAGATATACTTCTTGAAGACCAAGGATGAGGTTTTTTGTCATTTCCAAGAGTTTAAAGCTCTTGTGGAGAATTCAACAGGCAGGAAGATAAAGGTTCTTCGGTTAGACAATGGAGGCGAGTACAAAGGGAAAGAGTTCCAAGAGTTTTGTACCAGGGAAGGAATCAGGAGAGAGTGGACTGTTCCTAACAACCCACAATAGAATGGGGTTGCTGAAAGGAAGAATCAGTCTATATCAGAGGTGGGAAGGGCTATGTTGTATGAACAGGATATGCCACGTTACTTATGGGCAGACACATGCAGTACAATAGTATACATATAGAATAGGGTTCCACATAAGGTATTGGGCAAGATGACACCAGAGGAGGCATTCTCAAGGAAGAAGCCAGATGTTAGCCACTTCAAGATATTTGGGAGTTTGGCATATTGTCACATTCCAGGGGCTACACATTCCAAGTTAGATCAAATTGTAGAGAGAGGGTACTTTGTGGGGTACAACGAGACCTCAAAGTCATATCAGATATTCATTCTAGGGGCCAGGAGGATTATAGTTAGGCGTGATGTCAATTTCATGGAGGACAAGGCATTTAGAAGGTCCAAAGATTTGCCAACAGATAATCAGATTGAGAAACCAACAGAAGCTCCAAGGATTGAGCAATCAGATCAGGGACAACGAAGCTCGAGTACAGTGACTAGTACAAGCATAGGCTCAGGTGCTGAGAGTTCGCAGAGTATGGAGCAGATCCAAGAGATGCATCAGGAACACATGGGGGTTGATATTTCATCCTCTATAGTTGGTAGCAGTAACCAAAAGGATACTCAGGAGTTTGTGGGAGCTCCTAGGACAAGTAGTAGGCAGCGGAGACAACCAACCAGGTATAATGACTATATGGCTTTAGTTAGTCAGTTGGTAGATAGTGAGCCTTCCAGTTATCAAGAGGCCACACAACAGCAAGTGTGGCAAGATGCAATGATTGAGGAATATACCTCAATAGTGCAGAACAATGTGTGGGAGGTTGTACCTAAATTGACAGATAGGGCAGTGGTTGGATCACTCTGGATCTATAAGATCAAGCACGGTGCAGATTGTAGCATCAATAAATACAAGGCAAGGTTTGTGGCCAAGGGTTTCTCTCAAGAGGAGGGAATAGACTATGAGGAGACATTCACTCCAGTGGCCAGGTATACTTCTATACGATTTGTGATCTCTCTTGTAGCAAAAATGGGATGGCAGATCCATCAAATGGATGTCAAGACAATGTTTCTTAATGGTGAATTGAAAGAGGAAGTATACATAGAACAACCAGAGGGCTTTGTAGCACACAGTAGTGAAACCCACGTGTGCAGATTGAAGAGATCTTTGTACGAACTCAAGTAGGCTCCCAAGGCATGGTATGAGCGTATTGATGAATACTTGCAGGGATTGGGCTTTGTGAAGAGTGAGGTGGATGCTAATCTCTACTACTTGGTAGTTGGGGGTGAGATCCTCATTCTTGTTCTATATGTGGATGACTTGTTTTTAACAGGTTCACTGGGGCTAATAGAGGAGTGCAAGAGGGACCTTGTAGCAAAGTTCGAGATGAAGGATTTGGGGCTTATGCACTACTTTCTAGGCATGGAGGTATGGCAGATAGATGGTGAGATTTTCTTTGGTCAAGGGAAATACTACATTGAAATCTTGAGGAGGTTCGAGATGGAGGATTGTAGAGCCATGTTTACTCCTATGATCACGAATTGGAAGAAGGTAGACTCATCCAGGGAGAAGGATGTAGACTCATCCAGGAAGAAAGTAGACTCATCATGTATTTGGTCAACACTAGACCAAATATATCCTTTGCAGTAAATTATCTTAGTCAATTCATGGTTGAGCCGAAGAGAGTGCATTGGATAGTAACAAAGCATGTGTTGCGATATTTGTGTGGTACAATCGAGTATGGGATCAAATATACTTGAGCTGATGGTATCAAGTTGATAGGCTATACTGATGCAGATTGGGCAGGCAGTACAATGGATAGAAAAAGCACTTTAGGGTGTTGCTTTAGCTTGGGATCAGGAGTTGTCTCTTGGTATAGCAGGAAGCAAAAGTCTGTGGCTCTGAGTTTTGCAGAGGTAGAATACATAGTAGCTAGCATGGCGACATGTGAGGCGATATGGCTTCGAAAGTTGCTGGTAGCCTTGTTAGGTTAGAGGGTTGAGACTATAGTGATACACTGCGAAAATCAAAGTTGCATCAAGTTGTCTAAGAATCCGGTGTTTCAGGATAGGTCTAAGCATATAGACATTAGGTATCATTTCATCATGGATTGTGTACAATGGGGGATTATTCAGCTACAATATATACCTATAGATTAGCAGGTAGCAGACATTATGACAAAGGCATTGGGGAAAGTGAAATTCATCTTCTTCAAAGATATGTTGGGTGTTATGAAGAACACCTTCCTCGCTAAGAGGGAGTGTTAATTTAATATTGTAGCTTGGACAGTTGTTTCTCCAATTCCAAGAATTAGTATTTAATTCTTGACACTTCTAGATAGAAGTTAGTTACGTCCAGATATTTAATTATTTAATTAAATAATTGATTCCTTTAGAGACTTCTAGAAACCAGTTACTTAGGGTTTGTTAGAGTCTGATTAATCTTAGCCATTGTTTGAGATTAAATCATGACCATTAGTTTTCTAATGATAATTGTTTAAAAGGGGGTCATTGGGCATTTGGAGAACATACTAATAGACACAAGTTGGATAAATATTTGCAGTGATAGCAAGGGCGCAATGATAGCGTTTGAGGTAGTAGCAGTGGAATTTCAGCAGGAGAAATTGAGAGAAGAATATCTGGTGAATAATATTGTTGGAGCTTTGTCAATAAGAGGCAAGCAGTTTCTTTTGTATCTCTTGATTTGCTGAAGATTAATATAATTCCTCATTTGCAGTACTAGTTTTCCCTCTGGGGTTTTTCCAGGGACAATTTGTCCAAAAATATTGTGTTTATTATTTTGCATGTTTTCTTCTCTATTCTTGTGAGTTATTTGTGAAGTTGCAGTTGTATTATTTTTCAGTATTTGCTTTGAATTAATTTTCGACAGTTAAATAATCTTTATAGATAGGAGATTAATAATCAATAACTGCAATAGATTTTTCATAATCTCTAGTCCTTTGTAGAAGCTCGCCCCTAGTACTATGCAGTAGGCTACCCCCTAGAACTATGCAGAGGACTGATTCAAAAGATATGAAGGTTTAATTTTATGCTTTATTCTTGAAATTGATATGAAATGGTGGACTGCTAAATTGGGGTTCTTTTTCACTAATGACTGACTCGTTAGAACAAATGTGAAGAGGAATTCTTTGATGGACGCAGAGCCTTGTCAAAAGTCATAGTGTAGGAAACTTCAGACCTCAAAATGTGATGATTGTAGGGTGATCAAAAGGAGATGGTTACTTGAACTTAACTTGTGAAATTTCATTTATACTAAGAAATGTTCATATAATAGATTACAAAGGATATTGAATTATTTTGTGTTGCTTGAACTTCTATTAAGTTTTTTTGCATTCGCTATATCATAATTTTGGGGCTTTGATTTGATTATTTTCGTCACTCTCATCCTTCCATCCTTTTGAGAACATAACATCCATGCTTGTGGATGAAAATCTTTGTTTCTTAGTCTCAGGGTAACATTCAGCCAATAAAAGCATATAACCCAAAAAAATAGGCAATTTTAGTGTGGTTAACATAGTTCAACTCGCGAGTTTCTTTTATTTATGTGGGTAGCTAGAAACTAAAAAATATTTTATTGGTTTTAAGTATGCAAAGGAATTTTTTATTCTTTTGATTCATCACAATCATTATCAATGATAAATCTATTGATTATGGCACCATTACTTTTTGACAGGATAAAAGAAAAACTCCATAGAACTTGCTTACAATTTTAGTAGGAATAAAGTGGAAATAAAATGTGAAGAAAATGTGAAGAAGGTTTGGGGCTCATGTAGATGGTGTCTTGTAAAGTTAAGATAAACAAACATAGTTTTTTTCTCAATTTTAGGTGAAGTGAACATTAATAATTGGGAATTGGTGGATTGTAATGGTTTTTGAACTACTTTGACTTCTAGTGTTTTTCATTATTGTTTTCTTATAGATTAGGTCCATCTCAATCAGATGGGAACATTGCAAATTTTTTGGTGTCAACACAAATTTATTTTATTGGCAGGACTTCTGCTATTACCTTTTGTCATTGACTTCTTTGTTCTTTACAGTAGAAATACAAAAGTATGATATTCACTAGTTTCCATATTTTTTCTTTTCATTATTTTCATATTTCCTTTTCAGTCATGAGTTCTTTTGAGAAATTACAGTTGTAGCATCTTACGCTACCATAGCTATTTTATTATTGTTCTCTGAACACATTTTCACATTTCTTTTGGTTTATTTTTGTTCCTTGCTTGAAACCCCTTCATCAATTGGTTCTTCTTGAGTTAGTTATCTTACCAGTATTTGAAAGTGAAGGGAAATGGATTCATCCTAGAACAAACTATTGAGATCGGTAAGTGTCTTCAATAAACAATGTTTCTTTAGAGAACCTCAAAAAAATGTACTACTATGCGATAAAGTGGAATCATGCATCGTTTATTTCCCATCATTAATCCTTAGAGAAAAGCTCATCCAATATTAGAGCATGCAAGATCAACCAGTTTCAACAATATGCATTAAATAGATTCAATAAATGAAATCATTAAACATGAAAGGATAGAAGACATGAACGCAAAGATTTATGTGGGGAAAACCCTCTTAGGTAAAAAACCCCACTCCAAAAGCATAGATCCATTGTATTATTCAACAACCAAATACACAATTACAATATAATTGCAGTCTTTAAGCTTTTACATAAAGATTTACCTCTTTTTTCATTTGGAGAAAATCCGATAGCATAACCACTGCAAATTCAATATCTCCTCTCACAACTCCTTAAGCAAAATATCATATTTATAGAGCTTACAATGCAGAAATTAGACATTTCTAAATCAAGTGTCAAAACTCAACACAAAATAAAAATTTCCTTCATGCACAACTCAATGCTATAGAAAAATCAAAGGTTGAGACACCTTAATTTTCCTAACATTTTCCCACTTGTCAAACACCATTGGAGAGGCCATGAAAGTAACAAAATTTAACTGCTAAGACTCAACCAATGAGAACACATCATCACAACCATGCATGCAATTACGAGAATCTCAAACAATGTTATCATGCTCCAACCAAGATACTTGCAGTAGCATCCAATATGTGCACAATCTCAGGCAACAGTTCCTACCATCCTCCAAGGAAAGCAATAAGCCATGGTGTATATGCACCAGTCCAAAGGACATATGCATAAGATCCAACTTCAATAGAAAATGCTACAAAATTATACCACCACTACATTGTGCTCACAAGCTATACAAAAGAATCATCAACATCAACTTCAAAGATCGCAACCTGAACACAATCATGAAGTCATCCTCTAGAAAACAAGATAGAAGATCAATTAGAACAACAACCAAGAAACTAACTACTCTCATCTAACTAACCAACCCATGTGACTAAAAATAACACCCATAGAAAGTGTTAATCCATCCAATCGCCCATACCTCAAAGTTATCCACATTAGAAAACTCACGCCACTTACATAGCCAACCCATCAACTGCAAATACAAGCTCCATGTGCCAACTAATCAAAGAAGACCAAACAT
This sequence comes from Sequoiadendron giganteum, assembly GCA_007115665.2. Taxonomy (NCBI): domain Eukaryota; kingdom Viridiplantae; phylum Streptophyta; class Pinopsida; order Cupressales; family Cupressaceae; genus Sequoiadendron; species Sequoiadendron giganteum. The sequence goes on from CM021101.1 coordinate 666,820,668, forward strand.
ATCCAAGAACTCACACTGAATGGGTAATGCCAAATCTGAAAATATCAAAGGCACAATGTGTCTACCAATCACAACACATAGAAAGTGTAGCCATATAGTATTGGAATGACCATCCACAATAATCTGCAAATCCTACAACCAAATGCTGGAAGAAACAAATCTCTCAACAATCTTCAATAACTCTCCCTTGTTCTCCACATGAGTCCTCCATGGCTTCAAGATGCTACACATCCTCAAATAGTGTTCACATACAAATGTGTAGAATCCCTTCTTCAACAACAAGATCTAAGAGTCCCTCTGAAACATTTCCATCACTAAAGAAGATCATTCACCGGATAGTGATGAATACACAATCACTGCTAAAACTCCTACTAAACCAAGGGTTCAAGCTTTCTAAACCACCAAAAACATATACAAAGAAGGGAAAGAGGATTCCCTTTACGAGGCCCCTAGGGTTTTTCATCCTAGGAGCACTTGGTTGAGGAATAGATCCCTTTCACCTAGTGTTATGTTCTTTGGGTAGGTTCATTCAAAGGATAGGATTGGATAGGGGATTAGGGTTGTGTTGGTGTGTGTGAATGTGTCTAAATACTAAGATATAATGAGACTAAGCCAACTATGAAATGTAAATCTAAACTACATGCAATGTGAATTAAATGACCTAAATACTTGCAAACAAGAAAGAAACTGGAAAGTTCAAATATTGTGCTCCTAGAAATGAAGAGTTGTAGATGAGGAACCTCAGAATGTTCTAGAACTTTTCGGAAATGTGTAAAGGGACATTTACACCAAGTTGAGCCACCTATTCCTTTTGTTGGGAAACTTTGACGGAGTTTGTTTCTGCCAAATGAGTTTCCAAAAATGTGAAGATCCCCAAAAATCATGCTCAGAGGGACAAGGTCACCATTATGGGCGACCTAGTTCTCTTCTGGGTTTTTGCAAATCTAAAATCTGAATATGGAGCCTTTTGTCTATATTTTCTACTCTTTCAGGTGTTCGGTTCTGAAAATACAAAATCTAATATGTGGGTGCCTTCCAAGCTTCAACTAGGGTTTCTTCAACCTTAGAGAGCTTTTTCAAGTTGTTGAATGATCTTCCACCATGGTTCTTTGCCAAATCTGCCTACAAGACCTACAAAAACACACAACGAAAGGGGAACTTGTTGATTTTTAGGGATTAGGGGTTTGCCTTAGACAAACCCCTTTTGAGTAATGAAACAAAATGAAGATAGAAATGTAAAGAAGCATGAAATAAAGGAGTAATGGAGTTGTTATCTTGCCTTGATGATTGATCTTTAGTTGTAGCAATAGAGGTTCAACCCTTGAATGCTTCTTGAGAGATGTCTTGTTAGCTTAGACTACTCAAACCCTAGCTTGCTTGATGGGAAGAGGAGATGATTGATTGATAAGAGAGAGACTAGATGGTTTATAATAAGGAATTAGAGTTTTTAGGATTATTTATACAAGTTATGCCCTAATTTTCCTGAAATAACACCATGCATACCAACCTTAGGGTTTTAGAAAGAAAATCCTGAAAGAAACTTAAGTTAAAATTGAAATTTATGCCACATGGGACTAGGTCGGCCAAGGTGGCAACCTAGCCCACGTAGGAAAATTTAATTGATTTTCAAAGATTAAAATATGATTATTATAGTTTTTCGAGATTGTCTCACAAAACACACTAAAGCTGGGCATGTATGTGTATAAAGGGGTCATTTTGGCATAATAAAGGGTTGATTAAGTGATTACAAGCCTAGGAGAGTGTGAAAATGTTTCACAACACCTTAGAACACTTCGACACAAGGCATGGAAAGGGGTAAAAAGATGTTAAAAGGGGTCCAAAATCCATAGGCAAAGGTCCAAATGAGCAAAAAGTGTCAACATCTACACTTTTGGTGACACATTTAGCCCCCACTTTAGTGAGAGGATGAACTCGCTTCAAACTCACACTAAAGTAGCCCAATGGAGATGGAAAAGAATGAAAAAGAACAAGAACAAGAAAGATGAATGAGGTGGTCAAACCCCCAAGGATTTGAGATTCTAATTAAAAAAGACATCAATCCAAAATATATTAAAAGGTGAATGCATTACAAAAAAATGAGATACATGATCATGGAATGAAAAGAACTGAAGTGAAGAGAAAGGGTGAAAAAGATGTGCTCACTTTGGGGCCACAAAACATCAGGTCATCTGTGGGGTGAGTTGTCCCAAAAGGAGGTGAGAGACATACACACGGTTGGTATCTAGTCATAAAGGTGGTTGTGGGGAAATTTGTGTCATTGGTTGGGCTTCCCACTTAAGCCATACAAAAGTTATACTTCATGATAACTTTGATAAGATGCCACAAATGAAAGTGATGTTGTTCAGAGGGATTTTTCTTTTGTTCATGTGATGTATCATGTAAGGAACATTATGCATAATTTTTCCAAGAGAGGAAAAGTTCAAATGTACTCATGTTGTATGCAAGAGCGGAAAGGGCTCATCTTGTATGAAAAAGAGGAAAAATGCAGATGTCTCATTTTGAACAACATTGTGTTTAATGTTTTCAAGAGAAGAAATCACAAATAAAACTATAGCACAATGAAATGTGAGTGGTGATGTATGCCCCCACTTTAAAGGAATTGCAAAACACTATACTATGAGAAATTTATTTAAAGTAGAAGAAGAGGAGGAGGACATGCGAGCTTGTTTGGAAAGCCCTATGCCAAGTCATATTATTATGAAGTAAGTTGCGTCATGAGGAAGTGTATGTCACATTTGAGTCAACTTAAGACATTTTGTCCACATGCCAAGCTTGCTTTTATATGTTCATGGAAGGTTAACGACAAGATGAAAGAGACAACCACAAGTGACATACGAGGGAGGAGGCTAACTAACCACTTGCCCCCACTTAGTACAGGACAAGTGTGAGCCGAAAAGAATGAGGGAATGCAAGGTTGAGGTGAAAATTAGTATCAATTAGATGACTTGGGTGCCCCCACATAAGGGAGAGAACCAAGCTCCTTCAGATGTTTAATTTTGTGACTCAAGGCCTTTCATGAATTAGTGTGATGACCATGAACTCGATGGTAAGCACAAGAGGAATGTTTGGTGGAATATTTCTTTTGAGTGCGAGGATGAAGGGATATCAAGCAATCTTCAAGGAGTCTCAACAAGATACCCTCTTGATCAAGGGTAGAAGGTGATCCTTTGGTTTGCGACAAGGAAGAGTCTTTCTTAGGATGGGATGTCATACCTACATAAGGCACTATGGATTGTGAGATTTTGTATACACCTTTAGAGGAGTGTGTAAGATCATAATCATTAGTGGCTTGTGGGAGGACATGAGCATTAAGCATAGAGTCCTTTGTTGGTTTCAAAGGACCACTTTGGAAGGTTGGGTTGGAAGGGTGATGAAGGATAGTGTTGATGGGAGGGGAAGACTTGGTGGTCTCGGTGAGAGGACAATAACCAAGACCATGATGTGATGTTCGCTTGATAGGATCTATAGGGGTGTGAATACCTTGTTCATGAGCACCACAATATTTTCCACTATAGTCAAGTTGTTTCATGAGATCATAACCTTTTCCATAAAAAATTTCAGCTATTTTGGATAAGGTGATTGTTTATTATGTGCTTCAGTGGTTGAAGTAGTTGAGGTGGCTACATCTGAAGGACTGACTAAGTCTTGTGTGGACAAGACTGCGTATCCCTTTTCAGAGTTGTTATCTATGATCATGGATTCTCCTAGTGAGAGAGTGGTGAAGCCTAAGGAACCCCAGTCATCATCTAGGAGCTTGGTGATTGGCTCAGGAGGTTGTTCGTTATGGTTTTGTTGTGAGGGTTCCACTTGGGTGGTTGGTGTTAAGGGTTGATCCCACAATAGTGGTTTATAATTTTTGGTCAAATTGGAAATTGAAATTATTATTTTTAACTAAATCTTCACATTCGGGCACCTATAGCAGGGTGATCCCACAATAATGGGTTACACTTTTTGGCCAAACTTCACATTGAAATCAACATTTTTCATGAGATCTTCACTTTCGTACGCCTATAGAAGCTAAACCATTAAGAATTTGAAGATGAAGCAAACTAGTGATTTGTGATATTTTGTGTTGAGAATCTAATTATATTTTTTAAAACTATTAAAAAATAGATTGTGAATTATATTATGTAGTTTTATTAACCTTTTTTTTTACTAAACATCATTTTAAAAAACTGATGCTTACTTTTAGCTGCATAGCTTTTTTAACGGAAAGCATACAATTCTAATTTTTTAAATACATTTTTTTCACACCATTATCTAGTGGATGGATATTTTTTCATAATTTTTTGTTGCATATATATTTTTTAATTAATTTTCTAATTCAGAGTAACTATAATTTGGATATATTATACTTTTAGCTGCATATCTTTTTTTGTATCATTTGAATTAACTTATTCTTTTTTTTGTTGAACTAAGGACATCAATAGCTAGTGTACATGAATTTTTAAGAATTTTTTTCTCTCTTTTCCTATTTTTTTGTATGTGTGAAATAAAGACCTCGATGTTCATTGAAAAACCTACATTCACAAGAAATAACAAATAAATATAATAATAAAATTAAATATATTTAAAATTATACTTTTTGGGAAGCTTATAATAAGGACTACATTTTTACAAAAAAATAATTTTAAATAAATTAATTTGATCCCCTAAAAGGTAAATCAAAAGTTGTTTTTTATGAGCATTTTGATTGGTGTAGAGGAGACTCCATTATAGGTATGGTTTAAAACTAACGGTTTTCTATCCAAGAGGATTTGATATAAGTGGGTTTGATAAAACCCTCTTCAATTAAAACCCTTAAAATGAAACCTTTTTAAGGTTTAAATCATTATATTTTCTAAAAATATGTGATTTCAGCAAAAATCAAGATGTCCCAAAAAATGTAATACATTATTGTTCCAGCTCGGCTAAATCATGAGGAATTTGAAGATGATGCAAACTAGAGTCTCGTCACATTTTTCTTATATATTCTAAAATAATTTTTTTCAAAATTTTTGGAATCAAATTGCATTTCTTTTTCCATCTCCCATGAAAACTAGTTTTTTTCCAGAAAACAATTTTTTTTCAGAAAACAATTTTTTTAAAAATTGACGCACATCGTATAACGCATAACTTTTTTTCATGAGGGATTCAATTCTAATTCTTTCGAATTTAGATTTGTAACTCTAATATCTAGTGCTTCCACTTAGTTATCTAGTTTTTAATTGAATATTTTTTCTTTAATGAAGTTTTGAAGTCAAACCAACTACAATTTAGACATAACGCAACTGTATAATGCGAAACCTTTTTTGTATATATCAAAATTCAATTTTTTTTTATTGGATCAAGGACTTCCAAAGCTGGTGCACTCATATTTTTAATTTTTTTTTATAATCTACTATTTTTCCACATACATGTAGAATAGAGACCTTCATTTTCGATGGAAAACCTATGTTTAATAAAATAAATAAAATAAATACATAATAAAACCAAAAAATATTAAAATTGTATTCATTGAATAGCTCATTCTGAGGACTACCTAATTCCAATTGGGTTTGTGAAGTTTTCTCCATTTTCATCCTCAACTTGAGCTTTGAACTGCCAAATTTTATTTTTTTTGTGTCTCAAGAGGGGGATGAGGGATAAGGGGGGTTCATAGGAACCCCTAGGGGTTCGAGCGAACCCCTTAAAAGAGACTCGCTCGAACCCCTTTCTAATGCATTTTTCTTTTTTTGGTGATTCAAAGAAGTTTACTCGAACATTGGTTCAAGCAAACCTCTTATTGGTTCGGTCGAACCAGTAGGTTCATATGAATCCCCAAAATCACATTTTTTGCCTTTGGGTTATTTTTTGTGAGTTTTCCTTCCTCTTCTGAATTGTAAACCACTATTGTGGCTTCACGCTAAGGTGTTGAAGTGATTCTCTTTGGATTTGTCAATGTGTAAGAAACTATTAGGTTCATGATCAAAATCAAGATTTACACTTTATTGTTGTAGATGTTCTTCATCTTAGGATGAAGTGTGGAAGGCACTCCATTCATAACATGGATCCACGACCTGCCTAAGAGAAGATTATATGAAACATCACGAGGAATTACATGGATTCTAGTGTCTAATGTGACTTGATGGAACTCTCAAATTTTGCAATTTTGAGTGCTCATTTCAAAATAAATTGCCTATGTACTTTCAAAGGTGCATCTGATGAATTTTCCTAAGTGACCGACTTTGGAGGGCCGTAAATTAATCTCAGTTGAGTTTCAAGAAAAACCCATTTGTAGGATCACTCATGTGTCATATATGAACGTGCATGTAAAATTTTAGATTCCCATGATAATTTTTGTCAGGGTTTCAAAAAGCGAAGCTAGAGGGTTTTGACACTTTTCTGTTGTTTGCAAATTTTCAGTTTCGTAAAGTAGCTTCTTGTTTGAGCTTGCATTTTGCAGATCGTTGATTTTCATGACAAAACTATTGTTGTTCTACATTCTCCCAACCTAAACGAGCTCATATGTCAGTTTTTAGAGTCTCATGATCTGATTTTCTATTTTTAACAGATCGAAACCAAATGCATTTTCTCTTGTTTTGCACCTATATTTTCATGAACCTTTCTGAGAGGCCCAATTTGAGCATCAATATATTTTGATTGGTGATGGTTCAATAAAATTCCTTTTGCATGCATTTTCAAGGTACCTAAATGAATCGATGTGTTTGATGGGAGCTTGCCAAGAGTTGATTTTCTATTCTTTCACATTGGCAGTTGTGTGAGTTTTAATTGGTTCAAAATAGGTTGTTGCAGAAAGTTTGATTGAGCAACTTTGACAATTAATAACTTCTACCTTGTGATCTTTTTCTCTAAGTCGTTTGTTTAACTGTATTCTTGGGTCAAATGTCTACATGTCTGCAAGTTTCCATTGCTCCATGAGGTCATTTGACAAGTTTTCAAAAGTGATTCTAGAGCCAACTTGGCCAGTTTTGCTCATTTTTCAAATATGCCTGAAAGAAAGTTTTAATGGCAACCCGATTCGTCTTTTCACTTCGAATGCACTCAAAGGTTGTCCCAGATAATTTCAAGGTAAAACTTGTGTGAAAATTTTTTTTTTTAAGTCGGGCCCACAAGGGGACCCGACATGACTAACACATTTTAAGGACAACTCAAAACAAAGGGAACAAAAATTGCTTCCATTATTTTTATTTTCAAACTAAGATAGTTCAAGACTAGAATGAGATTTGTACCATGATAGTTTGAGTCTTATAATAGAGTTTTACTCTAAGCACATAAAGATTCCTCTACACTCATTACAGAGTGTAAAATTTGTCGAAGTGGTTTCAAATAAGGAAACATTGAGTGTTATAAGGTTGCATGAAAAAATGATAGAACATGACTTCCTTATCAGGCTCATTTACAATTAGATCAACATCAAAATTTTCACTCTTGGGGTGGTAAAGGAAGCAAGTAATCAAGTTATTTGAACAATGCCAAAAGAGTTACTCCCTCCCAAAACAACTTTTCCCAATGTGATTGGAAAAGCAACTATCTCTAGTATAATGTTGAATAGCTAGAAGAGGGGGAAATGAAAGTGGATAAATCCTTGATGACCACAATGGACTTGAGATGTGTTCAAAACCACATTGAATCCTTGACTTCTGATAAATTTCGATAGAAGTCGATAATTCATGAACATGGGAGAAGGGAAAAGTTGATGAAAGAATGTGCTCGATCTCAATATTAAAGTGATACTAAAAGGGGTGAAATTTTAAGAGAAATTAACTACCAAGCATATCAAATTATCGACTCTGAACTATAGTGTAGTATGTAAGATCGATCTCCCTTAGAAAGGGGCAACAATAGCTTTCTTTAATCCATGAGTAAACCTTATTATGTTCCCCTCTTCAAACACAATAGAAATTCTCACTAAGACCCTATATTATTACAAAATGGAATGATTATGGGTTTACTCATTGAAAAATATAATTGAAGACTACCAGACTGCAACCATGGTAGAGGCATGAGAGGAGGAGGTTGGTGAGTTTTAAAATAGAGTAAGATGGAGAATTTTGTGCCTAGGAGCACAAAACAAATTTATTAATAGGCTTTATAAACCTTCAAGAAGATGAATTTGAAGATGGCACGTAGCCTGTGTGATAGGGACCCCCCAAAATTAGTGAAACCTTCACTGAATGCCAAATTTGTAGACATTCACAAAGATATGTTGAAAATTATTTTGAAACTTGCAAGCAAATGAAAGTTGCAAAACGAAGAATACACGCACCAAATAGGAGATTAGGGCACAAAAAACATGAAGTGAGATCAACGATCAGGAAACAAAATTGAATGCATCATGATCCTCTCTGTCCTCCGCCAAATCGCGATCTCAAAGTGCTCGCAAGTTAATTACTACAAAATGGCAAGAGGGTGACACATGGAAGGTGGGGCCCGAGTAAAGTCTTCATGCACGGGTTAAGAATTTTAAGGGGGGCGACCATTCGATTTTTTTTTTTAAATGTTCTTTTCTTTTAAAATTAAAACATTTAAAAGGTAAACTATGACTAGAATAAAGGCTTTAAATGTCTTAGAGGGCCCCAATATAATATTTTGCCAACATGTTTTAAAAATAGTAAAGATTTAAAAAGTGGGTGCTCCCTAAGTTTATGCAAATATTTTTTTTTTTCAAATGTATAGTGAAGGTTAAATGTGCATGGGTAAATATGTTATTTGCCCATGTGAATGTTTTTGGGGTGAATAAATATTCACTATCTAGGGCCTTTGCGAGATAAAATGCATATGAAAGTACATGAGGGAATTTTATGAAGTGAATTTAATATTCACTTTGTGGTAAAATACTTTACTTTGCTGGGAAATAAAGTAAAGGAAACATAGTAAAGAGCCGGAAAATAGAGATAAAATGTTTTCACTAGACAACAAGGCAGAGATATTTTCTTTCAGCTGCAGGTAAGTGGAGGAATTTATCATATGGGCATATTTTCTATTGGAGAGCAACTTGGGAAAATGAAATTTTGGAGGTAAATTTTTTTGTGAGGAGAAAGATTCTAGATATTTTCTTATGCAAGGTTAATGGAGGATGAGGCTGTCAGTTGTCAATGATGGATGCATTTTAGGGCTGCTTTTGATGTCTATTGTTCTCTACATCTTCTCTTTTTCTCTCATTGTAAAAGTGGTTAGAAAGTTACAAATTTTTAGTCAAGTCTAGGTGAAGTTGCAAAGCAATTGTAAAGTCTGATACTTATACAGAAAATGCAAGTTAGGTTTTGAGTCATTTTGTTGTAGGTTTTGAATTCATGGAGATATAATGTTTTATAACGTTACTGATAAATTCAAGCTCATGTCTCTTCTGTGTACAAGCATATTTGAATTTTGAATAAATTGATCAAGGGTTATTTTGTTCATCTCACTGTTGTCTTTTGCAGACCATTTGCATTGCATGTAGATTTATATTCTCTTGCATTTTAGATTAAATCCTTCAACACTTGCTAGATCATGTCATAAACTTATTTCACTCACACAAAGGCTAAGGGCATCCATCATATTGCAGCAAGTAGAGGAGGTTCAATAGAAGTGAGCCATGGAGGAGAGAAATGGGTGAGACTGTTCTAGTCTCATTCATTTTCTCTTTATTCCTCCTTTGCATTTTATTGATTGATTGATATTATTATTGCATGCATGTTCTAACCCTAGTTCAATCTTGCAAGGAAATATATTTAGATAATCACAGGAGCATGATGAAGGATAGTTGCAAAGTGTGCCAATGCACGAGTGTATCTATTTGGATACACTTGAAGATAGTTTGCATGATGAGTTGGATCTTCTGGTAAGCTCTTGTGATGGTTTAAATTTTGACATGAAAACTAATGGTCAAATTCAGCCCAATAGTTCCATCCATAAGGAAAAATGTGAGTGATATTTTTGTCAGTTGGAAGAGGTTTTCACAAAGTGTGGAAATGTGCAAGCTATTGAAGCAAGTTGTTCTCAACTTGAGAATGATTCAAATGATGAATGTGATTAGTTGTTGCCACATGATAATCAACATTTTGAAAGTATGTATGACTTTCATATGCATAGTGATAGTGAACATGCTGATAATATTGTGAATGATTTCCTATTAGGAGGTACTAACATGTTTAATTAGGTAGATGGTTGTGACTACAGTATGCTTTCATGTGGTCTTGATCATTATCTTCAAATCATGTCACTTGATACAAAATTGAAAAATGAAGAAAGTGACAGTGATGTGACTTATTTGATTTGGTTGCCACTTGATGACAAAGTTAAACATAGAGCAAGTTTCTACTTGCCCAAAGGTAGCCTGACACTTGTGTTTGCAAAGGCACAGTTGTTCATGTTGTTATGGTTTGATAAGTGCAAGCATGAGTTGAGGGAGATCAACTCTTGCTACATAATTATGTTTAAGAGAGCTAAATTTTGATTCCCATTTTTCATTTGGTGGCCTGGGGTCACCAGACGAAGTTTAAAAAAAAGGAATGAATAAAGGAGAATTTTGAGTACTACCTAATGGACCTAGAATTTGGTCTACTCCTCAAAGATCTAGAATCTTTCTATTCCCACAAGAGGCATACATTCCCAATCGGAGCCACTAATGGCACTTTCAAATTTTGCAGTTTTGAGTGCTCATTTAAAAAAAAATGCCTCTACACTTTTAGAGGTGCACCTGATGAATTTGGCTAAGTGACCCACTTTAAAGGGTCATAACTTAATGCTAGTTTGTTTTCAAGAAAAACCAATTTGTAGTCTCACTCATGTGTCCTATGTGAATGTGCATGTCAAATTTCAGCTTCCCATGATAATTTTTTATTAGGATTTCAAAAAGCGAAGCTGAAGGGTTTTGCCACTTTTCTGTTGTTTGCAAACTTTCAGTTTCTCAAAGGGGCTTCTCATTTGAGCTTGTAATTTACAAATGGTTGATCATAGTGCTAGAATGATTGTTGTTCTACATTCTCCCCACCTAAATGAGCTTGTATGTCAATTTTCAGAGTCTCATGATCTGATTTTTTATTTTTAATAGATCGAAACCAGATGCAATTTCTCCTTTTTTGCACTTGTATTTTCAGAAACCTTTCTGAGGCCAACTTTGAGCGTCAATATCTTTTAATCGGTGATGGTTCAATAAAATGCATTTGGTACACATGCTCAGGGTACCTAAATGAACTTATTTGTTTGATGACAACTTTCCAAGAGTTTATTTGCTATTTTTTCATATCAATAGTTGGGTGCATTTTAACTGGTTTAGAACAGGTTGTTGTTGCAAAAAGTTCGAGTAAGAAACTTTGACAGTTAATAACTTCTACCTCATAATTTTTTTCTTTCAGCCATTTGTTGCACTGCATTCTCGAGTCAGATGTCTACCTTCCTGCAATTTTTCATTGGCCCACGAGGTCATTTGACCAATTTTCAAAGGTGATTCTAGAGCCAATTTGGCCAATTTTGCTCATTTTTCAAATATGCCTAAAAGTAAGTTTTAATGGCAACCCAGTTCATCTTTTGACCTCAAATCCACTCAAAGGTTGTCCCAAAGCAATTCAAGGTAAAACTTGTGTCTAAATGAAAAAAAATTAGTCGGGCCCACATGGGGACCTGACATGACTAACACATTCTATGGACAACTCAATTGAAAGGGCACACAAATTTCTTCCATTGTTTTAATTTCCAAACTAAGATATTTCAAGTCTAGAATGAGATTTTTCCTATGAAAGTTTGAGTCTTATAATAGATTTTTACATTAAGCACATAAAGATTCCTCTAAACTCATTACAAACTATAAACTCTATGGAAGTGGTTTCAAATAAGGACACATTGACTGTTATAAGGCTGCATGAACAAATGATAGAACATGAATTCCTTATTAGGATTGTTTACAATCATATTAACATAGCAATCTACACTCCTGGGGTGGTAAAGGAAGAAGGTAATCATATTCTCTGAGCAATGACAAAAGAGTTACTCCCTGCCAAAACAATTTTTCCCAATGTGATTGGAAAAGCAACTATCTCTAGTATAATTTTCAATAGCTAGAAGATGGGGAAATGAAAGTGGGTAAGTCCTTGATGACCACAATGGACTTGAGATGTGTTCAAAACCACATTGGATCCTTGACTTTTGATAAATTTAGATTGAATTCGATAATTCATGAACATGGGAGAAGGGAAAAGTTGATGAAAGAATGTAATCAATCTCAATCTTGAAGTGATAATAAAGGGGTGAAATTTAAAGAGAAAATTAACTACCAAGAATATCAAATTATCAACTTTGAACTAGAGTGTAGTATGCAAGATCACTCTCCCTTATAAATGGGCCATAGTAGCTTTGTTTAATCCATGAGTAAACCTTGCTATGTTATCCTCTTCAAACATGGTAGAAATTCTCACTAAGACACTATATCATTAGAAAATGGAATGAATGCGGTTTTACTCATTGACAAATATAATTGAAGAATACTAGGCCGCAACCATGGTATAGGCATGAGAGGAGGAGGTTGGTGAGTTTTAAAATGGAGTAAGATGAACAATGCCATGCCTAGGAGCACAAAATAGTTTTATTAATAGAATTTATAAACCTTCAAGCAAATGCATTTGAAGATGGCATGTAGCCTGCGTGACAGGGACCCCCCAAAATTAGTGAAAACTTCATCGAATGCCAAATTTGCAGACATTCACAAAAGATATGCGGAAAATTCTTTTGAAACCTGCAAACAAATGAAATTTGTAGAACAAAGAATACACACACCGAATAGGAGATTTGGGCACAAACAAGCTAAAGTGAGATTAATGGTCAAGAAACAATATTGATTGCAACATGATCCTCTCTGTGCCTGGCCAAATTGCGATATCAAAGTGCTCGCAAGTTAATTACTACGAAATGGTGAGAGGGTGACACGTGACAGGTGGCGCCTGAGTAAAGTCTTCATGGACGGGTTAAGAATTTTAAGGGGGCCAACCATTTGATTTTTTTTAAAAGTTCTTTCTCTTTTGAAAGTAAGAAATTTAAAAGGTAAACTATGACCATAATAAAGGTTTAAATGTCTTAAAGGGGCCTGATATAATATTTTTCCAACATGTTTTAAAAAAAGTAAAGATTGAAAAAGTGGGTGCTACGTAAGTTTATGGAAATAATTTTTTTTCAAATGTATAGTGAAGGTTGAATGTGCACGGGTAAATATGTTATTTGTAGAGTTGAATATTTGTGGGGTGAATAAATATTCACTATCTAAGGCCTTTGTTGGATAAAATGCATATGAAAGTGCATGAGGGAATTTTGTGAAGTGAATTTAATATTCAATTTGTGGTGAAATATTTTACTTTGTTGGGAAATAAAGTAAAGGAAACAAAATAAAGAGCTAAAAAATAGAGATAAAATGTTTTCATGAGAAAACAAGGCAGAGATATTTTCTTTCAGCTGCAGGTAAATGGAGGAATTTATCATATGGGCATATTTTCTATTGGAGAAAAACTTGGGCAAAGGAAAGTTTGGAGGTAAATTTTGTTGCAAGGAGGAGAAAGATTCTATATATTTTCTTATGTAGGATTAATAGAGGATGAGGTTGCCATTTTTCAATGGTGGATGCATTTTAGGGCTACTTTAGGTGTCTTTTGTTCTCTACATCTTCTCTTTTTTTCTCATTGTAAAACGGGTTAGCAAGTTAGAAAGTTTTGGTTGAGTTTAGGTGAAGTTGCAGAGCAATTGTAAAGTCTGATAGTTATAGAGATAATGCAAGTTAGGTTTTGAGTAATTTTGTTGTAGGTTTTGAATTTATGGAGATATAATGTTTTATAATAGTATTGGCATTTGAATTAGATTGATAAATTCAAGCTCATGTCTCTCCTATGTAAAAGCATATTTGAATTTTGAATAAACTGATCAAGGGTTATTTTGTTCATCTCATTGTTGTGGTGTCTGCAATTCTTATTTTAGCTTTAATTCAAGAATTTAATTAAAATGCTTAAATGAGACTGCAGGTTGATATGTTTTGTACAAGGATTTGATAATTAGTATTGAGTTAGGGTACATATTGGTGATATTGTAACACAATGTTATCAAAGATCTTATATGCTATGAGTTGAATATGTTATAAACCCTTAGGTGTTTGTGAATTTGACTCCTCCAATGGAAATAAGACATTGATCTAAGTTGCATTTGTTTGTGAGATATAGTATTTTTTGTGTTCACTTGGAACTTGCTACAAATTGAAGATTAATGAATATCTTTTACTGTGACGTATTGTCATGATTATCTCACACTCCAAATGGTTGATATTATTGATGAACAATAAATTCTATTCAATATTATACCGTTTTGTTGAGCTATTGAGTGAGATTATCTGTTATTCTTAATGTTGTTTATGATAATGGTGTAGAGGTTGTAAACACATTAAGGGATCACCCTCTCGGGTCTTGCAGAGCCCAAAATGTAGGAGGTCCTTAAAATCCTCGTCAGTTGGTCTAGGTCCTTCGAGCTGCCCTTGATTGGAATTGGAAATTCCATAGGTAGATTAGAAGATCAAATTGGTTATAGTAAAACAAACCAACATGTCCACTCCAACTGTAAGAGGGATAGTGATCACACCGCGTGGTTGCTTAGTGACATTGTTGAATCCTCTGATAGAGAGAGAATTAGGTTGGATGTGGGATCTATCTATGTCAAGCCTATCCAAAAGGCTCACACTAAACACATTAAGGTCAAAGCCTATATCTACAAGAGTTCTCTTTATCTCTTTTTCTTTTTATTGAGATATTATCATGAAAGCATAATTTTTTTTTTGTACATCCAAAGGAGGGAGCTCACTTTGGTGAAAAACAATATCAACTTGTAGTCCATGAATAATATATGCTATATCATTTGAGGGTTGATTAGAAGGGATATGAACTTTTTGTAAGGTTGCTTGCATCATGTTGTGGTAGTGGGGGGAGACTTGAATAAGGTCCCATAAAGAGATCTTAGTAGGATTATTCCTTAATTGATCAACAAGGCCATACTCCCTAAGGAGGGAATTGAGGTGAGGGGCAGTAGATGAGATATTATTAGGTAAAGGTAAGGATGTGGTAGTTGATCGCTAGAAACACAACTTCTTGTGAGTGTAATGTGTATAAGAAATGGTAGCTTGACGTGGTTGTTGCAACATATTAGGGGTAGGTGGGTAAAAGTTGAATTCAGGTATAGGTTTGGTGGATAGGGGATAAACGATGAGTTGAGGTTGAATAATATTAACATCTTTGGGCAAGGAAGAGGCCAAGAGTGTCTCTTTATTTTTTATCGAGGGTGTAATACTATTATGGTTTATGTTATCCTTATTATGTATCATGATTTCCTCCCTAGGATGAAGGTTTTTAGGAGAAATACAAACCAATGGCTGGTTATTCTAAACTAACTTCATCATGAATAGGGGAAGGATCAATGACGGAATGGTTATGCTCAATAAGGATGTGTTTAGGTGAAGAGGGACAACTAAAACATTCATGACCTTCACTAATTGTATCTTTTAACAAAAAAGTGTTTTCATCACAACAAGGAGAAATACTAGGAGAAAATAAAATGTTAGTGTCATGATTATCAATGTTTAGGTTGTCTTGGTTGGTAAGGACTTATCCACTAAGAGAGGTAGGAGGAGAGAAACAACTAGGATTCTTATTACTCTCATTAATTGGTCCTTCTAATCAAATATCTTCATCATTAAGCCTAGGAGAGATATTAGGAGAAAAACTAATATGAGGGTATGTGCAGGATCATCATGGAAAAAACAGGCCCTTAAGTGGCAATAAAAAGATAAAAAATCAGAGCTAGACAACTTGACATAAAATTTTGAATAAGTTATCTATATTATTTCAAAAAAATTAAAAATAGAATATGTATAAAATTGAATGTAGTTTCTAAACTACTAGACCTTTATTTAAGAAAATAAAATCTATTTGGTGAAAATTTGAAATTTCAATGCAGTAGTATTTAAATTTTAGGATAAAAATAAGAAGTAGGTGTTTGTCTGACCACCCTAACCACAATAAAATGATGATAGTTTTTTATAGTCTTTTAGATATAAGTAGAGTACTCATGTCCCGATGTGATGCATATTTTTTTATAAAAAATTTCCATGTAAATAATTAATTACGAAGTTTTTATTACAACTTTAAAAAAATATAAAACCTCATCTGTCTGACCACTTTAACTTGGTAAAAAATTGATGAAATTCACTCTTTTCTTTTTTAATCCTATAGTATGCAAATAATATAATGTGACGCATGTTTTAGATTCAAAAAATGTGATACCATTTGAAAGTTATAGATGTTTTTGAATCAGCCTATCAATGAGGACTTTATTCGTAATTCTAATAGAAAATGAATAATAATTATTTATTAAATTTAAAGTAAAGCATAATTTATATTGCTGGAAATCTGAGAATCTCCTCTAAGAACCCTTTTTAGTTCATCAATTTTGGGTAAAAAAAATTCGTCAGCCACATGGACCACCATATGGCTTACATATCACCACTTCTTGACCCATCATGATCCTACACATACCCATGATCATTTGTAATATCCAAGGTTGTTTATTCATTGACTATAACATGCTCATAGGGAGGGGAAATTAAATTTTTCTTACCATGTCTAGGTGTGTAAGCTACTAACATTGTTTGAATAAAAATGAAAATTGCATGTAGCCATTCTATGCAATGTTTCAACAATATAAAAAATGAATATGCAATAAGACAAAACATTTTTATCCAATGTATGCTAAGATTTAAGAATGTATATAATTTACATGCTAAAAGGAAAAGTAATTTTAACAAAATAATGCAAAGTTTTATGAATATAAACATTGGATAAGAAAAATAAAAAATTACTTTTATGAATTTTATGCACATTTTTAGAAATGTAAATATTTTGTAGATTTAATGATAAAGGTATATATATCTAAAATGACCACCCTAAATTGATGATTTTGAGTTAGAATCGAAAACATTATTTTCACAAAAAATTCTACACTTATAGTATATGATACTAGGTCTATGAAGCACAAAATTAAGGTTTATGATGTTGTAATACAAAGTTAAAAATCTGGACAGGGACTAGGTTGCCCAAAATGGTGAATTAGTCCCAGTTAGGGAATTTTTCAAATTTCCAAAAAAAATCAACTGGCTTTTGATGGTTATGATGTTGGATGACTAGAGGAAGAAAGGTAGGTGAAAATTTTAGATGAATGACACTAATTTGAGATGCAATAATGCAAAATATATACACTTTCATGCATGCAAAAATTTGAAACCCTAGAATACAAAATGCAATGCAATGCAAACCTAGGATGAAGGACTCTAATTCAAAAAAGAAGGATGCAATAATGTCGAGTTCACCAAAATGAACCACCAAAAATATATACAAACAAGGGAAAGAGGATTTCCTTGACTAGGCCCCTAGGGTTTTTCACCCTAGGAGCACTTGGTTGAGGAATGGCTCTCTTTCCACTTTGGTGATATGCATTTTGGGTAGGTCTATTTAAAGGATAGGATTGGATAGGGGATTGGGGTTTTTTTCGTGTGTGTGAATGTGTCTAAATGTTGAAATATAATGAGACTAAGCTAACTATGAAATGTAATCTAAAGTACATGCAATGCAAATTAAATGACCTAAATACTTGCAAACTAGAAAGAAACTAGAAATTTCAAATATTATGCACCTAGAAATTTAGAGTTGCAGATGAGGAACCCTAGAATGTTTTGGAATTTTCCTGAAATGTGAAAAGGGACATTTATGCCAAGTTGAGCCACCTATTCCTTATGTTAGGAAACTTTTCTGGAGTATATTTCTGCCAAATGGGTGTCTAGAAATGTGATGATCCCCAAAAATAATGCATAGAGGGACAAGGTTTCCATTATGGGCGACCTAGTCCTCTTTTGGTTTTTTGAGAATCTAAAAATGGAGTCTAGAGCCTTTTGTCTCTATTTTCTACTCTTCCAAGTGTCTAGTCCCGAAAATGCAAAATCTGATTTGTGGGTGTCTTTCAAGATTCAACTAGGGTTTCTTCAACCTTAGGGAGCTTGGTCAAGTTGTTAAATGATCTTCCACCTTGTTTATTTTCCAAATCTAACCACAAGACTTGAAAAAAAAAACAAATAAGGAAAACTTGTTGATTGTTAGGGATTAGGGGTTTGCCTTAGTCAAACCCCTTTTGAGTAATCAAACCAAATGAAGATATAAATGTAAAGAAGCATGAAACAAAGGAATGATAGATTTTTAACCTTTCCTTGATGATTGATCTTGAGTTGCATCAATGTAGGTTCAACACTTAAATGTTTCTTGAGAGATGTCTTTTTGGCTTAGACTACTCAAACCCTAGCTTTCTTGATGGGAAGATGGGATGATACATTGAGAAGAGAGAGAATGGATGGTGCATAACGAGGAATTGACTTTTTTGGGCTTATTAATACAATTTGTTCCCTAATTTTCCCAGAATAACACCAAACAAGCTGACCTTAAGGTTTTAGAGACAAAATCTCGAAAGAAAATTAAGTTAAAATTAAAATTTATGGCACATGGGACTAGGTCGTCCAATGTGGTGACGTAGTCCACCTAGGAAAATTTTATTGATTTTCAGAGATTAAAATATGATTATTATAGTTTGTTGGGATTGTCTCAAAAAACACACTAAAGTTGGACATATATGTGTATTAAGGGGTCATTTTTGTATAATAAAGGGTTGATTAAGTGATGACAAGCCTAGGGGAGTGTGAAATTGTTTTACTACACCTTACAACACTTTGGCACAAGGCTTAGAAAGGGGTAAAAAGAGGCTAAAAAGGGTCCAAAATCCATAGGAAAAGGTCCAAATGAGAGAAAAGTGTCAACATCTACACTTTTTGGCAACACACTTTCCAAGCACATGACACACCATCTCCCAAATTTGAAAATTGTTTAGGCCCACACATATACAAGTGTATTGTTGATCACACCAAGTGAAACCAAGATCTCCAAATCAAGGAAATACACCATGCTAGAAGACTCCAACACTTAATATCCAAGTACTCTCACATTATCCATCCTCTCATATCAAAGTAATCGCACCAATGCACAAGTCACCATAGACAAGGCCAACTAACAAGTCTGGATCAACATAGAATCAAACCTCATGGACATAGACAATCCACTTCCAAGTCATCTATGCAATCATGTAGTTAAAGATAGCCCACACCATTGAACAACCCATATATCCAATTAATGCAACATGCAAACCCACTATCACATTAGAAATTGAAAATTTGAGATCTCATAGAGAATAACCATATAGACAATGTAACTCAAGCATGAGATCAAGCTCAGATCTAATTTTCTAGTCATGTCCACAATGAGCACCATAATCAAGGAATCCACCAAGCATAACCACATAAATATTCAGTGACTAATCATTTACCAACACTCTTATGTAGAGAAATTATCTCACCCCCTCACGCCATGCATGAAGCATGGATGCAAAACTGAAACTATCTCATCCAATAACACCCCAAAAGCTAGAGTCTAAAAAATATCTTAACCACAACTCTCCACAAAACAACAAGTTTTCCTTGACTGTGAAAAACTTACAAAACCACTATGTTTGAAAAACACCCATGCACATCCACACCCACTTCACATTTGGAAGACTCAAAATTCTAAAACCAAAACACCATAACAGTTAAACAAAAATAATGGAATATCACAAATGAGCATAACCATAGATTTTTAGGAAAGTCTATAAAACCCTCAGATCCAAGGAGCATGAATCCAAGCCATGCAAGTACAAAGTATCCATAAAAGGAAAAAGCGGTTTGATAACTACATGCCCATTTCATGCCAACTCCACAATCACCAACATGCACATGCATCTGAGGGAGACAATCTATTACCTAAGCTTCCATATTATCCAATGATAAATTCTATAGCCTACATGCAATCAAGGTAACAAAAGCAGTTCCTTCTAATAGTAGGAAAAAGCACCCAACATAAGCACATTACCCTATAGCTGAAAACAAACCCAAGCTTCTCCATATCACCAAGGAGCCTCTCACAAAGATACCCAATATAAAATATTTTCTACAAAACAACTACAAAGCATAAAAAACCACACCTCGTGCATCAAGATTATTCCATTGTCAACTAGAAGCTTCAAATCACACCATTTCAATATGCCCAACTCCATTTTATTTGTCTTCACCATCCTTCAATCTATGTGTTTTCTCTTGAAACTAAAACAAAAAATAACAACTTCCACTCACCAAAGGATCAGTTTTCAGCTGATTCCTTTAGATTTCCTCAAGCTTGTCAAGTTTAGAAATCTTCACAGAAGGAATACCCAGAATTGGAAACACCAGGAATTCTTACATGCAAGCACATGAAATCCACATGCGAGTCCATTCAATTGCATGCAACTCACAAACCTACACATGCAAGAAAAAATAAAATCCTACAAGAAATCTCTGATACCAATTCAAGGGAATTTGATTCATCTTAGAACAAACAACTAAGATCAGTATGTGTCTTCGGTAAACAATGTTTCTTCAAAGAACCTCAAAAGCACATACTAGTATGCCATAAATTTTAATCAAACAATATATTTACCACCATTAATCCTTAGAGGAAAGCTCATATAATTTTAGATTGTGCAAGATCAACTAGTTTCAACAAAATGCATTAAACATATTCAATAAACAAAATCATTAAACATGAAAGGAAAAAATACATGAACACAAATATTCACATGGGGAAATTTTTTTTGGGTAAAAACCCCACACTCCAAAAGCATAGATCCATTGTATTATTCAGCAACCAAATACATAGTTACAATAAAATTATAGTCTATAAGCCTTCACATGGAGATTTACATCCCGTTCCATCTCGAAAAAATTAGTAGCCTAACCCCTATGAATTCAATATCTCCTCTCACAACTCCTAAAATAAAATCTCATATTTATAGAGATTGCAATGCACAAATTAGACATTTCTAAATCAACTGTCAAAAATCAACATGGAAATAGAAAATACCTTCATGCACAACTCCACCTATAAAATAAAATTTCCAACTTGACTCCTCATCAAAAAAAAATTGCAAGTTATAATTCAAAATACACCATGAGAAAATTAGCAATAATTAAAAAAATGCTATGGAAAAATCAAAGGTTGGGACACCTTCATTTCCTAAGAGAAATTTTGATACTCTACTTGAAGAAAATTTTGAACGAATATTTTATGCTCTAATAGATCATGTTTATTTATTTATTTTATATTGAGGATTCATATAGTTTACCAATCCTTGTTTACCTCCAGGTAAAGTTGTATCTAATGAAAAGTTAACCTTTTGATCAGTGAGGATGTGCTATCCTTGCCAAAGAGCCTACATTCAAGGTATGCAGATTGTTGTGAGCTCTGGACTATGTATATCATATGGTTTTAACGTTTTGGTAACATTTGGTTGGATGTTATTCCAAGCCAATTTTACATAGGCACAATCTGCTCTTAGCCATGCTCAATGTAAAAAGTTCCTTTTTTTCTTCCCAATCCTAAAAATTAATGGGGACCAAATCCTAGGGAAAATTTTTGAATTACAAATAATTATACTTCTATAATGGTACCGAAATTCATTAATAATTTAGCTTTTCAAAGGGAGATTGAGTTTCTTGATGCAAAGTGCCAAAATTTTGATGAAGCCAGTTGTAAACAAGATTCTTGAAATAGACCATAGAGCTAGATAGAGTTGTGTGTATTGTTAAATAATTTTATTACTATGAGGAAGATAACTAGGTAGTAGTAGAACTAGTACTTTTTCCTACTAACAATAAGATGTTATTTTATTGAATGTTTAATTGCTCAATTTTCTAAACTGCCCTACCAAAACTCGAAAACTATGCTACATTGTAGGGCCCTTGTTTAAATAACATTTCATTTTAATATATAACATTTCAATTATATATATATGTGGGGGGAGGTTGGGGGGGATGTGGGATCTTTTCTAATCACTTGAAATGAAAAAAAAAATAGTTTATTTTGAGTTATTTGCTCTAGAATATTTTTTGTGTTCTATTATATGACTCTATTAAATTAATAATTTTTTTTAGCTTCTCTTTATAATACTCTATGAAATTGTGTCAAGTTCTTCTTTATAGATTTTAATAGGATCCTTTATTTTTATTAGAGCCTACCCTTTGAGTATTTTAGTAGAATTTTCTTTAATCCATATATGTCTTGAATGTCAAATTGATTTTTGCAAGTTTGCATAACATTTGAATAATTTGTAGCTTAACCCGCAAATATTTGCAAGAGTATGGATAAATTTATGTTCTAAATTAAACCAAAATTTATTCCTTGTATTTACTATCGTTTTCCTATATTGAAAAGATATTGACATTTTGATATGTACTTTCTTCTAAGAAGGGATTCAATGGAGCCATTAACAAAACTATTTTGTGTAGGCTTTCTCTAAGAAGAAAATAATAATATTTTTTTATTGGGTGAAGATTATATAAATAGTTCAAATGAGATTCCAATTCATATTAAAATTAACCAAAATCTTAGAAAAAATAACACCTTAGATAACCAAATATAATTATAAGGAGGAGATTCTAATGAGCATATCATTAAATATATAACTAACAAAACACAATACATATTTGATTGATAAGAAGCAATACAAAAAAATGTTATGCAGAAAAGTAGAAGTCCATACTTTTTTAGGTTTGAAATTTAAATGGGTTTCTTTGGGATGGGGTTATAAGTTTCTTTCATCCACTTCTTACTTTTTGTTTCTACATGTCATTCATCTATAACTTTTAAATTCTTGCCAATAACTATATAGACTAGCATTCCTTGTTGCAAAATAATAACTAGAATACTAAAATATTAAATAAAATGAAAAGGATTAAAATATTCATGTTTAAGAACTATAGTAAAAGTCTAGTTTTAGTGCATAAATTTCACTTGTTAAGAATGCAAAAATAAAATTTCTAGTTACATAGCTTGCTATTTAGAGTTCTATATAAACCTAAAAAAATTGATCTCTTAGTTTTAGGTCGATGTTATAATACAAAAAACTAACCTATGGAATGTAGTCCTAATATTGTGTTTTGTGTACTTTTACCATCCAACTTGCCAAAAAAGTTTCTCTTTCTTGACTATCGGGGAGTAATGGTATTTATACCACTAAATATGTTAACGATAAATTTTTATGTTGATAAGTCCATGTGATCTTATGTCAATACCCTTAATTATAATAGTATTAGAATCATGAAAGTGGTCAACTATAACTATTTAATAATGTAAATATTTTAGATTCATTCTTCTATAAAATGTATACAATTTTTATTATCATTGGGTATTGAATGGATGTAAATTGAATGTCTTTGAATTCTAAGATATAGTAATTAATTTTGTAAACATGTACCAAGTCAACTCATAATGAATAGTGCAATATATATGCAAGCATTAAAAAATGGAGTGGCAAGCTAAGTAGACTTCATATTAGGGTGAGCTCTATAGTCAAACACACTTGATTCAAATCAATACAAAGATATATGACCTCCTATAATTCATAATGCTTAACCCTTGTAAATATGACCTAGATGTAATGAGTATTAAGTGGTCCATTTATTCTCATGAAATGAGCTTTATGAATCATTACTCATGAAATATAGATCAATGAATTTGATTTAAAAATTATGTAATTGAGTTTTGTTAAAACGGTATAAATATTTAAAATTTGAATTTTCAAAGTTTTGGTTAATTTTCATGATGTGAGATTGCTTCCACATGCCCTAGGATTGAACAAGGACAAGGGAATGCTAATATCAATGTGGGTAATGAATGCTTGAAAATGGGTGTAAGGAAATGTGTAATAAATTACAAATATGTGGGAATATGTGTAGATATAGATTTAGTATAAGTTTGAATTTATGGAAATAAGTGTAGATAGTGAGATTTAATACATCAAGGAATGAAAAAAAAATTACACAAATTTTCATTTTTCTCTCTATAATTGTATTGAGGCATTTCATCAAAACAAGCCACAAACTTGTTGGGAATTGCCTTAGGTACATGAAAATTCTACCATTATATTTTGAGCCCACTTTGAGGTGCATGTGAATCCTAACATGAGGGTGGAATCATAAATTTGTGTCTCATTAGTGAGCCACATTTTAATTTAAAAATTTATCTAAAATACTAATCTTTGGACAAAAGGAAAAAATGTTCATTGTAAATGACATTCTCAAAATGTACATGGGTGTCAGTGAAAATTCTATATTGTACCTTTTTTCTTGGTGTGAATAAATGTCTTGTACCTAGCTAATTCACTCACTAGGTAATTAGGGGACATATTCACATGTTAATTTTACTTAGGATATAAGATTATTTCTAGAAGTCTAGTTGGTTTTTCTAGAACTCGCCTTATCTAGCTAGTACTGTTTGATTCCTAGTTAGTTATTTTGTTAGTTGTCTCATGTCATAGGATTAAGACACAAGTTGTAATGATCTTGTCTAATATTATCTCTTAACCTTTTTATTATAAGAAATAAATCTCATGTACATTTAAGCATATTCAACCATTATTCAATCTTGCATTGTTGAAGCAAGTTTTCTTACCATTTTCTCTATTGTGAAAGTTGTTTTTTTCTAACAATTATTTTTGTGGGTGTCAGGGAGACCATTTACTCCCACATGGTATTAGAGCTCAAGTGTTGAAAATTCCTTTCCAGATCTAAGGGTTTCACGTTATCTTGAAGATTTTGTTGGGTGCATTTTGGCATTTCAAAGACCTCCCGATTGAATCCAGAGCATCCAAGAAATTTAGGTTTTCCTTTCATTTCATCAAAATTGGTTATGTTTTAGTTGAGGGTTTGAAAAAGCGTGAATAACTTAGCTGATTCAAGAGGTCACTAAATTTTTGGAGAACTTTGGGCCAAGATGAACACTGTGTAGATGAATTTTGATTGTAAATTCATCCATTTTTTATAAAGTTTTTTCTAAGGAATTCTTTTTTTTCCCAGGCCATATAGCCTTACATATCATCATTAATATTTATCAAGAAGAAAATTATATTGCTTTAGCAAATATTTTATATTTTCAAGGTAAATTTGTAATAATTTTTGGGCACATATTTTTAATTTCTAGGTATATTATATGATTGAGGGTTTAAAATACTCTATGGAGGCATTAATTCTTCATTCAAGGTAGTGCAAACTTGTCGCGTGGCTTTAATTGTGTCGGCTCGAGCCCCCGTACTTCTCTGCGGCATAGCCCTTTTTGTCCATCCAACCATATCATAATGACAATGTCTATGTCAGTGACAATTTACACCGATGGGCATCGATGCCTAAGCATCCTGCAACAGTTTCAAACCTCCTGTCAGCATCCATCAACTTGTCGTCAAGTCAATGCTCGCACCATCAACTTGCCATCATTTATCACATCATATCAATTAAACAATTAAATTATAATCAATGTCACTCCCAAAATCCAAAAAACGCAATTTTTTTCAACTCTTTATTTTTTAATTATAAATTATATAATAATTATTTTATCTTTTAATATCACATATTTTTTAAATTTGATTTAATTTTATTTACCAAATATTAAAATGAGAACACATAAATACAATAACATAAAATTAATTTTTGTTTTTATTTTTCTCTAATGAAATCTTTAATTATTAGTAAATTTTTAGAAATTTAAAAGAAATAATAAGATGCTAAACTTTTAATTAATTTTTTAAAATGAACATTTTTAATTCTTTGCCAGTGCAATTTAAAATTAGTTATAAATTATTTTGGTCAGATTTGAAACAATATAAAATAATTTAAAGACAATGAACAATTTTTTAAGATAATAATCAATGTAAAAACAAACAATATTCAAGTTCAAATAAAAATAAAAATTCAAAAAAATTCAAAAAATTATTAAAAAATGCTTAGAATTATTTTAACAATTTTTTATTTATCCTTTATATTAAAAACTAATATTTTTTATTTCACAATTATTCTTAAAACATTCTTTTTGTTAAGTCAAATTAATTTACTAAAACACATTCTTATTTAATTGTTTAAAACACAATAAATAAATTACTAAAAAAAATAATTTTTTTAATTATAATAAATTTAATAATAATAACTCCTTTCAATAATAATTCTATTGAAAACATGTAAAATTTTAAAATCATGTAATGAATAACATTTATCAAATATTTAAAATAAATATGGGAAGGTAGCCCAGTGAGGCATGAAGCCTGCGAGTTGCCAACCAGCGAAGGCCACAACATAGATGATTTAGGAAACCGATACGAGCCCACACATGCACCTCTTTAGCTTAGAGCTAAGGACTGAGGGGCATCCACGCCACCAAATTCGCCCAGGGCACAATCCTAGCATCATCCCTTATGATGTCAGAGCCTTGCACTCAGCAAGATTTGATCCCTGGTGGGCTCATTCCGAACCTTTCAACTTCACCAATAGACCAAGGTTTAGGGTCACTTTTGGATTAATCCCTCCTAAACAAGTGGAAATAGTTTTTGAAATTTAAAATTCTGTTAAATTATTTTCTTTGGTTGATCAATTTTAATTGTGTGAATTAGTTTATCTTTTTAAATATTATATTTCTCTTTATTTTTGTTGGATTCTTGTAAGGTTAGTCAGCTAACTAAACTTATTACAACGGATTTAACAAAAAACATGGTTGAGATAAAGAAACCAAATTTATTATATTATTTTATTTTACATAAATAACAATACATCCAAATTAAATGTGTCAAATAAAAAACATGGTAAAATAAAAAAAATTAAAAAATCACTTTTTGAATAGTTTATAATACTTTTCAATTCAAAAATGAAAAAATAATTATCATAATTTAAAATACTTTTAAATTTGAAAATATTAAAAAAACATTTAAATAAAATAATCTATATCATAAACTATTTGATAACTTATATTATACTTTTTATTTAAAAGTAATTAAATAATTTTATACTTTAAACAAAAGAGAAATCAAAAAAGATATTTAAAAACTTCACAAATTAAATAAAGAGTTAAAAAAAAATGTGTGATATGTGATATGTGACAACTCCATATATGACAACCTCAGGAGATACGAAACCATTGCAGAGGCTTGCACAGGCACAACATGCGATGCCCAGGCATCGATTCCCATCCGTGTAAATTTTCATCGACATAAACAATGCCTATCATAATTACCATTGGTCTCCCAAATTTTGTAGCATTTTGACATCGACCTATTTAGTGGATATTCTCAGTGCATCACCTCGTGCACATTCGAGAGTACCTATTGCATACCATCCCTATACTGGTTGTCATCTCGAATCAAATCACAATGTTTTCCAGTTAAATTGTTGTCCCATCAAGGTACTTGTCCCATTGGATCTCTAGCAGTGGACATCCAACCCATCACTCGATTCCACTTGGCTTTAACCATAGATTTATTTGGTTGACATTTAATATTCTCGACAGCTTTATGCAATTTTTTTGTTTGCATTAAAAAAACCTTTGTATTATCTTTCAAAAGGCAACCTAGTTACATTAGGTAGTAGGGGAGAAGACCCAGTTACGACCCCCATTGAATAACCGCCACCTCCATGCTCACTTAACCCCCAAAAAAAAATTCACTTTGATCCATTAAAATTTTTTATTTGATTGAATAAATAATTACAAAAAACACCAATGGCTGCTCATTATAATTATAAAAACACTAATGACAACTCATTAAATGTTAAAGTGCATGTTTTAGAGTGGATTTAAGCCATAAACAGTTATAATTGATGGAAATTAGAGAGGGCGGATACTGGGACATTAGGTGGCGACAATCGGATGACACCTCTAAAAGGTGTCTTTTTGATCTTTGCGCACATATCCAATGCTCCCGCACTCTACTGAATTGCCCAAAAGCCAAAAGCTTAGTTATAAGCTCTTAACTCATGGGCGAAAAATACCCATAATATATTTTTTTTGATTCGATGCACGGTTTAGATTCTATGGTTGCACGAAGTTAGCCCTAGTGGATACTGGGTCTTCTCCCCTAGTTCGTGTTTTATTTATTTTTCAAAACTTTGTAAAAGTCAAAAGGCCGACATGTTTTTCATTAAAAATGCATTTCTTAAAATCTTTAAGGCTGACCATATTAGGGTGGCATGAGAAGCCACTGCTACCACCACTACTTTCTACTACCATCCTGTCACTTACCTAGTGGCGGTTTTTTGTTTTGAAATCCTTTCGAACTAGGTCATATGGTGAACTACAATTAAACCCTAGGGTGTTCATTTTTTGCACTAGATTAGTCTTAGACTATATTGATTTTGCCCCCACATGCCCAAATAGGCTATTTTTTTCTTTTTTGAATAAATTTCACTTGAAGTGGTGAAATTTTTGAAGCAAAAATATCATCAAAAAGTTGAGAAGCTCAATTTTTTAGTGGTAAAGTTATTTTGGGTATGTGTAGGATCATCATGGAAAAAGCAGGCCCTTAAGTGGCAATGAAAATTCAAAAAATCAGAGTTAGGAAACTTGATGTAAAAAATGAATAAGTTATCTATATTATTTCAAAAATATGTAAGAATAGAATTTGTAGAAAAATGAATGTAGTTTCTAAAATACTAGGTTTATTTAAAAAATAAATAAATCTATTTGGTGAAAATTTGAAACTTCAATGTAGTAGTAATTAAATTTCAGGGAAAAAATAAGAAGTATGTGTCTGTCTGATCACCCTAACCACAATAAAATGATAATATTTTTTTATTAGATTTTATATATAAGTAGAGGACTCATGTCCCAATGTGATGCATATTTTTTTGTAGTTTTTTTCCAAGTGAATATTTAATTATGATTTTTTAATTACAAATTTTAGAAAATATAAAAACTTGTATGTCTAACCACCTTAACTTGGTCGAAACTTCATGAAATTCAATTCCTTTTTCTTTAATCCTATAGTATGAAAAGAATAGAATGTGATGCATGTTTTAGATAAAAAAAAATTGATACCATTTAAAAGCTATAGATATTTTTCAATCATCCTATCAATGAGGACTTTAGTCGTAATTCAAATAGAAAATAAATAATAATTATTTATTAAATTAAAAGTAAAGCATAAATTATATTGGTGGAAAGCTAAGAATCTCCTCTAAAAACTTTTTTCATTTTATGAATTTTGGGTAAAAAAAAGGTCATCAGCCACATGGGTCATCATATCACTTACATATTGCCACTTTTTGGCCCATCATGATCCTGAACATACCCTTTTCAAAAAAATTGTAGTTTGCTACATGTTTTAGCTTATTAAATTAGATTTTGATCTTTAGCTCTCGAGCTAATAATATATTGCCACGATCTATGATTTTCATGATTCTTACGATGTTGGAAAGGTATTGTGGAGCTTTGTCTAGCCATCCATGCACTTTTTCATGTTTCTATTCCAGGTATATTGTGATCCCAATTTTTGCTCGGTGGGTATACTAGTGGATACTTGGATATTTTAGTAGTTGGGAAAGTGATGTTTTGATCACTATACTTCACTTCAATTGTGTTGTATATTGATCTCAGATTGTATCATTTGAGAAGTGTATTTACATTGTAATCATGGGTTATGCAAGTCATCCTTTTGTAATAATTCTAACTAGGGATAATTATGATTCATGGAAAAAAGGCATCATAACACATTGTAAGTAGCTAAAAAAAATTCCACATCTTTATGTTGTCATTCCTGAACCATGAACAACATATAGGAAATATGTTTGGGGTAATAAGAATGACACACAAAGAGCAAAAACAAAGGAAAAAATTTTAGGTCAACATGGAAGAGACCTAAATATCTCAACAACTTGTGTCATTGCTAAAAGGAAAATACAAGACAAATGATAAGATAAATGGTTATGAAAGATATAAGAATGAAGATACAAATAGAAGAATGTCACAATAGACTTTCTTCCATTGTATCCTTGCACCAATGGAGTGACAAGGGTCATCAAAAGAAGGATCACAAACATATAAATACATGCCAAGAAACAAAGAACATGGGATCACATTATGCACATACAATCACAAAAAATATGAAAAGAAGATAAATAAAAGACTAGTAGGGTGCATGCAAGTCAACCTATAGCAGTTCATCCACATCTCAATCTTGTTCATCATATGTAGATGGAAGATAACTATCCAAAGGTACAATAACATGTTTTATATGAGGACAAGACTATCTAACCCCTTGTCTCCACTAAGTGTAGGACATAGATGAGTCAAGATAGGTGGTGATAATGAGCTCCTTTTAATCTAGAAATAATTTATGCATTGAATGTAAACCATGTAATAGTGAGTATGTTATGATCATACAACTATTACATGGCAAGGAGTGAAGTGAATGCATTGTAAGGAATGGATAAATCAATGATATCAAATTTTTGTAAGGTCCTTGTCAAAGAATGACACTTATCAATAGTATGCCCAAAATTTCTATGATATTGACAGTGAAATGCATTTGTAATTTTTCCTTTATTATCTTCCTTAATAGGAGGTAATGTTATGAGTCTTTGGTTAAGGAGAGTGTGTAAGGCTCAAGTTCATTTGTATACATGTTGGACAAGGAAATTTCAGCTTTTTTAGGTTATAGGGCTTTGATCTCTTACTTGTTTGGGCCATTTTTTGATGTGGACGTGTAGGTTCTAAGTTGAGTCTGGGTATGTGTAGGATCATCATGGAAAAAATAGGCCATTAAGTGGAATTAAAATTCAAAAAATCAAAGTTAGGCAACTTGACGTAAAAAATTGAATAAGTTATCTATATTATTTAAAAAAATATATAAGAATATAATCTATAGAAAATTGAATTCAGTTTCTAAAACTACTAGGTTTATTTTATTTTATTTTAAATTCTATTTGGTGAAAATTTGATATTTCAATGCAGTAGTACTAAAATTTCAACGAAAAAACAAGAATTAGGTGTTTGTCTAACCACCCTAACCACAATAAAATGATAAAAATAATTATAATAATTTAGATATAAGTAGGGGACTCATGTCTCGATGTGATGCATTTTTTTTTGTAATTTTTTTTCAATTAAATAATTAATTATGATTATTTTATTACAAATTTAAAAAAATATAAAAAATTGTATGTCTAACACCATAAATTGGTCAAAACTTCATGAAATTCATTTTTTTTTTAATCCTATAGTATACAAAACATAGAATGTGATGCATGTTTTGTATTCAAAAAATGTGATACCATTTGAAAGTTATATATGTTTATCAATCAACCTATCAATCAGGACTTTAGTCGTAATTCAAATAGAAAATGAATAATAATAATTTATTAAATTCAAAGTAAAGAATAATTTATATTGGTGGAAAGCTGAGAATCTCCTTTAAAAACCCTTTTAATTTTATCAATTTTGGGTAAAAAAAAGTCGGTAGCCATATGGGTCATCATATCACTTCCATATCACCACTTTTTGGCCCATCATGATCCTACACATACCCATCTATGATCCTTGTTAGGAATTGATTGGTCTTTTGGAATGATCTTGTTAAAAATAACACCTTTTCCCTTAGGAGAGGTATAAGAGGGGGGAATATCTTCATATCCTAGCCCCTTGGTATCCTTAGATGGTATTTTCTCTAATAGTTTGTGAATTTCATGCCCATTGGTTATGTCACATCATTATTTTATTAAAATATTAAAGCCCTGACCATAACTCTCTTCTAAGTTAATTGGTGTATTGGTAACTCGACTGGGATAAGATAAAAGAGTATAATTATTGTTCTTGTTAACAAGTTCATTAATAATTGATGGTTGAAGCTTGCTTTTTTCTTCCGTTTCAAGATGTAAAAGGTTGAACATATCAAGTGATGGTATTATTGGTGGTTTTTGCATGGATGGATAAAAGGATGCATTATTCTCAAGGTTGCATAGGGAGTCTTGTATGAATTGTTGCATGCTATCTTCATCTTAACCTAAGATATCTACATCATAGGGAATTTCATTAGGGGGTGAAGGTTCATTAATAGGCCCAATTTCATTAGGATCATCACTAAATAAAAAACTTCATACATCTACCAAAGACATTAAGGATTTCCATAGATTACCCATACACATGTCCATGATGCAAGAATAAATTTTAATGCAAAGTTTCATATCTAAAAAAAAAATGATTTTGTGATGGAAATTTTTGAAAATGATATGTTTTTAATGCCAATTATGATTTTAAATAATGCACACAATTTTACCTATTGAACCTAATGCAAACAATGACATAATTTTGTGATTTATGAAATTGAAACACTTAATTAATAATAGATCAAAATGTTCAAGAAAACAAAGACAAATTACTGCCTAGAAATTTGGAAAGACAACTATATAGGGACTTATTCACCCTAGGGTGAATGGGTCCTAGGTTAGGGTTGTGAAAAAATAAATTTTGAATTTTTTAGTTAGAGTTTGAATTTCTAGTTTTAGGTTGCAAACTGTAGTTTTTGTGACAATTTTTTTTGATTTAAATGACTTAATGCAAGTGAATTTAATAAAAAATGATGAACAATGCGACACTATGAAATGAAAATTTGACTCAATTTGCACAAATGTAATTGACTGAAAGTACAATAGTATGCAAATACTATGCAAAATCAATGTAATATGCATGTAATTTTTTTGAATTTTTTAGATTTTAAAAAATGCAAAATGCAACTTTAAAACCCTATATGAGATGAAAACTAAAGTAATTTTGACAACCCTAAATTAAATTCAAGCTAATACAATGCAATGCAAACTAATGCATATCCTAGATCTAGGGTTTGAATTGACTCCAAATCAGAGAAAAATAAAGTGCTAGAATGTCAAGCTCAACAAAATGAAACAAAAAATGGGGGTATGTGTGTGAATAAAAATTGGGGTATGATACACCTATTTCTCTACTTTCATTATGAAAAAGAGATTCCCTAGAGAAATATTTACTTTCAACCCTTAGGTGAGTCGGTCTTAAAGAAGATCTTGTTGTTTTCCTTATAAATGAGGATGGGCTAAATCTTTTAGAACAACACTTTTGGGAGTTGAATGAAAAATACCAAATGAGTGAAATTATGCAATGTAAAACATGAATCATCAATTTAAAACCTTAATCTAATAGAATCCACAAAGTTCTGGTAGATCTAAGAAGGTTATAAATTTATGGACCTATCACCAAAAGCATGTGTTGAGTGTCTTCTTGGGACATATTCGCCCTAGGGAAAATGGGTCTTGCTACAAGGATCTAAAATTTGCTTTCACAATCCTCAAATCCTAGGTCTACACTCTCAATTCCTTCAGATCTCATATTCAAAAAGTAGATATAAATTTTGTAAGTTTCCATGACCTGACGATAATATTGACAACTTTGTAAAATTGCACTCTTGATCCAATTTCAATCCTTCTCCACCTATAAATCAAACCCTTTAATGGTTGCCCTTCAAGGATTGAAATATAAAAAATATCTCCAAGTATTGAACTTGCATGAAATAGCTTGATTAGATGCTAATCTTGATGCTTAAATTGATGGTTGAATGTTTGAAACTGACATCACAATGCCAGCTCCAAAAACATGCATGAACGCACATAACTTTGACATGATTCTTGAGATTTTAAATGCTACAACAAATGATTGAGAAATATACTCTTGAACACCTTTGATAATAATACATTCTCTTGTTAAAGTTGCATATAATTTCTAGGATTTGATTTTTTAAAAGACCTTGAATTAATATTTAATTTTCCAATTTCTCGAAAATTAAACATCAAAGGCCAAAAATTGCAAATAAAATTTGAATTATGTAATTTTCTAATTTCTCAAAAATCAAACATCAAAGGCCGACAATTGAAAATGAAATTTGAATTATGAAAATGCCACCAAAAAGATATTTAAAATTGGGGTCATAAGCTTAAGGGGGACTATCAATGTGTCCTAGGCCCCAAACCTAGGACACACAAATTTCAAAGCAGGGTATGTGCAGGATCATGATGGGCCAAAACGTGACGATATGTAAGTGATATGATGGCCCATATGGCAGAGGACTTTTTTTTACCGAAAATTGATTAAATGAAAAGGGTTTTTAAAAGGAGATTCTTAACTTTCCACCAATATAAATTATGCTTTACTTTGAATTTAATAAATTATTATTATTCATTTTTTATTTAAATTATGACTAAAGTCTTGATTGATAGGTTGATTGAAAAACATCTATAGCTCTCAAATGGTATCACATTTTTTGAATATGAAACATGAATCACATTCTATGCTTCACATACTATAGGGTTAAAAAAAAAGAATTGAATTTCATGAAGTTTTGACCAAGTTAAGGTGGTCAGACATACAAGTTTTTATATTTTTGAAAAGTTGTAATAAAAAAATCATAATTAATTATTTACTTGGAAAAAAATTACAAAAAATATGCATCACATTGGGAAATGAGTCTTCTAATTATATATAAAATATTTTGAAAAATATTATCATTTTATTGTGGTTAGGGTGGTCAGACAGACACCTACTTCTTATTTTTTCCCTGAAATTTAAGTACTATTGCATTGAGATTTCAAATTTTCACCAAATAAATTTTTTCAAAATAAAAATAAACCTAGTATTTTACAAACTAAATTCAATTGGCAACAGATTCTATTCTTACATATTTTTAAAATAATATAGTTAACTTATTCAAAAATTTACGTCAAGTTTCCTAACTCTGATTTTTCTTAAGTTCATTGCCACTTAAGGGCCTATTTTTTCATGGATGATCCTGCACATGCCCAACAATATAATTAATCTTTAAAATTATTTAATAGAAGTTTCCCTTTTGGAAAATTTTATTAATTAGTTTTTTAAATGGATAATTGATTCAATTAGAGGTTTGATTTAGACCAATTAATCAGGTGACCCAAACTTACTGTGAAAATGTAAAAGAGTACATTTTTTGACACTACAACTATAATATAATATAATATAAAATAAGCCCACACCAAATAATAACTTATTCCATGTTCTACTAAGATTGGAGCAATGGGAGTGAGTGGGAAAGGGAGTTTGGGGGGTTTTTTGAAAATTCCAGAAGATGGGGGTGATGGCAAGGTTGATTCAGAGGATGATGATGGGTTTCTCTGGTTCTTTAGAGGCGTTTGTTTGGATTTTAACCTACTAAAGTTATGGGTAAAATTTTATTTACCTCCTACTTTCTCTACTCACATTGCTTCTATTATTGTTAAGCCACGTGCATTTTTTGGTCTTCTCCTCTAATTTGCGGAGCTGCTTGGCTTGACTGAGGAACACAAATTTTGTGGTATTTTTTAAAATTTCTTACCCATGGTTTTTCCTTGGCATCATATGCTTACTTGGGGTCTCTATTGAGTGCTTTAAGGGATTTTTCATTGGAGACATGGCCCTAGCTTAGATCCTTCACTATTCCTAGTTTCGCCTTTAGTGATTCCTACAATGGCCTTTGATAATCACAAGGCCCTCACCTTTTGGTAGTTGGGGTACATTAATTTGTCTTTTGTGGTGAATGATGTTGGTTTGTTGCTGGTGGGACTCTTCTCGGCTACTCCTGCCAAGGCCTTGTCTCATTCCTTGACTTTTCTTTGGCTTGATGTTTGGGGATTGAAACGTTGTTGTCTCCTCCAAAGCCTTCACTTGTCCTTGAAGATTTTGTCCCTTTCATGTCTCTTCTCTACTGCATGGGGTTGGTTGTGCCTATCTATTTTTATTTTGTGTTTCTAGAACCCCTCATCCTTTATGTTATGTGGTGGTTGTTGAATTCTTTGTGTTTCACTTTTCTCTATCTATGTTGGGTCTCTCATTGTCCAGCTTATGTACCATGGATCTACTTAATCTCTCTAATATTGTATTTTCTATTGGGAGCTTGATTTGGGTTTATGAGGATCTATCTTGTAAGTTCTTTAGGTGGTGGCGGGAGCTCGACCCTATTTCAAATAATCATTCGACAAAGCCTTTTATTTTTGGTTGCTTTCTTGTTATATTTACTTTTTGGTGTTTCCCTTCAAAAGTGTTTTGGACTCTGACATCCTTATGGCTAGGACTCATTCTAAGTTATTTGTGTCGGACTAGGTGCTTCTATTCCTTCATTACTCCAAGAATGGTTTCTTGAGGTATGTATTTTTTTGGTAGACTTTTTTTTTTTTTCTTTGCCCTCTCTCTTGTATGGAGGGAAGGGTTGTGTTTAGGATCATGTGGTTGGATTCATTAAGACGAGTTTATACTATTCTTTCTTGGCTCTCTAACTTGTCTCCCGAGCTTGGCTCTCCATCTAGTTTCCCCTTTTGAGGTGGGGTCTTCTCCTTTTGTGGTGGAGATTATTGTTGGTTTGGCTTGGGTTTGTGATAGAAAATCTAGAATTGTTTTCATGGTTCTAAAGGTATTTGTTCTTGTCCCTTTTGTTAATTTATTATCTCCTTTATTTTCTGATTTATCTGGTTCTCCTATTGAGGTGGAGACTTACTTTGTGGTCTTGTTGGGAAGCTCTCTCTTTTGCAACTCCTTTTGAGGTGGAATATCCCCTATGGAGGTAGTGCATGGGTTTGCTAGAAAAGTGGGCTTATTGTGGAAAAGGTTTCCTTACATTCCCTTTTGTTTATGTTGCACTTAAAACCAATTTTTTTTGAGTTGCTACTTGGAGGTTCCAGGGCTATGTTTAGTGTTTTAAGTTGAAGGCTTTCACTAGTTTTCCCTTATTTTTGTAGTGTGGTGTTTTTTGTGTTGGTTCCCTTGCAGTTGGTCTCTAATTTTCAATTTTATGTTCTAATTGAAATTATGGCCTTGTTATCGATTATTTTCTCTTGTCAAAAGCAATGTTAGTGTGTTATTTTTATTAGGCTCAATTTTGGTGGGTCTTGTTTTATGTTGACTCACTTTTTGTGAGCTACCTCTCTCTGCCTTTATGGATTCTCTGTAATGAATACCAACCCTTCCAATATTAATCAAATCAAAACATAATATAATATAAAATAAATATATTATAAAATTATATTTATATAATATATTATATAATAAATATATTATATTATATTTATAATATTCTATATTGTAATATAATATTTTAATTTATTTATTGTATTAAACAATTTTAAATTTATATATTATATTATAATACATATATTTTCATATTATTATATTACACTAACTTATTTATGTTTAAATAAACTATGTAATTTATGTCGACATATATCTTATTTCACATGTCAATTTATATTAATAATTCATTTATATTAATGAGATAATAATATTAACATAGTATTGAATTTTAAAGTGAACAAAAATAACATTTTGAAAATATAGATGATACTTATGAGCTACCAAGGAAGAGGAAAATTAATTAAATATAAAATACCAAAAAAATTATTTTTCAATATTTCACATTTCATGTAACAAAAGGTAATTACAACATGTGATCATCAGATCCATATGAAGTTAGCAATAAAATATATAAATTTAAGGATCTCCAGCTTTTGTGTAAACAAAATCTTTTAGCTCATGTTGTACTATGACTAGAAGAATTAATTCCCCACATTATTATACAAATAAAATCATATAGTACAATAATAAATAATATACTATATTTCAAAATTACAATAAATAAACTAAGATATTATATTACAATATATAATAATATATTGTAATATTATAATTGTAAGGTAGGGGGACCACCCACTTCAAGGCCCTAGGTCACAAAAGGCCAAGAGCGGAAAGGCTGCCCTAACTTACCTTAGCTTAAGGGATAGTTAGGATGAAGAGGATGAGAATTATGAGGATTATGCATCCTTCAATCACTCTATAATCCTGAAAATGTGGCATGTTGGCATGTTGCAGGTGCACTAGCGTCTGTACGACTAGAGGACCAAAAAGAAAAGACTCTAACTCAAAAAGGCAGACTATCAACCTATTCTAGAGGTGTTTAAAGTGATAGAATGAGATTAAAAAAAGAGAAATGTAGATACGAATATGATAAAAGAAATGTATTACCACCAAGGTGACGAGGATGATCTCGTACAATGCTCTCCTCGCCAGCTTGCTCCAATCTCTTTCCACCTACACACGATAAAGGGAGAAATATTTGGGGTTGTATAGAGGT
This sequence comes from Sequoiadendron giganteum, assembly GCA_007115665.2. Classification (NCBI taxonomy): domain Eukaryota; kingdom Viridiplantae; phylum Streptophyta; class Pinopsida; order Cupressales; family Cupressaceae; genus Sequoiadendron; species Sequoiadendron giganteum. Next base: position 666,858,795 of record CM021101.1, read on the forward strand.
CTACCTCAGTCAGACCCCTGTCTCGCTATTTCCACCTCCACAAACAACAAAGTTTGGAAAAGTAGAGATAAATGATAAAGAAAAGAAATTACAAGCTATGTAAACACAAAACACAACAAGTAGTACGTGCTTACTCAATCAAAAGAAAGAGGAGAGATTAGAGGAGCTTACCACCTCCATCCAAAGCACTGAAGCCTTTGTTGCCATGGTGTTTGTCCTATGCTTGCCTTGTTGGAGTGATAGAGTAGTGAATTTCTGCAATGGAGTGAATGAATGCTACTACAAATCTTGAATGGGTGTTGAAAGAGTGGAAAAAATGTGAAACAATGAACTTAAAATCTCTCAAAACCTCTCTCAAACTTCTGTTAAAGAGTGTTATGGATGGAAGAGTGAAGATTATGAAGAGATCGATGAAAAATGGCCATATTAGGGTCGGCCAGACGAAGAGGAACATTACTCTTCGACTTCCAATAAAAAATGTAATGCCTCTATAGTCTCCAACCGTAGGAATCTTCTAGGGACGCAAGTGTGTCACATGGATGCTTGCACACCATGCGGGCATCCCTAATATAAATTCCCCTATCGACACACAAAACAAGCACCAAGTGGAATGCAGGTAGCAGGCTTAAGTCGAATTAAACCTCCAATTTTTATTTTCTAAAGTGTTTAGGGGAAAAATGGGATTTGTGTTAGGGGTGCAAATTCACATTGATACATTTTTCCCTCACTTTAGCAAGCATGAATATTGATGAGTGCTTCAGTAAATTAGAGTACTAAAGAAGTAACAAATTAAGAGATGTATACCTGAACTAACAAGGAAGTCGAGCACGGTCTGGAAAACTCAGAAGTGTAAGAGAAGACTTCATAATTCTACAAAACTATAAAGTTGAAGCACGAAAGTACCTTATAGGCTCACAGTCCTGTAAGGGTGGTATCCTTCAAGAAGTCTCACATGAAGGAAACCCTGAAGAGCAACTTACAGACCCATGGACCTACAAGGATGGTATCCCCCAAGAACTCTCACATGAGGGAGACCAAGAAAAGGGGACTCCACAAAGTCAAAGATGGAAACATGTTTAGCAATAGATATAACACATCAAGAAGCGGTCGCACAATCCAATGAACAAATAGTCATACAGACCATCGCTACGTTGTAAGACTTTCAAAGGGCTCCCTCGGGAGCCTTTCAAAAGGAAGAAGGGTCCACTCAAGGGATGCGTTGTTTGAAAAGTAAGGTCTAGTTGGGCTGCCCCCAAGCTAGATGTGAATATGAAAAGATGGTGTGGTTGGGTTTCACCCAGACTATATATCAAAATGTGAAATAGGTCTACTCACGCTGCCCCCAAGCTAGACGCCATTGAACTCGCTAAGATTTTTTGAAGGGGTCTATTGGGAACCCAGTGTGAGAAGAATATATCCACTCAAGGGACACACTATTCAAAAAGATTAGTGTCTTCCTTTTTGAATCGATTCATCATCAAGGAATCCTTTTGAAAGATGTTAACTTCATCAAGGACTTAAAAATGAAGGAGATGTGCTCATGTGAGGGGAAGACTAAGACCATTCCTACTTCGAAGGAGGATTTCCAAGTCCTTTCTTTATGAACCCATGATGAAGGAAACACATTTCGCTAGGGTTTCAAGTTGAGAATTCAATTCTAACAAGGAAGTGTGTGAGGGGTCTTCGAGAAAAGATACATTTGGAAACCGATGCATTTTTTAAAGACTAAGTAATGTAGAAGAGGAATTGTCACACAAGAAAGGGACAACTCAAGCAAAGACGAGAGAAAGAAAAAGTTCAAAGTTAAGAAAATACATCACACACACAGGGTACAGAGGGATCTGGTTACGTAGGGTTAGATATGCCTTTTTTTTTATAAATAGTAGTTAATTGTGGTAAGAGGTGAACAATCATCAATCCCCAACCAGATCAGGAATAATGTACGAAAGACAAAGTAAAATTAATATTGGGTCAACATGGAAGGAGGCCTAAATTCTCTCAATGCTTTGGATCATCCCCAATTTACCGAAAGTCAATCACAAATATGGAAGAATGATGGTACATATAGAGGAAGGTTCAAAACACAAACAACATGCCTATATCCACGCACCAATAGGGGTGACGAGGTTCATCCAGGCACATGTAGCATGATGACGAGAGAAGCACATGTCATGACACGCACATGTATTCTATTCTAAAGATCAGGAAGAGGGTACCCCATAACACTGGTCAAATAAGAGGTCATCAACTTCCTACTCTAGATCCTCAAAGGAAGAAAGACAAGCCTACAATGGTGTAATGTTAAGGGGAGGAGATTTTGATCCTCCAGCAACAAGGGACAAACTAGAGGGACCTATAAGGTATCTATCACTTAGATCTTTTGGGTCCAGGGTCAATGACCTAGCGAAGATCATTGATAGGGTCAGCAATTTGTACACTGAGTTAAACATGCACTTGACAAGAGTGTCATGTTTCACCTAAGCAGACAAAGAAGTTTACACCCAAGGTTCACTACTAGGCTCATTGAGAAACTCAAGAGTAGTGAAAAACGCGGGGGAGCCTAGGATTGGTTTCGTTACTAAGACAAAACAATTTAATTTGGGGCCACCTTTCAGAGAAGGTGGGATCTTCTTACATCCTCTATTATTGGACAGGTCGGGGTCTACCTTCTTCTTCATCGAGGGAGGTGAACTCCCCATGGATGAAACAAGGAGCATCAAGGAAGAAGAGGAAAGCGCCACAGTTGACACAAATGAAGTGTTAACCATGTCCATGGGATTTGGGAAAGGCAAGAAATTTTGGATAAAAGTCAACAAGGGTGGCTCCATCAAAGGATCAATGAACACTTGCACCCTTTCGGGTAAATTTGTGCTCACAATAGGAGACAAAAGAGATACAGAGACAAAATGAGGGAAAGAGGAGGATGCAACAAGATATGCAGTCTTCTCTTCACCTTCTGTAAGGAGGCTTGCTCAGCTAGGAGAGCCTTTCACCAATGCTTATGCTCATCCACAAGGCAGTTTCTATGGCTCTTTGCACTAGAAGCCAAAACTTGTGAATGGACAAAAGGATCCTGCTTAACCATGGGAGTGTCCTCCATGACTGTATCCAGTTGAAGGGATAACTCCTAAACAACGGGAGGAGTTGACTCCAACACATCGGTGGTGGGCCTCTTCTCATTTATTATTTTAGGAACAAGAATAGTAGGTGGCCATGGAGGTCGAGACAAAGAGGAATCTTAGTGGGGGGCTTTATGTCTTCCATACAAAATGGGCCTAGGCTTTGTTGGTACAACAAGAAGCTCAAATGTAGGATGCTTAGCCTTTCACCAAGCAGGGACCATGGGATTCTCTCACAAACATGAGACAAAAGAAGATGCTACCACAACAAGATGAGAGGAAGCCTCAGGCTAAACTGTGGAAGAGGAAGAAGGAGGATCTTGAGACTACTTCTTTTCTTCTCTTCTACATTCCTTGGTAGCATTGCTATCATCCTTTAAGAAAGCTCTATGCGAGATAGCATAAGTTGAAGGAGGGTATCTCAGTTTGAGCCTAGCGCACCCCTTCTTTTAGTTCTGATACGTGCGATGTAGGAGGTCCTTCCTAGGTGGGAGAGGACCAAAAGAGGCAGGCCAAAATTAATCCAAGGTATAGCTACCATGTGCAACTGGTGGTCTCTAACCAATGTCATAGACAACATGTACGGAACCTCCATGAAAAAACTTCAAACATTTGTGTATGAATGAGGGAACTGCATTCATAGCTACAAGCTAGTGGATACCTAGCTCCACTCTAAAGAGTTTAGACTCTGGGATAATGTTAAACTTAAGGCTTATAGATTTAGGTCCAATGAGGACCGATAGGACAATACTCCCTATAGGAGGTACAAAAATTCCATTGTTTGTGTGGATGGTACTTTCAGGTGCATTATATCCATCCTTGTGTAGGAATTTAATCAACATGATCTCCTTAGTTATAATATTCACTTGCTATGTTAGGTCAATGAGAACACCTACTACAGTGTTCCCATTTATCCTTGCAGGAATGTAACGAGGAGATGGATCTCTATTAAAGCCCATTGAAAAGTCATGTGAAGTAAAGGTTATGCTTGTATTTCTACTCATAGTCTGTGCAAAGGGAATATTTAGATTAAGGAAAGAGGCCATCACACACACAAGATGGTACTTCTATAGAGCCTCCTCAGGTTTATGAGATAAGGTAGTGACCCAATTAAGGTTTCATTACACAATAATTTGGAACCTTCCAACTATGCCTACTAGGGGTCATAGGTTCACGTTAGGTTCACCAAAATGTAAGGTCAGGGGATCACCCATTGCAAGGCCCTAGGTCACTAAAGGCCAAGAGCAGACATTCTGCCCTAACTTACCTTAGCTTAAGCAATAGTTAGGATGAAGAGGATGAGAATGATGAGGATTATGCATCCTTCAATCACTCTGCAATCCCAAATGTTGGAAGGAGACTAGGTGAGTCAGACTCGTGTCTCAAGAAGCTCTTTGTCTAAGGATGGAATTATAGTTCTACGATGACAGCGCACTACGCTCATGTCTCACATGTGTGTTGGCATCCGTACAACCAAAGGACTGAAAAGAAAATACTTTAACTTAGGAAGGAAGACTGTCAACCTAGTCTAGAGGTGTTTAAAGTGATAAAATGCGATTAAGAAAAGAGAAATGCATATATGAATATGATAAAACAAATTTATTACCACCAAGGTGATGAAGATGATCTCGTACAATGCTCTTCTCACCAACTTGCTCTAAGATCTTTCCACCTACACACAATAAAGGGAGAAATTGTTGGGGTTGTATAGGGGCTTGCCTCGGTCAGACCCCCATCTCGGTGTTTCCACCTCCATGGACAACCAAGTTTGGAATTGTAAAGATAAATGATAAATAAAAGAAATTACAAGCTACGTAAACAAAAAACACAAGCAATACATCCTTACTCAATCAAAATAAAGAGGAGAGATTAGAGGAGCTTACTACCTCTATCCAAAGCACTCAAGGCTCGTGGAGGAGTGAACGAGAGGGACTCAAGACTTTTTTGCCATAGTGTCTATCATGTGCTTACCCTACTGGAGTGATGGAGTAGTGGATTGTTGTAATGGAGTGAAAGAATGCTAGTACAAAGTTTGAATGGATGTTGAAAGAGTGGAGAAAATGTGAAACAATGAGCTCAAGATCTCTCAAAACTTCTCTCAAAATTTTGTTGAAGAGTTCTATGGATGGAAGAGTGAAGATTATGAAGAGATAGATGAAAAATGACCATAGTCGGGTCGGCCAGCCGAAGAGACATTCTATTCTTCAATTTCCAATCAAAAATGTAATTATTTTGTAGTCTCTAGCTGTAGGAATCTACCAGGGACGTAAGCACACTGTGCAGACATCTGATCATCGCATGGGAATCCCCAACAGAAACTCACCCATTGACACCCAAAATAGGTTCCAAGTGGAATGCAAGCAGCAATATTAAGTGGAATTAAACCTTTTCTTTTGATTTTCTAAAGTGTTAAGGGGCAAAAGGGGATTTGTGTTAGGGGTGCAAATTCACGTTGATACAATAATATATAATACATTATATAATTATATATCAAAATTATGTTTTACATTAAGAGAATTATACAAGTATAAGAATGGGAAACATTTATGGATGCCATTAAGGAACATTAGAACTATTGTTTTTTTCATGGTTAAGAAATAAAGATGAAACATGGGCATAGAACAAACATTTATAAACAAATAGTGAAAAATTGAAATGGGGTCCACAAGATACAACACACATTTGTCTATGTTGTGTTGTGTTTAAATCAAGTCATCAAATTTATTCTCTTTATATTTTTTCAATTTTAAAAATAGATTTTAAAACATAAAAGGAGAAAATAAATGAATCGAATCCCAAATACACACAAATCAATAAAATGATTCATAGGGAACAACTTTATACAATAAAATAAAATCTCTTTTATGATTAATGTCTCAAACTGACATCAACTTACTCTCTCAAATTAAAATAAATTATTTACGCATGAATTAATATAAATTCATTTCACTTCAACCCTCACATACAAATTGCAAGATAGGTCGTAGCAGAGCGCTAACATTATAAGTGTTTATTTTTGTAGCTCGAAAGGTGGGATGTGGAGTTTCTTTAAAGAAACTCGAGTTGGATTTTTACCAACAACAATTTTTTTATTCTTTAATAGAATTTTTTAGAGTTTGTGAGGTTGGGATAAAATCAAGAGTGATTTTATGTGTGATTTAAAGCCAAAGAATGCAAGGAAAGTTTCTTTTCTTCCATCCTAAGTAATGCACCTGGGCTCTATATATGCAATATTTTTGTAGAAAAGTTGTATTGTATTTTTGAAAGAAAAGTTTGGTGTTAGGCTAAATACAAGATCTCACATTTATAAGTTTTTCCCCATTTTGGGGTTTCCTTGGTATATCTATGTTATTGTCTATTTGTGTTTGGCTTCTTGTTATTTTTTCTTCCACTATTATTATCTTTTAACTAAACTAGTGTGTTAATTGCTATAAATCAAATTTATTGAGAAATTAATCTATTGCTAGGTTATAGAAATCAACATGGTATCAGAGCTCTAAAATCTGAATACAAAGCCAAGATTTGTGACGTAAATTTCAAGAAAAAAAAAATTGTGTCCAGTTTCTTCTGTAGCTATGGCAACCAATGTTCAATACGAAGCAAGGATTGAGGGTGCATCTAACTTCTTGCAATGGAAGGTTAAAATTACATTTTTTCTCAAGGAGAATAGGCTATGGATCTATGCTAGTACATAAGTGACACTGCCAACAAATAATCATGTTGCCTTAAATTCACATGAAATCAAAGAGGCCAAGGCTCAGAAAATTATCTTGGATGGAGTAAGATATCATTTAATTCCTCATTTATTGGGGAAAGACACCACCAAGGAGATGTGGGATACAGTCACAAGACTTTATCAAAGCAACTATCAAAGTCATAAGGTGATGCTCAATGACAAATTGCATAATACTAAGATCTCCAAAGGTGAGAGTGTGACCTCTTACATTTCCAGGCTAACACAGGTCATGGATGAGTTGGCTACTATTAGAGAGATGATTGATGAAGATAAGTTGGTGTGTATAGCCTTGAATGGTTTTTCAAAGTATTGGGAAGTGTTTTTCAAATGTGTTGTTGATAGAGATCAGCTACTTCATTGGGAAATTGTTCAAGAGGAAATCCATGAAGGATCTCATCAGATGAAGAAGGGTCAAGATGAAAAAAATATTGCTTTTGCAAGCAAGGGTAAGTTGAAGTCTAATAAAGGGAAAACAAAAGGGTCTTCTTTCAAAAGTGGAAAGAAGAAATATCTCATTAAGATAAAATGTTTTTGCTACCATCAGATGGGTCACTATGCCAGTCAATGTCTAAATAAGAAAAATAAGGACAACCAGAAGAATCAATTTGTTGCTATAGTACAGGTGGACAAGTTTGCATCATGACTTGAGAATAAGTTTTCACTCATTGCCTGTCTCTCAAGTTTAGTTGCCAAGATGGTATACTATATTGGCAGTGGGCCTTCTTGCCACATGATGGGAGTCAGAGAATGTTTCACCAAGTTGGAGGAGAACAAGATGGATTTCTATATTGAGATTGGAGATAATGCCAAGTACTATGCAACTGGTATCAAAGCTGCCAAGTTTTAGAGGGAGCCTGGCAAACCCTTGTTGGTGGAGGATATGTTGTATGTCCCTAGCATGAAAAATAATTTAATCTTAGATTCTACTTTGGAAGACAAGGGTTACATCGTGACTTTTGAAAAGGGAAAAGTCTATATTCATCCAAAGGATTCCAAGGTTGCAAAAGTGATTGGAGTTAGGCATGAAAACTTGTTTTGGTTACAATTTGAGCCAACAAATGCATTGGTAAGTAGATATAAACGGATAGGATAACTATGGCATAGGAGGATGGCTCATATTCACCATGGAGAACTTAATATTATTAAGGAAATAGTGACGGGGCTGCTTGAAATGAGGACAAAAAAGCATGAGTGCAAAGGTTGTGCACTTGGGAAATATGTCAAGACCAACTTTCCAAGTAGTGACACTAGATCAAAAGGGATTTTGGATATCATACACTCAAATGTGTGTGGGCCCATGTCAATGGAATCCTTGAATGGATATGAGTATTATGCTACCCTCATTGATGATTTCTCTAGGAAGACATGGATATATTTCATGAAGAACAAATATGAGGCCTTTAGTAGGTTCAAAGATTTTAAGGCTCTCATGGAGAACCAAATAGGGTGGAAGATCAAGATACTAAGGTATGATAATGGAGGTGGGTATACTTCAAATTCCTTCAAAGATTTATGTGCTTAGGAAGGTATCAAGAAAGAGTTGACAATTCCGTACAATCATTAGCAAAATGTGGTTGTTGAATGGAAAAAAGGGCTATAGTTCTCGCAACCAAGGCCACGCTTAATGATCAGGATCTACCTTGGTTCTTATGGGTAGAAGCTTGCAATACAATTGTATATTTGCAAAATAGGAGCCCTCACAAATTGTTGGGAAAATTGACTCCAGAAGAGGTAGTTACTGGTAAAAAACTAGATTTGGGGAACATCCACATCTTTGGATGCCTTATGTATTTTAACATTCTGATTGAGAAGAGAACCAAGTTGGAACCTACTACAGAGAAGGGTATCCTTGTTGGGTACAATGAAACTTCAAGGCTTATCAGGTTTACTTTCCTACTCTCAAAAAAATAGTGGTTTACAGAGATGTGAATTTCGACGAAGTGAGGGATCTTCAAAAGTATATCAACTTGATGAATGGCGAGCAATCATCTATGGTTGAGGCAACACAAATTCCTCACAATTTAGTCATATAAGCAAGAGAGCAGAGGGAACAGGCTGAGCAAAAGGAGGAATAAATAATTCCTTAGCCTTAGATTCCTATTACTGAGAAGAGGAGAAATAGGAAATTTGAGTAGACACTAATAGAGCCCCAAGAATATGTTGGTGATCCACAACATTTAGTCAGATAGAGAAAGGTTCCAAGATGTTATTATGAGTATGTGGAACTTATGAGTGAATTAATTGAAGTAGAGCCTTCCATTTTTCAGGATGCATCCCAACACAAAGTATGAAGGGATGCTATGGTGGAAGAGTAGTCTTCAACCATGAAGAATAGTGTGTGGGAGGTGGTACCTTGACCAGAAGATAAGTTTCTGGTGGGCTCGAGATGAATGTATAAGATTAAGCATGCTGCAGATGGTAGTGTGGAAAATTTCAAAGCTCGGTTTGTGGCTAAGGGGTTTTCTCAAAAGGAAGGAGTCGAATTTGATGATACTTTTGCTCCAATAGCTAAGTACTCATCCATAAGAGCTATCTCTTTTTTAGCAACACAAATGGGTTGGAGGATTCACCAAATGGATGTAAAGACAACCTTCCTAAATGGAGCGATTGAGGAAGAGATTTACATACAACAACTAGAAGGATTTGAAGCACATGAGAGGGATTCTCATGTATGCAGGTTGAAAAGAGCACTGTATGGAATCAAGTAGGCTCCCAGGGTGTGGTTTTTACATATTGATAGTTACTTGTAGAGTGTGGGCTTCATCAAGAGTGAGGTGGATTTGAACCTATACTTTGTTCAGGTGAAGGAAAAACTTATCATATTGGTGTTGTATGTTGATGACTTGTTTCTCACAAGGTTAGAAGAGCTCATAGCACACTCTAAGCAAGACCTTGAAAGAGAGTTTGAGATGAAGGACTTGGGTTTGATGCACTAATTTCTAGGATTGGAGTTGGGGTAGAAAGAGGGAGAGATGTTCCTTCAACAAGGGAAGTAATTAATTCATATCATGAAGTGATTCAATATGGTGACCTATAAGGCCATGTTAACACCAATTATGACCAATTAGAAGAATATTGATGCTTCCTGATCAGAGGTAGTGGATTGAACTTTATACAAATAGTTGATAGGCTCTCTTATGTATCTTGTCAATACCAGGCCAAACATTTGTTTTGCAGTGAACTCACTTATTCAATTTCTAGTGGAACCTAAGCATGTGCGCTGGATAGCTAGGAAGCATGTTTAGAGATATCTCTGAGGAACATTTGATTATGGGCATAAGTGTGTTAAGTAGGATGGAGTGAATGTTGAGGGGTTTACTAATGTAGATTGGGTAGGCAGTGCAACTGACCAGAAGAGCACTTTAGTGTGCAATTTCAGTTTGGAATTAGGAGCAGTCTCTTGGTGCAACAGGAAACAAAAGTTAGTTACATTGTTCTTTAGAGGTTGAGTATATGAAAACTAGTGTGGTTACATGTGTGGCTATTTAGCTTTAAAAATTATTAGCTAGGATCTTTGATTAGGACCTAGATCCTATAGTCATTTACTATGATATTTAGAGTTGTATCAAACTCTTTGAGAATATAGTGTTTCATGATAAGTCAAATTACAGTGAGATCAAGTACCACTTCATCAAAGATTGTGTGAAGAAGGGGATAACGAAGCTCTAGTACATTCCTACGGACAAACAAATAGTAGATATACTAACCAAGGCCTTGATGAAGAGTAAGTTTGAATTCTTTAAGGATAAGCTGGGTGTTGTGCAAAACACCTTCCTCACTAAGAGGGAGTGTTTATTTTTGTAGCTTGAAAGGTGGGATGTGGAGTTGCTTTAAAGCAACCCGAGTTGGATTTTTAGCAACAACAATTTTTTTATTCTTTAATAGAATGTTTTCAAGTTTGTGAGATTTGGATAAAACGAAGAGTAATTTTATGTGTAATTTAAAGCCAAAGAATGCAAAGAAAGTTTATTTTCTTGCACGCTAAGTAAAGTAGTTGGGCTCTATATATGTAAGATTGTTGTAGCAAACTTGTATTGTATTTCCGAGAGAAAAGTTTTCTATTATGTTAAATAGAAGATCCAACATTTGCAAGTTTTTCCCCATTCTGAAATTTCTTGAGTATATCTATGTTATTGTCTATTCGTGTTTGGCATCTTGTTATTTTTTCTTTCATTGTTATTAGCTTTTAATTAACCTAGTGTATTGATTGTTATAAATCATATTTCTTTGTGAACTTATTAAGCAATTAATTTGTTTCTAGGCTATAGAAATTAACAATAAGGGAACACACTAACATAGGAGAGAGTGTCGGGGTTATGACTGTTGTATCCATTTGTGAATGGAAGAATCTTAGGTTCGATTCGAAGATATAATCTCTGTAGATGTCAAATTAGTGTTGAGAGACCCAAATGAGGAAAACTAGGAAAAAAATCTAGTTTATCTACATTTTGTGATTCTCAAAAGATCGGATTTTTTCAAAGTCAAGATGTCCGAGCGTTGGTCATCCAGTAAACCCACTAAAATAAGGGTAACGACTTCTCATGACTTTCATGACTATCAGGACTATTTAAAATGCATTGAATTCACGTATGGTGAGTGTCTATTTTGCCAATGTTGAGGAATGCTTGGTCATTCTCTCAAATGTTTCTGAATTGTTGTGTGATGGTTGCATCAACAAATGCATGGAATATTTGGAAGAATTTCCTTGGAGTGCGGAGCAAGAATCCCAAATTCGAAATGTTTTCTCTTTTCTGGGATTGAAACTTTTACCAAATTTAGCTAACAGGCTTGATAACGAATGCGTCAACCATATATTTTTAATGGAAAATATTATCAATCGAATGGTCGGTCTTATTGAAGGTAACCAGGCCACTAGAAACAAGGAAAATGTAGAGAAATATATGGGGGAATTTCTGAGGGAAATAAACCTTGAGATGTTGTGGAATAATGCGGGCATGAGCTTTTGCAAAAGTTAAAATTATTCATCTATGATCGCGATTTTTGAGCTATAAGCTCCCTATTTAAATTCATCGAGCATTGTGAGGAAGAGATACTCAAAATAGCATACAAATATTTTTGTGAAATTCAGAATTTATGTAGTATATTGAGGAGATGAAGATAGATAAATTTTCATACACTTACCAAGAAAGTTGTGAAGTTGTGATCTACACTATAATGTGGTTTTTGAAGGTCACAAGAGACATAAAGATTATAATTTCAAGAACTTCTTGGATTTTTTTCTCAAACATTGGCTACCAATCATGAGAGAATTGTGTTACGAAAGAGATGACAAACTTGATGCCTTTGATAAGGTAGTGGTTAGCGTCATTGGGATCCTACCCATTGTGAACAAGATAGGTATTTGTGTAGAATGGATAGAAATTTACACGAAGTATGACATGGACATCTCTACGCCATTAACTTTGTTTAAATATTTGCACGATACCCATTACAAATCGACATCAAAGCAGTAGTACACTATGTTTTATAAAATCTTGAATGATCTATTGGGTTTTATTTTTTGTTTTCATTCGTAGATGTTTGGGCTCTAATGTTTAGTCATGCTTATAGTTAGTATTTGATTCTTGTTTAAAATGCATACAATTTTGATTATCATTAAGTATTAGAATGAATGCAAATTGAATTCTTCTAAATTCTAACACATAGTTAATTACTATGTAATTATGTACCAAGTCAATTCATTATGATTAGTGCAATATGCACGTATCAACAAATGGGATAGCAAGTTAAGTAGACTTGATATTGGGGTGAGCTCCATGGTTAAGAAGACTTGATTCAAATCAATACTAGGATGGATGAGCTCCTATAATTCCTAATGCTCCACCCTTGAAAATACCACCTGGATGTAATGAGTGTTAAGTTGTCCATTCATGCTCATGAAATGAGTTTTACAAATCACTACTCATGTAATATAGATCAATGAATTTGACTTAAAAATTATGTAGTTGAATTTTGATAAAATAACATATTAAATGTTTAAATTTTTTTTTTTTCAAATTTTTATTAATTTTGTATGATATCAACTTACTTCCACTTGCCCTAGGATTAACTAGGACAAGGGAATGCTAATACCAATGTGGGGAATGAATACTTGAAAATGGGTGCAAGGAAATGTGCAATAAATGAAAAATGTGTACGAATATTTGTAGATATAGATTTAAGATTTAATCAACTTTATGAAAAATAAGTGTAGATAGAAAGGGGTGATACATCAAGGAATGATCCCAAATTTGCACAAAGTGTCATTTTTCTCTCTATATTGATCCATTTCATTAAAACAAGGCACAACTAAGTTCGAAATTCACTTAGGTATACAAGTTCTACCATCATAGTTTGAGCACACTTTGAGGTGCATGTCAATCCTAACATAAGGGTGGGACCATAAATTTATGTTTTATTAGTGAGCCACATTTTAATTTAAAAATATATGTAAAATACTAATCTTTGGACAAATGGGAAAACATATTATGTTCATTCTACATGACATTCTCAACATGTATATGTGTGTCCCTTAAAAATTCTAAGTGGTACCCTTTTCCCTCCAACACATGAAATGATTTCATTAGACATAAAATACTAATTCATTTAACATTTTTGTAGTTGAAAGAAGTCATTATAATGTGAAATTTTGCATAAAAGTGGTTGTTACAACAAGATTTTTAAAAATATATAGATTTTAATCAATTTAATTTTATTATTATGTTTGTTTTACTAATCAATATGGTTCACTATTAAAAAAAAAAAAATTTAGTCTAAGTACATTTTATCTAGTTATAATGTTAATGATATTAGATTTCCACAATCCATATCTAATCCAGGAGCAATACTAATTAGTTATAATGTTATTCAATCAATTGAACATTCATCCTATACTATATAAATTCATGTGTTATAATAAAATGACCATTACAAATCTGATAATGAATTTGAATGCTATAACATTCGTCAAATACCTTACATTCATACTAATTTTTTTGATAAAGATAAAACCCTAAGCTAAATATTCCCAAACAATAATAAATAGAGTCATGGAGACATTTAGGTGCAAGAATCATTCAAAATATTAACCTCCATGATATTTATAAATGTCTATTTCTCTAATGGTGACTAGACTTGTAAGAATTGAGTTATCCTTTAAATTGTATTCACATCGAGGGGAAAAATGACTGACATTCTTTTTGGGAAATGAACTAACATATATATAACTTTTTTGATTTCCTTGTCACTTTGGAAATTGAGGATATATTGCTAGTCAATGAATGAGGCATACATAGGAAGCTTAGATGTAGCATAGAAATATATCCTTTTATATTTTCACACTTTTTTTAGGCCCTCCTAATTAAATTAAGCTTAATTATACCTTAATAAGCCTTATTTTACATCTACAAGCCCATTAAATTACAATTTCCAAAGTGGAAACTTGACAATAATTAATGCCTAAACATAACGCTTTACCTTGAGCAATGTGTGTTCAAGGAATAGGGACTTGGGATGCATTCACCCATGGGTGAATGGTTCCCTCTAGGCCTTCAAACCCATTTTTAATTATATCTTTAGTGGAATTTTAATGTTCCAAAATTCAAATTTTTAAGGTCACCTTGTAATATTTAATTTTCGAGATTTTAAGGATTGATATCTATAAATACAAGGTTATTTTCTAAGTTTCACCAAGTATTTTTCAAGAGCGAAAAATTATAGAAAATATTGTGTTTAATAGCATTCAAGAGAATATTATCAAGGATTTATTGCAGCAATCTAGATCTCAAGTATCATGTCAAAGTCTTTTGCAATTATGCATGTTTTTGGAGCTAACATTGTGATGTAGGTTTCAAGATCTAATCCAAGAATTCAAGTCAGATATTCAAAGAAATATTTAAGTAGCAAGATCCAAATCCAATTCAAACATTTCATGAAAGTTTCAATTGTCCAAGGATAACCATTCAGGGGTTTTATTCAAGGGTTTAGTGAGTTGCAACATTACATTGTTCATTCATCATTCCTTTCATGCTTTATTCATTTCATTTCAAAGTTGAATTATCAAAATAGGGTTTGACCAAGGCAAACCTCCATTCACCAAAAACAAAAAAAATCCCCTCTTTCTATGTGTTGTAGATTTGTAGGTTTAAGAAAAGTTGAATATCTCCAAAGGAAAATTTTGCAAATTTACATTTGTTGTCACCTTTGTCATCAAGATACAAAAACTTAGATTGCAAATTTATTTCTAACCATATGACTATGAAACCTAGAGAATATGTAAGTGAAAACACAAGATCAGAGGACCCTTAAATCAATTTTTGAAAGCTCGACAAAGACCCTTTTACCTATAGGCAAATGAGTCCCAGGGCAGCTTCAAGAAATAGTGTTTTGTGATAGGTGCGCAGTATTTTGCCTTACCAAATCTGCCAATTTTTTTACTATTTATGTTAGTCTTAGGTTTCATCCATAAAATCTACCCTTCACATGTCGTAAATGAATACAATTAGTATTTTTAATCTTTCTCCCAAAACCATAATTCAGACATGTTTGTCATTGTTTTTGTCAGGAGGACACCTTGCACCACTTTTGATGACATGTTTATAATAATTTAGAATTCATAAATCTAAAGGGAAGTTGTGGATTCTCTTAGTATTATGATTTATATTGAATTCTCAAGTGTTTATATTTCATAATTGGGATCATTAGGAATTTTTCATTTGTCTCCCAAGAGTGAATTTCAATCATATTACCCCATACACACACAAAGGAAATTGCTAGATCCTTCATAAAATTCACTCACTCAAGGGTTGAAAGTGGGTTTTAACTTGAAGGATGTCATTTCTTGAATAAAATAGAAGAAGGTAGGTTCATCACACTCTATTTTCCCCTCTATTTTTATATTAAGTTTAGTGAAACATTCCAAATTTAGTACAAAACCTTATGTTTGGTTAATCTATGCTCTTTTTCTATGTTTCATTACAGTGAACCCGACATTTTGAACATACAATTTTCTGATTGGAGATCATTCAAACTGTAGATCTAGGATTTGTATAAGTTTGCATTGTATTGCAATAATTTACATCTAATTTAGGGTTGTTAAAATTGGATTAGTTTGCATTGCATATAGGATAAAATTAAATTTCCATTTTTACATTGTTTCTGTAGACATGCAGATTTGACATTATTGTCAATATTCATCTTTTAATTAAATAAATCAAGTTTTATTTAATTAAATCATAAATCTCCTAAGGTCTATTAATTTAGTCACCAATATTAAATTAAATGATCAAATCTCATTTCCTCTCATTTGATTTTAAAATAAATGAAAAATTCTAAAATCAAATGTCATATCACATTGATCACCTATTAGATTAATCAAATCATGATTAATTTAATCCTAACTACAAGAATCTTCTAGATTCACCCACTTGCATCAATAAATCAATTTATTTGATTTATTAAAAAGACTTATTTTCCTCAATAACTCTCATCTTTGACTTTTTTGGACAAAGATTATTCCCCCCAAAACCCTCAACAACATGCATTTATTGACATTTTTCAAATTTGAATGGGCAGATTGACCAAAACTTGCACAAGCTTTGGTCAATCCCATTATGAAAAGTGTCTCTATCCTATTGGATGGGATTTAGTCCCACATTGCCTAATTTTGGCCTCTCTTCTATCAACTTCTCTTATAAATGCAAGGCATTTTCTCTCATTTCAACAACACATTTTGAATGCATCTAAACTATAGGCAACTTGAGCTCATAGCAACTCATTATCTATTTCATTTGGCTTAGAAAGGGATTGGGAAAGGGCTCTCTCACATCTTCATGGAGGGCACCAATCCACCATAGAATAGGTTGTATTTCATTTTCTCCATTGCATGTTTGTTTTAGTTTTATCATTTTGTTTGGAGTCAATGATGTATGTTATTCTATGAGGATGGCTAAATCTATACAATCCATGTATAAGATTTTAGCATCCACAAAATGGTGCTAGAAGGAGGGCTTGAGCTAATGCATTTAACTTCCATTTTGTTTGCACATTGAAAGGCATTCATTCTACTTTTTATCACATGAAATAAGAATTGTGAGATTGTTCTAGCTGCAAAGAAGTTTTGGACTCATCTTGTTATGTTCTATGATTTTTGAGTCTCTGTGAATGTACAATAGATTAAAATTGTCTCTGTATGTTTTCTTTTTGTCGGTGATTGTGACTTTCCTGCATAAAATAAATGAAGTTTCTTTGCTCTTGGCTTATACAAGTTATAGGTAGCAAGAGTTGGACCATTAACACAATGAAAACATGAGACATTTTTCAATCTTCTTATCCGTGACCACTACAAAGTACTTGGTGATGGTATTTATCTGCTTAGGAAATCCTTTTCATAGTGAGATACCTCTGATTAAAAGTGGTTATGGAAATACGAACAGTATAAACACTTTCATAAGTATTGCAATTACAATTATCATAGCCACACGCATAAATGATTCTCATTTGGATTGTCTCATTCTAGTTGCGTAAGAAAATACACTTAATGGAAATAGTTTGTGACAGGTGGTTCATTGCTGACATTTAATCATCACTCACTGCAGGCTGCGCATGGCCTCTTGATGTTAATGCTTTATGCCTCACTTTTATTTTTCAAAATATAGTATTCATGTCTTGCAGATACCTTATTTTCTGATTCTTGTTTGATAAACACTTAACATTTATGTATCCTAACGACATAATCTAAACAGGCTTGGCCATGGCTTTATTCTCGTTCTCTTTCTTGCAATTCTAAGGTCAATATGTTCAAGGTGGATTTCTTTGAACATGAAAATCATCCGATGCCTATAGTCTATTGCTATGAATGCATTCGTATCAGCTTTTCCATTTTGGAATGAGTTCATCTACGTTTTCTGGAGTTAGAAAGGAATAAAGATAAATACGGCGCTGTCTGTGGTATTTGAACCCAAGTTGGATACAAGCAATGGCAGTATGCCTCATAACTTATTTCACCTACATTTTGCAATCATAGCAGTCAGTAAAGACATCATTGTCTTTTAGCCGATTCTATCAGGGAGTTTGCATGCCTAGTCTATGCAAACAATATGCCATGCCACTGTGTTTGCATTTACTCACTTCTTTTTAACATGTTTTTGCTATTGTTTTTCCCTATGTTGGAAAGTTCGTGAGTTCAATGCCAGGAGACATTAATTGTTATAGTTGTAGTCAATCATGGTTGAGATACTTTGAGAGTATTTTAGGCAGGCGTAATATCTTTCTTTAGCCCATTGATAGAATCAGAATATCTAGAAATTGGTAGGTTATCAGCAAAGAGTCTTTGACATTGATATCTGTTATTAATGAATATTTTCATAGAACCCACCTGCTTTGACCCCGGTCAGAATCTCGAGTAACATGACCTAATGTACACCAATGCATGCCAGTCCTTTCCTTTCTGCAAACAATCAATTACAGTGGAATCCATTTGGTCGATGGAGTTTGTTTTTAAGGGGGAATAGTAGTCGATACAAGTAGGCTGGAGAAAATCTTCGAGGCAGATTAAGTTTGTTATCCCATGTAGATTACGGATGATAGATCTGGTAGAATTAGCTGTCATTTTTTTTTATGAGATCTTTCAATAAAGGTTGATTAACTCTCCAGCTAATGTTTAGTACCATCCCTCCTTTGATAGTAGAATTACAACTTTCCGCAGTCAAATTAAATGGTAAGTGAAGACATAAATCCCTTCAAAAAGTTAACAAACATTGTGTGGATCGGCTCATAGTAATTTTTCTTTTTGTCTTTGGGAAGATGTATAGAGTTTTGCTAGCTACTACCGTTCAAAGGCTTGGCTTTCATTTTTTCATTTTTTTATGCATCACCATATTAAGGCTGCTAACTTTTTATATTTACTGATGCAGTTTCAGTGTTGGAGGTTTAAATTTTTTTTTTTTTTATGGCAGTGGAAGGATTAATATTGTTATCCCACCTTTAAATTTAGACTAAAGGAATGTATCTATGTTGATGTCTTGTCAATATTACAATTAAGATGAAAATCTTAGGTTACAAGTGGCCAATGCTACTTTTCTTGTCATAACTAAGATACATTCAAGACTTAAAATATCAGCTCATAGGCATTCTAGTTTTGTCTAAATTAAGAGATTAATCAACGCAATATTTTAAATTTTTGCATTAAAAGGTTGTCATTGAGTACCTTTGATTTTGTGTACTCATTTCAATAAATTGTCATTAATGTGTTGATCTGGATTTCATTGATAAGTCTCTAACTCTGAAATTTTGTATAGGTGTTGACATCAAGGTTGAAATTAAGGTGGACATCTGAAGATGAGTATCCAAATTGAACAAAGGAACAAGGTTGTGATCAAGTGAAAACGAAGACGAATATAGTGGACTTGGAGGTTTTCTTGCAAATAGAAACTTCAAAAGCATTTTTTAATGCTTGTTTTAACAAATCTTAGAGCTTCCATCTACTACCTTTTTTTTTCTGTTTTAAACCAACATACATTTCCTTTTGGGTTTAAAATTAACCACTTGATTCGATTTTTTTCAAAGTTGGTTAAAAAGAACCTTAGACATTTACTAGATTTCAATTTGGACTTAAAATTGAACAAGGCAACCTTCACACTTGGATTTTGGTGCTTAAAACGAATTCATCACTGCTTTTTGGACTTAAAATGAACAACTGTTTGTCATATCTTGCAATCTTTTTCACAAAGTAATATCATCAAAAAGACGTATGTGCTTCTCTCGTACCTCACAGCGATCTTGAGAATCAAAAGTTTTTTTTATGATATTAAGTTGTCAAAAATATTGCCTCCACACTTCAATTTGGGCATTTTAAAATTGAACAAAACATGCGAGTGTGAGCATGATATATTGCGGAGGTTCTCCCCTTTGTTTTTCAACAAAGGTTGTGTGAATGACGGGATATGTTAGCTCGCTATTATTTATCTTAGAGGGCCTGCCTTGTGGGAAAAAGTAATCACCCAAGGGAACGACCCAACCGGGAACACGCTAAAGCCAAGTGACTTCCAACCGGTATATAAGTGTGGATATTGGAACAAAGGCCAATATCATGAGGATTATTCCGACGAGATGGATAGCAATGGACTCTCGCCGACGTTGGATAATCCCCCACGAACGGAATGCCCGAATTAGAACCCCTTGTTTAGAAATTGGCCAAAACCTTATCTATCTTGTTGGTACAAAAGGTCATGTCCTTTGAAGCCACCCCACGTAACATGCGGTCTTGTTGTGGAAATGGAAAGTATGCCATGGGAGATTCATGGGTACTAATGCTTGGCTGACCCGAATAAGTGAGTGTCATGGAGGGGAGCCAGTGTGCTCAACCATTTAGCCATTTGCACAAGATATGCGCAGCTAGATTTATCCAAGTGGGAACCCAACAAGGTATTGTCTCATCAACCTAGGAGTGTGAAAGTGCTTGGAAAAACACATTGCTTGATCTTGAAAACATTTGGAAAACAAACATACACAAAAACCTTGAAATGTCAAACACCTTGTGCGGAACAAATACCTATTGATGAACTTGCCCACTCTTGCTTTCCCTAGGAATCGCATTCCTAGAGGTTTCTAAGTGTTCAAATTCTACCATCATTTGTTTCCAATAAGGATAAACATAAGGACCTTTTGCCCTATTTTCCTCGATTTCCACACAAAGGACCTTGTGGAATGAGAAAGAGAATGGGACACTAGACATATAGTTTGAAAACCTAAGCAAGCAAGTGTCTTGGATAAAAAGAACCTCATTTAACCAAGATAAAGAGACAAATTGGATTACACATGTGTTTTCTAACATGATTTCCCACAAGATCAAAATCCCAAGGCCAAAGTTCAAGAAGCTTAGTCTAAAAACTCGTGAGGAGCGTCTTGAGAGACTTTTCAAATTCAGGGAAAGATTGGTTTGTAACTTTTACAGAAAAGCATCAAGGTACAATCCAACATTATATGCATTTTATTGTCAACAAAATCCCGAATTGTTTCGAAAGGTTTGCATTTCTCCCATAGGAAGTCAAGCATGTTCTTCAATACCGAGGTTTTCTAGAAAGAGTCACATCTAGGTTAAGGTTCAAGATCAAAGTTGTCATTCTCATTCATCTTCCATCAAATCAAGTCTCATTTCATCATCAAACCTTTTGAGAGCTCTAGAATCAATCATCACGCTAAACTTAGAGGGCTAAATCAACATCATCATACCTTGGCTTAACACACTTAGCCAACTTAGTCTCAAACCATTGAACAAATTTTCTTTGAGATAACACAACTTCTTAAAGTCTATTAGTTCTCCAAAACATTGGCATAACACACTTTGTCAATTCATCCATTTTGTGCAAGTTCCCTTAGGATAACACAACTTCCTAGGGAAAACAACTTCACAACCAATCTTGTTTGACTTAACGTATCTAGTCAAATTATCACAATCAAATCAAATCAAAAGCCCTTTCAAAGTTTAGCACATACATTCAAAAAGTTTTCCAAAGGTTTCATTCACTCATCCCATCCATTTTAACCCATCACCATCTTTGATCTTTTAGCTACCCTAGTTCTTCTCTTTTTTTTGACTTAAAGGATTAGGATCAAACAAATCCCTATTTTTTATGGTCCAAACAAGATCTCAACACAAGAAGGACATGGAGAATATCAAAGAAATATCAGCTTCTATGGACATGAGTCATCTAAATACCGAAGTGAACCTAGCAGGATCAAGCAATCCTCCAAGCATCTCTCCCTTATCATCACAAAATCCTCAAGAGGAGAGTCATCAAGAGGACGACACAAATGAAGACATGGGGATCACACCAAATGAAATCATGGAAATGATTCAAAATCCTGAGAACCACAAAATTGTTGGTGCTATGTTCAAATACATAAATTCAATGGAAAGAGGAGGGGGCATGCCCCCTCCCGACCTTAACACAAGCACTAGTGCAGTTGCATCCCCATTGTCAAACATCAATCAAGAAGTACCTTGCACCACCTCAATCATCACACCAACCTCCCCAATTGTGAACAAGGGGAGTGCCATGTTCTAAGAATTGCAAGAACACCAACTTGTGGCTAATGAAGAAGCAATCATCACCCCTACATTTATTCTGGAAAACTCATTTCACCCTTACGTCCCACTCACATTTCATAATCCCGCTGGTTCATCCTCATTTCATGCCACACCAGCTTATCAATTGAACATACCAACTCCCCCACCGCATGAGGAAGTTGGTTTGCTTGGAACGATAGAAGCTATCAATACTTTCTCTTTCCAAAGTGGTGCATCATCCCTTCCCCCGCTTCCTTTTGCATCTGCATCGCCTCCTGGAATAGGTCTTCCACCTTTAACCATCGAAATTTTTGCTAATCCAAGCAATCCGACCACCACTTTGAACCCGCTTCTTTTGCCCATATTCTCACAACAAATCGTAACCATTCCTGTCACCACGGTTAATGCATCTATTGGTCCTCAAGTCTCCCAAAGCATGCCTCATCAAGGACCAATTATCTCAAGCACCCCACCCACAACCCAAATCACAGTCACAACCACAATCGCTCCACCCACCATGATATTTGGCATGATTCCTGCTCCACCACCAATCCCACCACCAAAGCACAACACGACCAATTCATTCTTCATCATGTTGCAAAACACACAACAATCTTCCCACCAAAAGCCACTCCAAAATAAATAAGCCACACAAGCACAAGCACAAGCTCAAGCACAAGCCCAAGCGCAAGCGCAAGCCCAAGCACAAGCTCAAGCTCAAGCTCAAGCCCAAGCAAAAGCTCAAGCACAAGCCCAAGCACAGGCTCAAGCCCAAGCTCAAGCACAAGCACAAGCTCAAGCTCAAGCCCAAGCACAAGCTCAAGCACAAGCCCAAGCACAAGCTCAAGCCCAAGCTCAAGCTCAAGCACAAGCTCAAGCTCAAGCCCAACAAAAGACACAAGCTCAATACCAAGCGCAATTGCAAGCAATCCACCTACAAGCCTACCAACAAACCCTGCAAGACTTTTAGGCACAACACCAAGCTAAAAAACAAGCTTTATTGGCACAATAGCAGCTCGGCCAACAACAAGCATTGTTGGCGCAACAGCAGCTAGACCAACAACAAGCGTTACTAGCTCAACAACAACTTGACCAACAACAGGCTTCATGGGAACAATAGCAGATGGACCAACAACAAGCACTATTGGAACAGCAACAGCAAGATCAACAACAAGCATTGTTGGCACAAATGCAGGCTTACCAACAAGCTTTAAATGCACAACCAAGCTCACAACAAATGCCGACCAGTACGCTCCCCACCCATCAAAAACCTCCAGCACCTCACCACTCATTTATCCCACCTCCTGATCCAAGCAAGGATGTCGCAACATAGATCAAACTGCTTTCATAGCAGGTGTTGGACATGCAAGCAGGAAAAACCATGAGGACACTAGTCAAATTGTGCCCTTATCCATTCAATAGAAGTCTCACCATGGTACCGTTTCCAAAGGGATTCGAGATGCCCAAATTTGATAAGTACAATGGAATGGGCAACCCTGAAAACAACGTCAGGGAATTTCAGGTGCACTGCATGGAAGTCGCATATGATGACACGTATCTAATGTGGCTTTTCCCCCGAAGCTTGACTGGTCCAGCTATGGAATGGTTTTCTCGCCTACCCACGGGCATTAAAACATTTGAGGAAATTGTGGAGGCTTTCCTTAAAAATTATGCTTTTAATATGGGTGCGGATTTCAGTTTAGAAGAACTATCTGCACTCAAACAAAGAAGAGGAGAGTCATTTGCATCCTTCTTGCGAAGATGGCGATCCAAAGCCAATCAGAGTAAGTGGACCATGCCAGAGGAACAACAAGTTTGCACCATCATAGCCAACCTAGATGAAAACTTGGCGTTCTACCTAAAAATGCAGTGCATCACATCTTACGATCAACTAATTCCAAAGGTGCTCAACATCGAAAGAGCCCTTACTGCATGAGGAGGCGCACCTACATTCACTCCACCATAGGGTAACCGCTCGTCCAACAAATACAATGATAAACCTCGAACATGGTCAAGGAACA
This sequence comes from Sequoiadendron giganteum, assembly GCA_007115665.2. Lineage (NCBI taxonomy): Eukaryota > Viridiplantae > Streptophyta > Pinopsida > Cupressales > Cupressaceae > Sequoiadendron > Sequoiadendron giganteum. Next base: position 666,882,738 of record CM021101.1, read on the forward strand.
AAAATATCATGAACGACGGCGTGGTCGATGCTAAGGTAGTCATCAGTGCTCCTAAGCAAAATACCCAAAATCATCATCAACCGCAAACTCATAACCACAACAATGTTCAGGCTAATGCGGTAGTAGCACAGTCACAACCACCTTCCACCAGCCAAGTCAACAATGTGGGTAATCAAGGAGGACCACCTCCCCGCAACAAGTTTCCCCCCAAGAGGAATTTCATAGCTCTTGGCGAATCGATTAAGTCTATCAAGAAGAAATTGGTCATAGAAAACCTAATCAAAATCTCTAACTCCGAACAATACACGGAGCCCACGACCAAACCATCGTGGTACAACGAGAATCTCCTGTGTGACTTCCACAAAGTTAAAGGACACACCACCACCAACTGCATGAGACTCAAGAATATCATCCAAGACCTCATCGAGGATAAGGTCATCAACATCGAGCAGCCGGTTGGAAACCAAGACCTGAAAATCTACACGAATCTGATGCCGAATCATAATTAGGGAAATAACCAAGGGAATAATAAGGGTAAACAAAAGTATGCTAGTGCTAATCTAGTATACGAGGAGATAGTCGGATGTGTCGACGAGTTGGTCACTGTCATAAATATCAAGGGAGCCAAAAATGACTGTGGAGTCACCACACGAGGCAGAAAAGTTACCATTGTCGGGGCACCTACTAAGACCCCCATTACCAACACAAAGGTTGTCCCCTATGATTACAATGTACTTGACCAACTTAAGAGAACACCCGCACAAATATCCATCATGGAATTACTAAAAATCTTCGTCGCTCATCGACATATCCTGGATGAAGCACTAGCTGCCTCTACCATTGCCGCCACCCTTGACACAGAGCAATTTCAGGCTATGGTAGGTAACATCGTTACCTCGAATCTCATCACATTTTCGGACCAAGATTTCCACCCGCAACCATCTCATAACCACGCACTCCACCTCCAAGTCCTAGTCCATAAAAATAAATTCAAGCGAGTCCTAGTAGATGGTGGTGCAAGTCTTAATATTTCTTCTCTGAAACTTATAAAGAAATTGGGATTCGCCGAGGATTCCATCAATAAGAAGAAAAGTATCACCATAAGAGCATATGATGTCCAGGAAAGAGTGTCTTAGGGCACTATCAAGATCCCCATCCAAGTGGGGCCAGCAACCATGGAAACAACTTGTCAAGTTCTTAACCTTGATTTGCCATATAACATCCTCCTGGGATGCCCATGGATACACAGAATGAAGGCAACGGCCTCAACCTATCATCAGTGCATTAAGTTCTCATATCAAAATGAGGAGGTTACCATATTTGGGATCCCGAACCTTTTGCCTATTGCAAAAACTTGGAAAGTTTTACAAGATCCCTCAAGTACCTAAAAATGATGGAGGACCATCGACTTCATACATAGACCCAACTAATCTCGCCTCCACTTCTACGACAGAGACACTTGCCATCCCCAACATATCCAAGATCAAGAACATGATACAGGACAATGGATGCGGTGATTACAGAATGAGGAGAAATGCTTTTGTTGTAGGAGAGTTACCACAATCTCCTAGGTCACATGGGCAACCACAATTGACTCAAACACCTATCTGCACTAGAACAAAACCCTCTAGATTCCACAGTTGGGGGGATCTCAGTCAGGAAAATGTGGACGAGGAGGACATCACAAACACTCTGTACCAAGATGAAAGACCCACTCCCACCCTACCCATGGAGGAAACAAACAGAGGGTTACAACTAATGTTCGGCATGGGCTATAACAGGAATGAAAGCCTAAGAAGAAACAGTGATGGACGGCTAGAGCCCATCATTGTAGAAAGAAGAATGCAGAACCTTGGCCTTGGCTGTACCCCTCCGAATATAACCATGCATGGCAGAAATGTTCCTAATAGGGCAGTTAGGTCCTCTCCTCGAGTCTCGGCAACTAACCTTAGATTACCCGTGTCCACAGGCCTACCTCTCGATAACTTCACATTTGACATAACTGAGGTTTGTAGTAGCAGTGACGACGATGACACCATAAGTGGCTTACCTAGGCTCTTTGAAGATTCCATCCTACAGATGATTAGTGTCTCACCCACTGAGCCAATCCAACGAACCCACCAAATCCACTTAATCTACCCCCAACTCATTGATCACGACCAACAGGGACCGCCAATTCTAGACTCGTTCGAAAATGAAGAGGCTCTCTCGGAATTCATGGGACTAAGGGATGCTGTTCCATGTGGAGATCACAAGAAAGGATTTGATATCACTCTAGACACACAAGCATACTATGGGGAGACGATTGAGTCCTTCAGTCGCAAAAGAAAAAGATCGAGAAAAAGCTTAGAGTTATTGAGTGAAAACCACACTTTGGCACTCTCTAACCAGAAAATAGTAAAAATAAAGGACGCATCCAATGGCAAAAACCTCTCTAAGGTGCCAGAGGATGAAGGATTCAATCTCCCCCCTACTGCTCTACACTAGGAGAAGTCAGCAGTATTGGCAAAACAGTGTAACCCAATCAACTTAGGAACATAATCAGAACCACAAATTACCTTCTATGTAGAATCCCTCCTAGAAGAAGAACAAGAACTATTGGTAGCTTTCGTAAAGGAGAGAAAGGTAAATTTTGTGTGGACCTATGCAGACATGCTAGGCTTGGACCCTGAAGTGGTAGTACATCATTTGGCTGTTTACCCTAGAGCAAAACCAGTCAGACAAAAGCTAAGGAAGATGCACCCTCAAATAGCCTTACTTGTAAAGATTGAGCTGCAGAAACTTCTGGATGTTGGCTTCATACACCCGATCGACTATCGAGAATGGGTATCAAATCTCGTACCAGTCTCAAAACCAAAAGGGGGCATCCGCATCTGCACTAATTTCAGAGACCTAAACAAAGCATGTCCCAAGGATGACTTTCCACTACCCAACATTGACATGATAGTGGATATGACGGCCGAACATTGGATGCTCTCCCTAATGGATGGCTTCTCAGGGTACAATTAGATAATGATCGCAAAAGAAGACCAACACAAGACAGCATTCACATGTCCTTGGGGCACCTACTGCTAGAACGTAATGCCATTTGGGTTGAAGAATGCAGGAGAGACCTACCAAAGAGCCATGACATTAATCTTCCATGACATGATCCACAAAATAGTCGAAGATTATGTAGATGACATACTTGCTAAATCAAAGAAGAGACAAGACCATATAGCAACTCTAAGTGCTATCTTTGATAGGCTCGAACAATATAAGGTTAGACTCAACCCAAAGAAGTGTGTCTTTGGGGTGCAATCAGGGAAGCTGCTAGGATACATAGTTTCAATGAGAGGGATAGAGGTAGACCCTGCAAAGGTAAAATCAATCCTCGAAATGAAAGCACCAAGAACGTTAAAACAACTAAGAGGATTGCAAGGAAGACTCCAGTCCATCCTAAGATTCATAGCACAATTGGCAGATAAAAAAATTGCATATTCACACCTACTTCACAAGGGAGTAGCTTTCAAATGGGATGACAAATGCGAGCAAGCATTCAGCAAAATAAAAGAATATCTACTTACACCACCTGTGTTGATGCCACCAATTGTGGGGAAACCATTAATCCTGTACATCTCTGCAACAACAGTCGCCCTGGGGGCCCTTTTAGCCCAACATGATGAAAAGGGAACTGAGCGGGCTATCTACTACATCAGCAGAACAATGGTGGGACATGAGATCAATTACACGTCAATAGAAAAAGCTTGCCTAGCACTGGTATTTGCGGCTCAGAAATTCAAACACTACATGCTAGCACACCAAATCAAGTTGATTGCCAAAATAGACCCTCTAAAATACCTATTGTCAAAAGTAGCACTTACAGGTAGAATGGCTAAGTGGGTAATGATATTATCTAAACATGATATCGAGTACGTAGAATGAAAAGCCATAAAAGGGCAAGTCATTGCGGATCAGCTGGCAGAAGCTCCCCTCTACATAGATAACCCACTCATATCAGAATTCCCAGATGAGTCCCTTTTTAACCTTGGTGCAACAGACCACTGGAAGTTATACTTTGATGGCTCTCACACACAACATGGATCAGGAGCTGGTGTGTTCTTCATCATGCCGCAAGGAGATTGCATACCTAGATCATACAAGCTAGCATTCCCTTGTACTAACAATATTGCAGAATATGAGGCTTTGACCATAGGTCTCAAGATTGAGGCATAATGGCGAATCATGGCACTAAAAGTCTATGGGGACTCACAACTTATCATCAACCAAGTCAACGGTGAATACCAAACCAAGGATGATAAGCTCGCACCATACAAGAAGGTGGTAGAAAGCCTCAAGGAATATTTCATTGACATTACCTATGAGCAGATACCAAGGACAAACAACAGAGCGGCCAATGCAATGGCAATAATTGGATCCTTACTGGACATCCCTCGTAACGTCTCAAAACATGAATTCCTTGTAGAGCAGCTTCTCGTACCCACATTCAAGGTACCAGAGTCAGAATATGTGTGTGAACTCATTGGTCCCGGTGATCTTTGGTATCATGATATATACACCTACCTAAAGTTATGAATCCTCCCCACTGACATCACCCCAAACCTAAACTGCACTTTCATCAAAAGGACTTCATGATTCGTCATCCTAGGAGAAACCCTCTTCCGTAGGAGTACCGACGGAACCCTGCTACGTTGTTTAAAACCCGAGGAAGCCCTAACTGCTCTAACTGAGGTACACAATGGCACATGCGGGTCACACTCAAGTGGTATGACCTTGGCTAAAAAGTTGCTAAGAACAGGGTACTACTGGCTGACGATGGAAAAAGAGGCGCATAATTTTGTCAAAAAATGCTTGCAATGCCAATAGCATGGAGACCTTATTCATGCACCGGCTCAAGAACTGCATCCCATTGTTACACCTTGGCCCTTTTCACAATGGGGGCTCGATCTCATTCGTAAAATATCACCCACCTCATCCAATGGCCATAAGTTCATCATCACCGCCACTGAATATTTCACAAAGTGGGTCGAAGCAATTCCCATGACCTACATCATGGGAAAACAAATATCCAAGTTCATCCTGAATTACCTCATTTGCCAATATGGTGTTCCTCAATCCATTATCTCTAATAATGGGATGCCTTTCAAAAATCAGGATGTCCATGATTTGTGTGAAAAATTCAAAATCCAACACCGTTTTTCCACTCCATACTATCCACAAGGCAATGGCTAGGCAGAAGCTACAAATAAAACCATTTTGAAAATCCTCGAGAAAACAGTCAATGACTCTGGTCGTGACTGGCATCTATAGTTAAATCCCACCTTATGGGCATACTACACTAGCATCTACATGCCGACAGGTGCCACCCCATTCTCTCTGGTCTACGGATCAGAGGCCATACTCCCCATTGAGATCGAGCTCCCATCACTAAGGATATCACTGTAAAACCTTATCACAGATGAGGAATACAGGGTCACAAGACTCAATGAGCTGGAATTACTAGATGAAAGGCGCATGGATGCCATTAATCATCTACAAGTGTATCAAAGTCGCCTAAAAAGGAGCTACAACAAGAAGATCAGACAACGCACTTTCCAAGTTGGTGACCTCGTGCTGAAAGAAAACAAAAAGAACGTGCCAAATCTAGATACAAAGGGAAAGTTTGAGCCCAACTGGCTGGGACCTTTTGTCATCACTGCAAGTTACACATCAGGGGCATATCAACTAGCAACACCAGAAGGCGAGCCTCTGCAAGAGCCCATGAACAATTCACACCTCAAAAAGTTTTATGCCTAAATCTTGCAAGGTATAGAACCAGAAAATACAAAAACAATTAGAAAAAGTCTTGAAAAAATGGTTACCTCGATGAAAACCTGGCAAACAGGCATCTTGGTGACAACAAAAAAGTCAAAAGATCAAAAAATCCAAAAAAATTAGAAAAGGATTGAAAATAGTAAAAAGAAAAATCGTCCTCTAGTGAAAACCACTTCGATGGCGCTTTGGGCAAGTACCTTGGTGAAAACCTGGCAAACAAGCGTCAAGTGTAAATAAAGCACCTTCCCCATCTACCAGGATCTACAGGACTCATTCATTCCATCACATTCCACTCATCCGCTTGCATCCGTACCTTAGCCTGCGTTGGTGTCTATACCATATTCCACCATGGAGCTACTTGGCATTTCTAAGGTCAGTCTGTCTTGCCTTTATCGAAGTAGTCTGTCGCACCACACTAGGGGCACGTTCTCGCAACATCGGATTGGATTCGTGTATATTCTCGTGATCTTTTTCAAAAACTCATCAAAAAATCCAAAAACATCCAAATCATTCAAAAATCCAAAAACATGTCGAAATATCATAAAATCTTCAAAAAATTCATCATTTAGTCTTGTCAGTCTTTCACCTTGTCAAACTACATCGTCTCTGAGCTTGAACGTAGGCAAGGTTGATATTTGATCATCCCCTGAGACGGTTAGGTCAGTCCTTTAGGCGTCCGTCGCATTGGCAATCCGTTTGCCCATCTAGTCTACATCTTAAGTCAGTCCTTTAGGCAATAAAATGGCAATCCATTTGTCCATATTATCATCAAGTCAGTCCAGCACCAGTCAAACTATGTGGTCTCTGCATATATAACGTAGGCAAGGCTAATCTATGGATCAACTCCCGAGACCCCTAGGATAGGTCTTTAAGTTAGTCTATTCGTCATAAAATCTTGAAAATACCAAAAACATTTGAAAAAACCAAAATGGTGCATCCATTTCATCTCGCTTTCAACCGTGATTGTCATCACTCATAATAAAGTCAATCGTCGCTTTCACCCTTTGGTGAGTCAGTCAGAAGCAAGTTTAGCAAGTTCTAAAGTGAACGCCTAATCGTCAGAGTCTCAAGTCTAGATCAGTAAGCAAGCAAGTTGGTCAACTCGAAGTATCAATAGCTTATCACCCAAATCAGTCTCACCAAAACCCTGATCACTACATGTCCTAGGATGAAGCTTTCCTGCGATGGACATAAGCATCAGGTAACCCGGACAGTAGTTTAGCCTTTACTAGCGGTACGAAGAGCATTAGCTTGTTTGTTTACTTCATTTTGGTCTTTTTGACTTATCTTATTTTGCACTCATTCCAAGGACCTCTCAATGATGCCTAAACAAAATAGGTTTAGAGAGAAAGGAATGGGGCAATGATCATTATCTTTTTATCTACTATGCTTGTTGGATATTCTTGTAAAATAACTTCGTCATGCATACTTTGTTTTGTTTGTAGGAAAGATGTTTTAAGTGTCTTGTTGACCACATAACAAGGTTTCCCTTGTTATGTTTTGGTCCGAGATGTTTATGATATCTGAACTGCATTCTAAATAAGGTTATGTTTGTCAAGTGTGAACAAGAGTACTCCTATCTATTTGACGAGTCAAAATCCATCACACTAGGCGCCACGCCATCCTAGTTCTTAATACCTTGATGCATCGCACCTACATGTGTTATCAAACATAAAGAAAGGTATGCTCTTTTCCCATCCTTGGATAAGCAATACATCATCATCATTCATCATCTTATCCAATAAAGTCTCGATGACTAGGGGACTTGTTTGACTTCTTCATCTTCTTGGATTCAAGGGTTGATCCCTCTCATTCTTCTAGCCTCTTTCACGCTAACAATGCATCCATCATGCATCCATCTCATCCATCTCATCCATCTCACATGCATTGCATAATCATTTAAGTTGTTTAGGATAATATAAATTTGTTATTCTAAGCATCTTCGAAACATCTCATTTACATCACCATTATCATATAGTCTCGTCATCCATACATCCATTTTGAACCTCTTTATCGTGAGATCCACCTCAAATCGAATCTTTTCTCTCGATCTCTCGAGGGGGCAATGTACTAGCATATTTCTTTTTGCTAGGGCATCCGAAAAATCAGAAATTTTAATTTTGATGTCGGCAGCATCATTCTTTGAACCAATGCAATGAGTACATTGCTTCAAAGAGGGGCAAAATGTAGACATGCAGATTTGACATTATTGTCAATATTCATCTTTTAATTAAATAAATCAAGTTTTATTTAATTAAATCATAAATCTCCTAAGGTCTCTTAATTTAGTCACCAATATTAAATTAAATGATCAAATCTCATTTCCTCTCATTTGATTTTATAATAAATGCAAAATTCTAAAATCAAATGTCATATCACATTGATCACCTATTAGATTAATCAAATCATGATTAATTTAATCCTAACTACAAGAATCTTCTAGATTCACCCACTTGCATCAATAAATCAATTTATTTGATTTATTAAAAAGACTTATTTTCCTCAATAACTCTCATCTTTGACTTTTTTGGACAAAGATTATTCCCCCCAAAACCCTCAACAACATGCATTTATTGACATTTTTCAAATTTGAATGGGCACATTGACCAAAACTTGCACAAGCTTTGGCCAATCCCATTATGACAAGTGTCTCTATCCTATTGGATGGGATTTAGTCCCACATTGCCTAATTTTGGCCTCTCTTCTATCAACTTCTCCTATAAATGCAAGGCATTTTCTCTCATTTCAACAACACATTTTGAATGCATCTAAACTATAGGCAACTTGAGCTCATAGCAGCTCATTGTCTATTTCATTTGGCTTAGAAAGGGATTGGGAAAGGGCTCTCTCACATCTTCATGGAGGGCACCAATCCACCATAGAATAGGTTGTATTTCATTTTCTCCATTGCATGTTTGTTTTAGTTTTATCATTTTGTTTGGAGTCAATGATGTATGTTATTCTATGAGGATGGCTAAATCTATACAATCCATGTATAATATTTTAGCATCCACAGTTTCAATCTAAAATTTTCAAAAAATTGCATGTATATAACATTAATTTTGCATAGTACTTACATATTAGTGTATGTTCAATCATTCATATTCAAAAAAAAATTCAAAGTTGCATTTCAAAAAGTTTCATGTAGTTCATCATTTTTCATTAAGTTTACTTGCAATAGGTCATCAAACTCTAGAAAAAATTGTCACAAAAGTTACAGCCTAAAACCTAGCATAAAAACACATAAAATAACTTGTAAATTCTATTTTTTATTTTCTTAAACACTAAGCAAGGACACATTCACCCATGAGAAAATGAGTCCCTGTATAGGAATTTTAGATAATTTTATGGGTGATTTTTAGCTTATATCTTTCCTTTCTATTGTTATTCTCAAATATAAGGATTAGTCTCCTAAAATACTTTGTTTATGAATTCAAGTTATTGATTCTTTAGTTACATCTTGCATATTTTAATTGTTGATAGAATTAGATTTGTGTACTTTTAATTTACTTTTAACATCATTTCATAGCTTAGATAGATCAATTTACATTTCGCAATCATTGGAAAACATAAACAATCCTAAAATTATCAAAAAATAAATAAAAAAATGATAAACTTTAGGGAAAGCATATCCTTCAAACCCTTTAGTGGTGATGAATTTGACATGTTAGATGAAGCCCTTGAGGAAATCATTTCACCTATATCATCCACTAAATATTTGATGAAAGACGATGCAGGCATAGACAATCATGACAATCCTAGTTGTTCTCCATATACCTCTCCTAATTTTGATGAAGGTATCTTGGTGTTACAAGACCCAATTATTGAGAATCGTGAGAATCTTGTTTGTCCCTCTTCTAATGCTAAATTTCTCTCAACAAATATTAATATGGATGGTATAGATGAAGATGTTAAGTTTGCATTAGATCCCCCTCACTGGAATGTCATCTCTAGGTAACTTGGTTGATGTTATGAATGCACAAAATGGATCTACTTTAATTAGTGAGCCTTCTAAGTCCCCTCCCATTATCTTTAATTTTATAGTACAACTTGAGAGTAACAGTGTTTCACAATAACCAAGTTATAATATTGTTGCTCACAAATATAATCAAGGAACAATAGGCAACCAAAAACCACTCCTGCTTCATAACCATTTTCCTCAACCTATTTTTCCTAGTGCTCCTCATTTACATTTACATAGTTGAAAGGACTATAATTTTTTCGAACAACTTAAAAATACTTCCACTAAGACATCCTTATGGGATATTATTCAAAAATCACCTACATAGAATAGGATGCTCCAAGAAGTTTCAAGAATAAGAATAATTTACACTCTTTTATTAATTTGAATGATGTAGCAACCTCATTTGATTGCATGCAAATGAAAAATTTGGATATCACATTATCTCAACAAGAATTACCTTTGATTGAGATCCAAAATAAACATGAGGCCTTAATGATAAAGGTGATCATTAATGAAACTATAATTAGGTGCACCCTCGTAGACAATGGAGAAGGTCTTAATGTTTGTATTATTCATCTCCTAGATAAAATTATTGTGGACAAGAAACTTATTCAACTTAATGATGTTAATATTCATGGCTTTGACAATGTTAATAGGAAACCATTAGGAATGATCACATTACCCATTGAGGTTGGACCTATAGCTTTTCCTACCCCTTCCATATTATGCCAAGACCTCTTTCATAAAACCTTCTCCTAGGGAGACCATGGATTCATGCCATGAAATTATTCATGTCTACTCTTCACCATGAGATGATGTTTGAATATAAGAAAAAGATATATATGGTTGAAGCAGATGAAAAATCTATAATTCACAAGTTCAACATTATCATAACACTTCCAACTCCCCTAATATTTTTCCAACTTCAAAGGTAGAACCTATACAAGTTTATGGTAATCCTAATTGTCTTTCACCTACAACAAAACTCTTATGTGATGATTGGGGTTCGTTAGATTTTAGCCTTTATTTCAAAGAAGATTCCAAAATATTGCCCTCAAAATCCAAAGATTCATATACAAACAATTCATCTCAAACACATTTTTTAGGGATGACTAGGGTTCATGAGATTTTACTCCCTCCTTTATGGGAGAGTACAAAATCTCAAAATCTACACCAAAACAACCTTTTGTTTTAGTTTCTCAACTTGGTTCTACGTGTACACCATCACCCCATAATGGTGATGGGGACTCTTCAACTCCCATCCCTCTTGAGAGGAAGATATATAACTTTACCAAAATTAACAAGGATTTGTGTGCTCATAAAGAAGCCAATCCTTCTCAGAAGCATAAAATCTCTTCATCTAAGTGGAAGTATGTTATGGTCTTTGATACAAACTCCTCCTAAACATGGATACAATGAAAACATGGAGAAAAATGATGAAGATCAAGTGAAGTCTATACCATAATTTTTCAAGAAAGGTCTAGGTTTACCACCTTTATCACCATCTTCATCTAATGCCTTATCATCTACTCTGTGTATGAAATATTGTGAGGAGAAATAAATGTCCCCTACTATTTATCAAGAGACTATCTTGTTGAGTCTTGTCAAATCCCACTTGATATCTCTCCCTCCAAGAACATGAAAGAAATTATACAAGAAGAGTTCATTTTGTGCATATCATCGAGTGCATGGTCATTCTACTAATGAATATGAGGCTTTAAATAACAAAATTCAACATCTTAAGAATTGTGGTGCTCTTCCTTGTGTTGATGCACCTATTTCCTCTAATTGATAATTATTTCCCTCCTATTATGTTTCTCATCAAGTTATGTGGCATTAGTAGCTTTATGTGCCTTGATCATTGTCATTCATGGTGGCACAATCTCAAGTGAAACCATATCTTGGAAATAATATGATAGTTTGTGGTGGTCTTCTTTATTTCTATGATTGGGGTGCAAGGATAACTAGTTTTTTTGGGTATGCATTATTTCAAAGGATCTCCTCTTCCTTTCTTTCTACTAAAAATACCAAAATAGAAATTATGTTGAAATTTTAAGTGAGGGGCATATTGTCCCCCATTCATTGTTTGCATGTTCCCTTCCTAGTGATGATATTATACATCTCCTAGAAGATATAAAAAATTTATTCAAAGTGTGGCTTTCTTAATCTATGTGACAAGTCTTCTTTATGGTGATATTATACTTGATGTTAGACAAGAGTGTGATCTTTCTTGGCATATGACATTCCTCTTAGTGGTAATGGTATGCATTGCATTCTCTAATTTGTGAATCTTTTATCCTGGACTAGTCCTCTCTTGGATACATTGAACATGATGTTCCCTAAGGTGATACATTACATGTATTAAGGTAAAACCCTTTGAAAATTCCTTTTTTTATGAGTGCCTAAAATAACATAGATTTTTATCCTTGTGAATCCCAAATTTTATGTTGTGTGGCACCTTTTCAAAGTTATAAGGAGGTATAAATTTTTTATGGTTGTTCAATGGAATCCTAATAATAATTTCTCATTGGCCACTTTCTATGGGCTCACCTAGTGTATATTAGAATACACTAGCCCGTGTGAGTGCCTTTTGTTTGTATAGTAAACAATGGGTTTCACTTGTGAATTTTTTTGGACAAATAGCTAAGGATTTATTCACACCAAGATGGACAAACAGTCAAGGCTTGATCCACCCCTTTTCTTTTCTTTTCTTTTTTTAAGTCTTTCACAATGTATTTTTGTGTATCTTTCTTTGTTTCTTCATATTATACATTATGTGTGTGTCCCTTTGTGATTATGCTGGTTTGAGATGGGATCTTCAATATTGGAAGCTTGCACAACCTCTTTGATCTTTGTCATCCTATCCCATCAAGATTTGTATACTTTACTATGAGTTTACACTCATACTCATCCTCTCACTAAAGTGGGGGCTAAATTTAGTGTAGAAAAATAATTCCCTTTACATTTTTAAACATTTTTTGGGTCCTAATAAGAAAATTGAGCTTAATTATTTCTTAATAAGCCTTATTTTACATCTACAAGCCCATTAAATTACATTTTATGAAGGGGAAACCCAACAATAATTAGTTCCTAAACATAACTTTTTACCTTGAGCAATGTGTGTTCCAAGAATAGGGACCTAGAATGCATTCACCCATGGGTGATTGGGTCCTGCCTAGGCTTTGGAACCAATTTTTAATTATTCTTTCGATGGTATTTTAATGTTCCCAAATTCAAATTTTTGAGGTTGGCTTGTCATGTTTAAATTTTGATAAATTAAGGATAGATATTTATAAATACAAGGTTATTTTCTAAGTTTCACCTAGCATTTTTCAAGAGAGAAAAAGTATAGCCAATATTGTGTTCAAAAGAATTTAAGAGCTAAATTATCAAGGATTTATTCCAGCAATCAAGATATCAAGCATCATATCAAAGTCTTTTGCAATAATGCATGTTTTTGGAGCTAACATTGTGATATAGGTTTGAAGATCTAATTCAAGCATTCAAGTCAAAGATTCAAGTAGAAATATCCACATCCAATTTAGCCATTTCATGCAATTTTTAGTCCTCCAATGATCTCCATTCAAGGGTTTTATTCAAGGGTTTGGTGAGTTGCAACATTACATTGTTCATTCATCATTATTTTCATGCTTTATTCATTTCATTTCAAGGTTTAATTACCAAAATAGGGTTTGATGAAGGAAAACCCACACTCACCAAAAAAAAAAAAAATCCCCCTCTTTTTGTGTTGTAGATTTGCAAGTTGAAGAAAAGTTGAAAATATCCAAAGGGAAACTTTGCAAAGTTATATTTGCTGTCACCTTTGTTGTCAAGATACATAAACTCGTATCCTAAATTTATTTTTGATTGTTCAACTATGAAACCCAGTGAATATTAAGTGCAAAGATAGGAGAAGAGGACCTTGAAATAAAGTTTAGAAATCTCAACATAGACCTATTCACCTATAGGCGAATGAGTCCTAGGACAACTTCTAGAAATAGTGTTTTGTGATATGTGCACCATGTTTTCCCTTCCCAAATATGCCATAATTTTTGCTATTTCTATTAGTATTATGTTTCATCTATAAAATCAACCCTTTATATGTCCTAAATGAATGCATTTTTTAATTTTAATATTTCTCCCAAAACCCATGTTCAGTCATTTTTGTCATTGTTTCTATCAAGAGGACACCTTGCAACATTTTTGATGAAATGTTTATAATAATTTAGAATTCACAAATATGAAGGGAATTTTTGGATTCTCTTAGTGTTATGATTTAAATTGAATATTCAAGTGTTATATTGATAATTGGGATCATTATGTATTTTTCATTTGTCCCCCAAGAGTGATTTTTAGTCATATTTACCCCATACACATGCATAAAGGAAATTGCAAGGTCCTTCATAAAATTCACTCACACAAGGGTTAAATTTTTTTTAAACCTAGAGTATCTCATTTCCTAAATGCAATAAAAGAGGGTAGGCTCATCACACTTCATTTTCCCCTTTCCTTTTATAATAATTTTGGTTAAACATTCCACATTTAGTATAAAACCTTATGTTTGGTGAACCTATGCTCTTTTTCTATGTTTCACTAGATATAATCAAATATACTAAAATTTCAACCTAGAGCTTCCATGGAAACCATAAACATAAAAAATGTATCCATTAAATTAATAACAATAAGGCATTCCTCATCCTCCATTTATTGAAGTATAATTGAATATATGCCCTTAATATGGATAACTATTTATTCGTGGGAAAAAAAAATTTAAGTGGTTTTGGTATCAAATCTAATCATTAATGATTACTTTGGTTATGTAAGGAGGCCTACAAGTAAGAGTGAAAAATATTAAATATATAAGATCTTTAGAGTTTTAGTGATTAGGGGTTGACAATACCTCATAACCAATGCCACCTTTTAGGTATTTGTGATTGGGAGTTTGACATACTTCATGCTTAAATAAAATAAATGAACGTATATCTGCATTTTTAATTGTATTGAAGAATATATAAAAAGATGTTAGAAGTTTTGGATTGAAGATACCAAAAAAAAGTTACTCAAGTAGTAGGATGGTCAAAGCTCTAGCTTTGAAACATAAATTATTGTAAAGGTTAGGGGAGTTAGCGTTTGGATAAAATGCATGATAGTAATCTGATAAAGTCCAAAGATTGACAAATAGAAGGGAAATGAAGGGGTTGGACAAAATGGATTTTGGGAAGGTGGGATTTGATATCCTAGCAAGAAAAGGGAAAGAAGGTGGGGGTTGGGGAAAATGTACATGTGTGAATGGAAAATCCAAATATCGCAATGAGTAAAAAGGAAATTAAAAAAATTAGATGCAAGGAATAATAGGAAGGGAAAATCTAAAACTATAACACAAGCACAATTATTTATAAAATTAAACACAAAATCTCCACATACAATTTTCGGGACCTTTCCAACTTCTCACATTGGTTGACACATGGGGGAGAATACTTATATGGAAACTTGACTAAGGTTGACCCATTAGGAACTATCTTAGATCAACTATTTACAATGTAAAAATCAAGGCTAAAATACATAATGGGACAAGGATTCAAAACAAATGACATAAACAAATTAGGCACCAACACATCTTAAAGTGGGGTGAAATATAATGGTGAAATTAACATACCCACACCAATTTCTATTTTGATGGAATTGCTTCATACAATTAGATATCAATAAATGACATAATCTAGTGTAAAGCCAATCTCACTCATTGATTCTTTATCGATCCCCACCTATACAAATTCTTATATATTTAGATAAAGGTAAAATTAAATCACAAGATATTCTTGTTGGTTCTATAGATGGTTTATGTAAGGAGAATAATTTATTTCAATGGCTTATTCTGACATCTAGTATCTTATGGGAAATTTGGAATGCTATAAATGAAGATTAAGAACATTTTATTTCCATAGTCCATAATAGTTAGTATTTAAGATTTCAGGTTAAATTGTGTGCAAATTTTTACATCAACATTTCAGATCATACTCCATGATCCATCATCAGGATGATAAGAAGATAGAGAGAACTTGATGATGGATCATGGAGTATGATCTGAGATGTTGATGTAAATATTTGCACACTGTTTAACAAAAAAACTTAAATACTAGAAATGAGGATATTTTTCAAGTTAGTAGGAGAGTACTTACCGAATCTTATAGAAGAATCACATTTCACAATATTTCTATGTAAGTTAAAATTACCATGGATAATTGGAAGAATCTTTTTGAGAAACTACTAAAGAAGGATTCAATCAATGTCAAAAAAACTAAGGAAAATTTTGGAAGATAGTGGCATATCAATGAAGCTAGAAATTTCCCTTTTAATAATGGATTTTTAGCATTCTAAAAGGAGTAAAACTCAAAATATCTAGATGAGACTTTGGAAAGAACAATAGTTGATGAAATTCACATTTGATCCGATTTTTGTACTATAAGATTATTGTAATTATATATTTTGGTATATACAATCAAGATATAGAGGGAAAATTATATATTTTAAACATATTAGTAGGATCAAGACCTTGAGTGGTCTATTATCCATCGAATCTACATAATCTAAAATAACTATATAATCTTATTGTTGTTCATCAAAGGCCCTAAGAAGAATTTTTAATCCTATCAATGGTAGCTTTTCTCTATAAATTCACCTAATATGTTATCCTCATCTTTTATCTTCCTAAATACTTTGGGACCTTACTATTTTTTAAAATAAATTAAATAATTATCAGGTTGCCACATTTTAAAATAGCTTAATTAATTATCATTATGCCATAATTTATGTTCAAATAGATCAATCTCTTGAAATGAGTCAAAACAAAAAATAATAGGCAAGTTCTTAAGCATGTGGATTGTTCTAAATTGTTTTTATTGTACCAATTGAAATATGTTATCATTAATTACTGCAATTATGTGGAATTTTAAGGAAGATAAGGTAGTAGAACAACTTCCTACACTAATCTTGAGAGTGTTAAGAAATAACACTTTCAACCCACAACCTTAATCCATTTCCTACATAACCCAATGACATATAGACATGCATAGAAGTAACCAAAATGCATAGATCAAATAGAAAAGCCACAAGATAACACAAGATATACTCGAGGAAAATAATCTTAGGGAGAAAACCATCCTCCGAAAGTATCCATGATCCTTATTATTCAACAATAAAGCAATACAAGAGTTACAATGAATACCTTTGAAGCATCAAGCCTCTCAATGAATCCTCATGTTTCCAAGCATGAATCCACACATCACATGCCATGCTTCACATATGAATGCCTCAAAAAGACTCAATATTCACAACCCACCCAACTAGCCAACCTTAACCACTAAACATGTGCTTGTTTTTATAGATTCAAGCTCACACAAATATAACCAAGTGGTAAGATAAAACCATGATTCACAAAACCATGGGGTGATCCCACAATACTGGTTTACAATTTTTGGGCATACTGGACACTAAACTGATTTTTTAAAACTAAATCTTAACTTTCGGGCTCCTATAGTGGATAAACCATGAGGAATTTGAAGATGATGCAAACTAATGATTTGTGATGTTTTGTCTATAGATTCTAAATATATTTTTTTCAAAAAATTTGGAATCAGATTGCACTTCTTTTTCCATCTCCTTTGAAAACTAGCTTTAAAAAAAAACAACATTTTTAAGAAGTGACACTCACCGTATACAACATAACGTTTTTTGTATGAAGGATAAAATTATGATTTTTTCAAATTTAGATTTGTAACTATGATATCTAGCACTTTCATTTGGTTTCATAGTCTTCTATTAAATATTTTTTTCCTTAATCAAGTTTTGAAGTCAAACCAATTATAATTTAGACATAGGCAGACTGTATACAACATAACTTTTTTTGTATGTATCAAAATTCAATTTTATTTATTTTAATGGATCAAGGATATCAATACCCAGCCCAAACATATTTAATAATTTTTTTTTATAATCTGCTATTTTTCCACATGTGCAGAACAAAGAGCTTGATTTTTGGTGAATAACCTATGTTTAATAAAACTAAAAAACAAATACATAATAAAACCAAAACATATTAGAATTATATTCATTGGATAGCTCGTTATGAGGATTACCAGGATCATTTGAAATAATTTTTAAATGAATTAATTTTATCCCCGAAAAGGTAAATCAAAAGCGATTTTTTATCAACATTTTGATAGGTGTAAAGGAGACTCTGTTGTAGGTATGATTTAAAACTAGAGTGGTTCTATCCAAGGGGGTTTGATCTAAGGTGGTTTGATCAAACCCTCTTCAATTGGAATCCTTAAAATGGAAATTTTTAAGGGTTAAATCATTATATTTTCTAAAATAATGTGATTTCAGCAAAAATAAAAATCTCACAGAAATTGTAAACTAGCTTTGCTGGATCACCCCATGTGAACACAAAATGACTAATCCCTTATTTCATATTGGGTACTAAGTTTTCACTTTTTAAATATTCTGCCAATATTGAATTATTATCACATTTCTCCTATACATTAAATAATAATACATGTTACAATGCAACATAAAATGGTCCCCAAATAATTACCTAGTTTTATTAACCACACTACCTAGGTGTATCACAACTAAATAATTATTTAATTACAAAATTGTAATAAATCAATTTATGCAATGGTATACAACACCATATCCCAACATTATCCCACTTGTTGTATACATTGCATAAGGGATCATCAATGGAATTTGTCATCATATTCATAAATGAACCCACATGAATCTCCAACATACTCTCATGCTCCATCAAGATACCTTCAATAAAACCAAAGTAACCACCATCTCAAGTAGGAAATCCTCTCATCCTCCAAAATTCCACCTATGGAATAAAAGGAACATGCCAAGGTGAAGATGCACTAATCCAAGAACACAAGCATCAAATCCAAGTGATAACAACGGCTCCAAACAAGTTGTTGTCAACTAAAAAAATTCCACATGATCGGGAATAACATTAATAAAAAATGTTGATGCATCCAACCATCCATACCTCCAAGGTATCAATAACATAAGTAAAATTATTCCAGCAACATATGAAACCCATAAACCACAATTACAATCTCCTTGTATCAAACTTTTCAATGAAGAACATACATATCCAAGAACTCCCACTGCATGGGTAATTTCAAAGGATATCAAGTCTTCCAATCAATGCTATATCAAGGTGTTATAAATAATAAAAAATGAAGTACCAAGAATAATAAAAATCATCCAAACATGGAACCAAAATAGTTGTATAATCTCTCACAACATGTTTCCACCATTCTCCCAAATCACATGAAAATGAACCTCTAGGAAAGAACCATGAAGAGAGAAAACATATAAACCATAACATTTTCCTTCTTCCAACACCTCAAAGTGCAACACTATATGAAGTATGATCTCCTAAAAACTCCAAATGGGAAGGCTTGACAACACCCAAAACAACATTAAATCTCTTAGATCAAACAACATATAAATCATGTAAATTCCAACATGGATGTAAGCCTCTCCAACCAAGTAAATAAAACTCAAAGAAACCATTCCAAAATGTGAAAATAAGCCCATAAACCATCTCCTAAACTCCTAAAAAATGAATGATAACATAAACTCAAATTCACAAGGAGATAACCATGCTAACCTTCCCTCAAAATGAATCCTCCAAAACTAACTATCCATAGCTCAAGATCCATATCCATGAAATATAAAGAAACATAAATTCATGTTAAAAATCCTCAAATAAGTCTCTAAAATCAATCATCATGACTCTCCTCAATCCCATGAGAAATAAAATCATAAAACATAAACACATCAGAAAGAAATAGTGGGAAAATACATATCAAATGATAAATTGACAAGTAGACCAAGGGTGGGGGATGAGCATTCTCCTTAAGAGTAAAAAATTCATCATGACTAACTCCAATAATTATTTCCTCTATTGGTCTATCATGAACTCATCTTTGTGCCCAATTGAAAGCTCCTCGATCTTTCCTACTAAAACCTCCAAAGAGTAACTATCTCAAGAAAATGTCTCTAACCATAAGATAAATCTGACATCACCTACGTCTCCAAGTATCCATAAGAACTCATGACCAATCAATACATGCCAAAATCCAAAAGAAATATAGCACCATCATGAAGTAATCAAGCAAACAAATAATGTAATCAATACAAAGAGAACTACCAAGATCAATGCCAAAAGAGTAATCATGACTTGAAATGGTGGTGGAGTTGTAATTTATTTTAATGGTAGGATTAAAAAATATCAGAGTAGGATTTGTATACTGATTGATTATTTTAAACATACTGTCAAAAGGTTTGATCCATTTCTTTTACAAATGAAAATCCACCAAGTCACTATCAAAACTATTTTTTTTCAATTACCAGTTTCTTTTGTGGTCGAAAAGAGGGGCTGAAGTGTGGAGTATTTACTCCTTTCTAAGGATTACTCAACCAAAGAAAACACCATGTGGGAGGCTCTAGAAAGAGGATGGAGCTGAGTAAATATGACTCTCTGAAAAAGAATGTGAAACTTTGGGGCTTGTTTGAATGGTTTGGGTTTATGCCATACTTCATGGCCATGGAAGGTTACAGCAAGTAACTCAATTACAAGTTTGTGAATGCCTAGAAATATGGGAAGGTTGAATTGGGTGGCCTTCGCTTTACTATTTTTTCTAAGCTCATAGCCAAAGTGACAAGTCTTGCATATGAAGGGAAGAAGATTACCAAGGTAAGCACTGAAAGCTATTAAACCTATTTTGATAAGTTTTTCAAGCAAAAGAAAAGACCCAAAGATTTCATAATGGTTACTCTAGGGTTTTTATTCTACCCCCTTACCATAATGTTTACTACTTTTTCATACAAATATTTTATGTTAGAGGATCATTTTTAGATGATCTTTGGTTATCATTTCATTATTATGAACCATATCAAACACCTAGAGAAAATAAATTTACCCTTCTTCCTTCTCTCCTCCCTGAATTAAAGCCTTACCAATGGCACTAACCCTCCATTTCACCAGGGTTACATTCATGCCATATGTAAGTACGTTTTAGCTACCACCCTGCAAAGAAATATTTTTCGTATTTTGATTGAAAATCCTACTCCCAAGAGTTCTATAAAAATTGATCTCATTGAAATTTGACCCCACTCCCTATCCAAAGATCCTACTAAGGCCTCCCCTAATGTTGTTGACCTTGCTTGGTCGACTCTTCTTAAAATTACCCCTGAAAAATGAAGTGTTTACCCCTTTGCTCCTATTGTAAACAAGAAGAGAAAATTGTTGATTTGTGAATTGGGTGATAACCCTACTACTATAATAATAGCATATGATAATGATAATACCCCTAAATGTGGGTCCACCACCCCAATGGGTCGAATATCTAATCAAATTTCTTTAGTTGTGCCTAAGGGGTCTAATAATAAAAAATCCAAAATTTTGAAGGAAAAGAATTTGGAAGAGTCGCTAGATAAAAAGGGAAAGAAGGTGTCAAGGGAGGAAAAGTATTCCAACTTAAAATAATATGTGTTAGACAACTTGGGCATGATATTGGGTCTTCTAAGGAGGAGTCGAGGTCGAAGGTGTTGGCCTTGCCATTTAACCAAAAGATCGACATGTTAATTCCTGATACAAGCTTGAGTTAAGATCCATAGGAGGCAGCTAAACCATGTCGCGAACTTGAAGGGAGATGCTGGCGGTTAGTCCAAAAATCCCCCCCTCAGCATCACCCAAGGGGTTCAAACCCATGATCAGATTCGATACCAATTGATGCCCCTGTCATTGCACCAAAATATCTACCTATTAATTCCTGATACAAGCTTCAATTAAGATCCACGGGAGGTGGCTAAACCATGTTGCGAACCTAAAGGGAGATGCTAGCAATTAGTCCAACAAAAGGAAGTGGAAGACTTGAGTCTGTACGAGGAGGAAGGTGATACTCCACAGAAGGATTTGCATGATGGTGAGGAGGATACTGATAAGGCCGAGGAAAAATGAATAGCTATAAATGAACCCGAGGAAATGGACATCATTGGCCTTGGTAATGAAGGCTTGAAAGATAAAAATATGGATCTTGAAATAACTAGAGTGCAAAGGCTAGAGGAAAGGTTGGAGCTGATTGAGAATTTGATGTAGATGAATGACACTACCAATAGGTTCTAGGTGCTTGAGAGTGCGATGATGAATTTGTGCAGGGTTATGGATGTGGTAATGAAAAATGGGGTGATGGATACAATCTTGGGACAAGAAAAAATCAAGAAACAATAGAGGAAGAAGGAGAATAAGGATGAGGTTGATTTTTCAGGAAAGATGGTGATCAAAGATAACTTTGAAGATTCTATTAAGGAACTGACGAAGGCATGGTGCCTCATTGAGGATGCTTAATCCTCAGCTCTAGTTTCCTTGATTTATTTTTGTTGTCATGAAGTCCTTTTGTCCCTGTCTATGGAATATTAATGGTAAAGGCTTTAGATGCCTAGAGTTTTTTAATTCTATCTTTATCTCTATTATGAACTTTGGTAGAATGTTGGGTACTTTTTATAGCTTATTCTTATTTACCTTTTCTTGTGGATGGATGTTAATATGGACTAGTTATATCTTTATGGGATGCTAGATAGGTTTATAATTTTTGATGCGGTTGGTATAGGTTAATTTTTTTGGTTGTTTGGTTTGGGGAAGTGGTTCTCCTTTAGTTCTACTTCCTCTATTTTGTTGTTTTTTAGGATGTTGATCTATGTACTATTGTGCTACTAATGTAATGGATTAGGGCCCTTTCCCTACTTAATAAATCAAAAACATACAAGTAAAAATAATATCTCTAAGCCAAGAATATGCATACAACCACCATCAAACCATCACAAACCAATCTAATACCGCCAAGTCATCATTATTAAAAGTTCTAATTGAAATTTTATAACCAATGAATGTGCCAAGCTATCATGAAATCATGATCAAATAACATGCTACAAGTCCCATCAACTAGCTAATTGGGTACTCTAACCATCCATTCTCTTATCCCAAAGAAACATACCAATGCATAGATGACCATAAACAAGTCCAACAAATGAAATCTACATCAACAATTTGAGAATATCATAGATATAGACAATCCATACTGAGCTATCCCCCTACAACACAATAGGTTGTACATACCTATAAGCTACATAACTCAGAGATCCCAAACACTAAAATATTGAAACTCATCATCACATTAGTAACCTACAAATCAAGATACCAAAGAAGAGAATCTTGTAGACATCAAAACTCAAACACCAAATTAAACACATATATGATTTTCCAAACATTTCCACAAATGAATAAACATAGTCAATGAACCAAATCAGAATCAAGGAGATAAGAACAACCTCCTAACAACAAAAAACCACATACATGATCATGTCATGTCAATGCATCAAATATACCTACATATCCATGACACCATAACCATATCCATCTCTTGAACTGCACTCAATTATCACCCATACGATACTCCAATTCTACACTTGTGTAAAACCATGTCCTCAAACCAAAGATAATTTGTGTACCTATCACTATAAAATTCCAAATCTAAAAAAACTTGTAAACCTATACCAAGAAGCACCAAACTGATAATCATTTTTACCATCATAAATATCATATACATATATTTACTCCCTCAAGGTTTATCTTCTTGACTCGTTCGGATGCTCACATAATCACACCTCGAATCTCAAACACGTATAAGTGATCAAAAAACTACCATAGATTACCTATATCATAAATTGGTAAAAAATATAAACCATTATGCAGCACACTGCACATGCTCTGCAACATAGATTCAAAACTGAAAATCCAATTCAATATGTAAATGTTATGACCAAAATCGTCTACAAGAGAAAATCTAACTTACATACCCCAAAAACTGATTAAAATTGTAAAATCAAGAAATTAAACCTATACCATTGTGTGGTGCTTAAAACCACCTTTCTAATGAGTATAAGATGTTGAAAATATGATATACTAGGTAAAATTTATGCTCATTAGAAAAAAAATCCCTTCAATTTGACTTATAGAGTGTGCAGGTGGTGGCACTTGGGCAGCCCACTAATGGCAGTGGTGCCCAAGTGGCGGATTTCAAACCATGTTTAAATATAATTTAATATTTCACTTTACAAATTATTTTGGCCCCCTTATATGGGCCTGGCGACATTATTGAATATGGTTCAATATAAAATTGTCAGATTTAAAATAATTTTAAGACTATTAAAAATGGAATAGCAATTAAATTTGTTTTACCAACGGCTTAGCCCTACCCGTTTGGCGGTCGACAAAGCTAGTCTATCTTGTTGTGTGGCAAATTTTGCCATGTTAGGGTTTGGGGGTTGTTCTGAGCCCCCCCTCTCCCTTCCCTCCCTTCCCCACTGCCCCACCCTCCCTCGCCACATGCCTTCTATTTTTTTTTTGTTTTTTCCAAAAGGATTTGAACCTTTTATTTCCTTTTTAAATGATTTAATTTTTTTAATTTTTTTTTCCATAGGAGAAAAATTGGATGGTTGGGAGACCATACGACTAATTTTTTCTTTCTTTTTTTCAACTTTTTCAAAATAGGTTGAATTTTATCTGATTTTTCATTTCTCAACTATCTTGGATCTTATGGTGAGGTCTATTTTGTCTCAATAGGTAATATGCAAAATTCGCCCTATAAAACCTCATATGAAAGATCAATCCAAGAAACCCTTTTGACCCAAATTTTGAAAACTTCAGATTTGCAATAAACCCAACAAATCTTGAGAATCAAAAATTCCAAATATGAAAAAAAACAAATACAAAATGTGTTCCATATCATGTAATGCCTCAAATCTAACATGCATAGTCATGGCTTTAAATTTGCAAAAATCTTTCAAATTGAGGTTACAAAAAAAATCCCATCAACCATGAAACTTTGATACTACTTGTTAGGAAATAATGCATTCAACCCATAATCTTAATCCATTTCCTACATAATCCCGTGAGAGATAAACATGCATACAAGTAACCAAAATACATAGATCAAATAGACAAGACACAAGATAACACAAGATATACCCTGGAAAAACCCTCAAAAGGAAAAACCCAGCCTCCAAAATCATCCATACTCCATCTTATTATTTGGCAATAAAGAAATAAAAGAGTTACAATGAATACCTTTGAAACATCAATTCTCTCAATGCATCCTCATGTGTCCAAGCATGAATCCACACATCTCATGCCATGCTTCACATATGCACTCCTCAAAAAGACTAAATAATGACAACCCACTCAACCAACCAACCTTAACCACTAAACATGTGCTTGATTTTCTAGATTCAATCTCACACAAATACAACCAAGTTCTAAGATAAAATCATGTGCCACAAAACCACTAATCCCTTCTTTAATATTAGGTACAAAGTTTTTAATCTATAAATATTTCCTCAATATTAAATTATTATCCCATATCTCTCACACATTAAATAATAATACAATATTACAATGCAACATAAACTGGTCCCCAAATAATTATTTAATGTGATTAACCACACCACCTAGGTGCATCACAACTAAATAACTATTTAATTACAATGTTATAATATATCAAATTATACAGTAATGTAAAACACTATATCCCAACATTGTATATATTGCATAAGGGATTAATCAATGAAATACATCATCATAGCCATACATGAAACCACATGAATCTCCAACATGCTCTCATGCTCCATCAAGATACCTACAATAATACCAAAATAACCACCATCTCAAGCAAGAGCTCCTCGCATCCTTTAATGTGCCACATATGGAAGAAAAATAACATGCCAAGGTTAAGATGCACCAATCCAAGAACACAAGAATCAAATCCAAGTGATAAAAAAGGCTCCAAACAAGTTTTCAACACAATGGTTTACATGGGGAAAACTCTTTCGGGTGAAAAAACTCACAATCCAAAATTTACCCAATATATTATTCAAAAATCACAAAGATTAAAATATACTTGTAGAGCAAGTTTCTCATAAGAGTATCACCAACCAAAGATCCAAAGGCAACACGACTACTATCAAACTCAAAATACATTGCAATACATAGTTTTAATGCAACACCCTCATAAAATAGGTTTCCTTATAAGGAAATTCAAGCTAACAAAATATTGACCATCATATCTGAGAATTAATGATGAATTATCCATTTTCACAATAACCCCCCCAGTGCCCCCTGTCATTGGTGTATCAATAGTACCTTATGTAATTGGAAAGTTGAGACACATTTTCCCACTGAGAATGATTTACTCTCAAATTATTTATTGTATTATGAGATATTAACATTTGATTATTAGAATAAATTTATTAAAAGTATTCAAATACCAACACATAATCTCAAATTATGCCAAAAATATATTTAGTCAGCTCAAGGTGGAAGGGTGAAGGGGACTAGTTAATCAAGTTCAAATTTTAACTAATAAATTATAAAGGGACAAGTTTGTGACTCTAAGGTCACCTTTGTGACCATATTATTGTCCTAGAATGGTTATGGGATAATATTCAAATGTGGGTGAAAAAAACTAAATGAAGGTAGATTTATAGATAAGTGTGATAAGTGGATGGATAAGGTGAATGAAAAACATTGTGTGTGTAAATGGATAAAAATACTAAGGGGATGATCCCAAATTTGTACAAGAGCATGAAATTCATCATTATCTATATGCACTAAAACATTAACTCAAACTAGACACAAAACTAAGTAAAAAAATCACATGATATAAATTTCACCATTCCAATTATATATAATTGATTAAATTTTATTAGTTAATCATGGTCCTCCTTAACATTTCAACTACATACATGCATATAGCTATCATAAAAAAATTATTTTAAAATATTTTCCCTTTCTCTATATATTAATTATTTCTAGAAGAAATAAATTTATATATACTAGCACTTACATTGAATGGAGGTGTAATGAATTTTCCAAATCTCTAGAATATTAGCTTATATATAATGTTTTATTCAAAAATTCATTACACCTCCATTCGATGTAAGTGCTAGTATATCTAGAAATTTATTTCATCTAGAAATAATTAAAATATGTAGAGAAGGGGAAAATATTTTAAAATAAAAAATTTATGATAGATATATGCATTTAATTTAGTTGGAATGTTAAGGAGGACCATGATTAACCAATAAAATTTAATCAATTCTATATAATTGGAATGGTGAAATTTATATCATTTGATTTTCTACTTAGTTTTGTGTCTAGTTTGAGTTAATGTTGTAGTACATTTATAGATAATGATGAATTTGATGCTCGTGTACAAATTTGGGCTCATCCCCTTAGTATTTTTATCTATTTACATGCACAATATTATGCACTCACCTTATCCATCCACTTATCACACTTATCTATAAATCTACCTTCATTTTATTTTTTCACCCACATTTGAATATTATCCCATTCTAGGACAATAATATGGTAACAAAGGTGACCTTAGAGTCACAAACTTGTCCCTTTATAATTTATAATTTATAAAAATTGAGCCTAATTAACTAGTTCCCTTCACGCTTCCACCTTGAGTTGACTAAATATATATTTGGCATTATTCAACATCATGTGCTAGTATTTGAATACTTTTAATAAATTTATTCTAATAATCAAATGTTAATATCTCCTAATACAATAAACAATTTGAGAGTACATCATTCTCATTGGGAAAATGTGTCTCAACCTTCCAATTACATAAGGTACCATTGATACGCCAATGATGGGGGCACTGGGGGGTTATTGTAAATATTGATCATTCATCATTGATTCTCATATCTGATGGTTGATATTTTGTTGGCTTGACTTTCCTTTACAGAAAAACCTATTTTATGAGGGTTTAGATGGCTCAGATTTTTGACATCAAGGAAAAATGCCACTGAAGAAGCCAAAAAACTCCCCCTTTGTCCTTGATGGCAAAAATTTGAGCCATCTAAACCACCATTTTCTCCCCCTTTTTTTCACAAGGACAAAGGAAGAAACCTGTGATATGCCATGAAATACAACAACCAACCAATACCCATCTATAGATAGAACAAGAATGCAGCAAAAATGCAAACCCAATACCATAAGCCAAGTGAATCAAAAATAATTAATGGTGCTTGGTTAAGGTAAGAATATGTGCCATGATCATCACCAAAACAATGAATAGAAAATAATGAACCAATTTACTTTCAAGCACCTCTATTCTGATGCGGATGTAGATGAATCCTCTTTTTAAGAACCAATATTGTGGTCACTTGTTATACCAAGCCGAACCTGAAACAAATACATGCCCATGAAAAACTATGAGCTGTAACATAAACTGAATTCGTGATCCTGAAAAACATATAGCATAATTCTCACTGTCAGTCCAACAAAAAAAATAAGCATCTGCGAACGAGAAATATGAATAGGAAGCATGAATATCCTGAGAAATAAGTTCTGTAAGTTTCCACACCATGAATTCCAATGGATATCATCTAAATGTCATGAATCTAAACAAATGTATCAATCTCGAGCTTGAAATCATGAGCAAACCAAAAAAATGACTAAAAAACCAACAACATCATAAGGCTGCAAATCTCAACATCATTTTATTTCCACTATCCAAGCAACCTATCAAATATTCATAACCAAAACTGCACACCAAGGCTAACTATTCCTATGTAACAATATTAGAGAATAAAGCACTGCTAATCAATATCAATGTTTCATCTTTAGATGTCGATTATGATGTCAAGCTAATTTGAAACATATGAACCGGATGAAGACTTCAGATATATCAATCACTGAGATAATGTGAAAGAACCATGAAGATATGAAATGAAAAAACCATCTGAATATGTCATGGTGATCTTTGTCAACAAAGATTGAAGATCAGTTACTTGAACATACCACCTTTTGGTCATAGGAAACTTCATCCTCCATTGTCAACTGTAAACACACTTTTATTAGTATGAATAACCATGCACAAATGCATATCCTACTATAATGAACATATGGAAAACAAAAATACCAACATATAAAAACTAAGTGCTTTCCATGAAACATGTGAATCAAGTTTTCATAGAACACGCCACCCAGATTATGTAAATGTGTCACCAAAGCTAGTATTGTTACCAAAGACAAACAACCACAATAAACATTTGAAAGCCAAACAAACAATGAAACCTACTGCAAATACAGTTAGAGCGGAAAAAAAAGATAAGCAAGTTGTAAGAGAGCAACCATAGAACCAAGGCCCCCCTACAAAGAAGCTTCACAAAAAAATCCTTTATGATCTGTAAGACACCATTTATTTTCTCAAGCTTATTGAAAATGTGAAAATTCTTCAATCAGTGACTCTTTATCGTTGATTAATAACAAACTACACATTTGTCCATGAACATAATAAAACACATTATGATGATCAAATTCATTAGCAAATGAAACACTGAAGTATACTACTACCAAAACATATTTATATACATAAACAAGCAAGTAGATACCACTGCGTATTCAAAACTTACTTAAGGAGCTAGTAGTAAGATTATTAGGCCAGCTCAGTTTCATTGCAACTAACCTTGTTCTTTAGAATAAAATTTTCCACCACAATAACATAAAGCAACCAAATCTATAGCATATAGTCCACTACATAAGTCTCAAGTCACCAAACTATCAGTATCACATAATAATCAATTGTCAAAAGAAAATATTGATCATTAGATGCATATTGAAATCTTCATCATGGGGTTGGGGCCCTAGCTTGGTTGGCTAAATCTTTCTTGTTGTAGGAGGTTGGTCATGAGGTCTAGTCTCCCCCACCCCCATGGTACCAGAGGGTGTGTCACGCCAGCATCGCCGATCACATTAAAAATTTTACCAGGCGCACTGCAGTTTATAGGGGGTCGTGCTACACAATTCCTATAGCCTAATAAAACAAAAAAAATCCTTCATCATCCTAGAATACCCAAACTTATATCAATTTTGTTTGTCTTTTCTCAAGTACACATATACTATACCAACATAATCAATGTCAAAAATGCTACACCAGCAACCACAACTCTAGAAAACTGATTTTATAGAAAATACTTAGTATGTTGTTCATGTTTTCCAAGCACAACACTGCAGAACTCAACATTTACCATTAATTCTTTTCAGCTAACTGCCTCTATCATTATTTCAATTAAGACCTCAAACAACTCACTGTCTTAACATGCTCTATTGCTGAAACATCATTCATATAAATCAAGGCACTATATTGTATCAAGTTGTTGTTAGATATGATTTCAATGTATCGAACAGTGATGAGACAATATAACAAGATTTGATGACAAAGACTTGAAATGAGCACTACTTCACTGTTGAAGCATCTTAACCTCATGTATCTCTTCAGTAACAAAAACCATCACCAATTCTAATAAGTACAAAGAAAATATTGATCCTTCTGGCCCAAACAATACATTAGAACAAAGTAAGCTTAATAACAATTTGTCCACAAATGGTGGAAAGTGTAATTGTGTCACAAGTATATTTTACTATGGACACTCCCAAAGAAATAAAAAGCATCAACTGCTACAACACCAACAGTCATATGAGAAATCATCTTCTAACAGAATGATAGTATAAATGAACCATAGCATTAAGACAATTAGCATCAACTCATTGTCACTATTGTTCCCAACATAGACAATAAAATAGATATGTTTTTTGCATTTTGATGATAAATAGGTTATGAAACAACAAGATTCTACTACCTTTTATTTCATATCAAAGGGGTTTATTCAAAATGCATTAATCATCTCCCCTTGTCTTCATACTTCCTTTCAAATTCTTAGAAATGATTCTTATATAGCATGCAGAAGATTTAGTTCTTCCTTTTTCTTTTCTTTCTTTCTTCTCCATACTTGTATAGGCTTTGTCTTCTCCTTACTCACAGTATTATTTTCCTTTTTCTTGAACATGTAGTCCCTAGATGGCTTTAACAAAATTTTCTTACACCATTGTGCTTTGTGTACAAACCTATTACACCTATAACATATAATAGTGTTCTCTAGATCAAAGAGAGAAGAATTTCTTCTAGGCACGTTGTATGAACCTCTCTTGAAATTTCTCACATGATTATGACTTTTATTCATCCAAAAATTTATTGCTCTATTTCCATAATAATTACAACAATAACAATAGGGTATGTGCAAGATCATCATGGAAAAAATAGGCCCTTAAGTGGCAATAAAAAGAGAGAAAATCAAAGTTAGACAACTTGATGTAAAAATTTGAATAAGTTATCTATATTATTTCAAAAAAATGTAAAAAAAAAATCTATAGAAAAAATGAATGTAGTTTCTAAACTACTAGACCTTTATTTAAAAAAAAAAATCTATTTCATGAAAATTTGAAATTTCAATGCAATAGTATTTAAATTTCAGGGTAAAAGTAAGAAGTAGGTGTCTGTCTGACCACCCTAACCACAATAAAATGATAATATTTTCTTATAATATTTTAGATATAAGTAGAGGACTCATGTCCCAATGTGATGTGTACTTTTTTATAATTTTTTTTCAAGTAAACAATTAATAATGATTTTTTTATTACAAATTTTAAAAAATAAAAAAGCTCATTTGTCTAACCACCTTAACTTGGTCAAAAATTCATGAAATTCAATTTTTTTTTTTTTAACCCTATAGTATGCAAAGCATAGAATGTGACACATGTTTCAGA
This sequence comes from Sequoiadendron giganteum, assembly GCA_007115665.2. NCBI lineage: Eukaryota > Viridiplantae > Streptophyta > Pinopsida > Cupressales > Cupressaceae > Sequoiadendron > Sequoiadendron giganteum. Next base: position 666,914,261 of record CM021101.1, read on the forward strand.
TTCAAAAAATGTGAATCGTTTGAAGGTTATAGATGTTTTTCTATCAGCTTATCAATTAGGACTTTATTCGTAATTCTGATAGAAAATGAATAATAATTATTTATTAAATTCAAAATAAAACATAATTTATATTGGTGGAAAGCTGAGAATCTCCTCTAAAAACCCTTTTCATTTCATTAATTTTGGGTAAAAAAAAAGTCGTTAGCCACATGGGTCATCATATGGCTTACATATCGCCACGTTTTGGCCCATCATGGTCCTGCACATACCCAATAGCCATGAAATTGAGAGTGGTTATACCTGATAGACAAAGATTTTGATGGTCTTTTTGTCCTTTCATCAACTCATTTTTCTTCTATCTAAGAAACAATAATATGGTGACCAAGATCAACCTTCAATCTTGGTATTTTCTTGGCTATAAACATCTTTCCATCTATAGTAGTAAAAACTGACTCATGTTTAGATTCTTCTGCAAAGATTTTTCCAACCTCATATCCCACTCCTGTAGGATCTTTAAAACACTTTTGTCTGCCAATCATCTCATTCAATAAATTAGTACTGCAATCAAATTTATGATTTTTATCCAATTGAACCTTAACACTTTCAAGCTCTTTTCTTAATGCAGCTACTTCTCCTCCAAGTTTTAAACATTCAATCTTTTTAACTTCCAAATCAGACCTTACAACATTTGTTATCCTTTTACATTCTTCAATTTCAATTTTTTGACTGATAATCAAATCATCTTTAAGAGTTAGTTCTTTTAACAGAGAATCATTGTCTGAACATTTCTTTAATGAGGCAATCTCATTTTCCAGTTTATTACTTAATTCATTATTGTCTTTTAACTTGGCTTCTAATCCCTCTTTAGTTTTTTTCTTATCAATCATTTGGGCTTTCAGAAAATCAATAATCTTGTTATCATCATTATGATCTTGTATTACAACTTTATTGACACTAACACTTTCTTGTAAGCGTACCTTAAGATCTTGATTTTCTTTTCTAATCCTCTTAAGCTCATCTAAGGAAGCAAGCAGTTTTTCCTCCAAATCAGCCTCAAACTCATCACCTTCACAATCCTTTTCACCAAATTCTTATTCAAATTCACTTACTAAGTGATCTTCTTCACCAACTATAGGATCACTTTTAGTATTAACTAGTAGGTGTAATTATTGAGACAAAACTTCACTAGACTTGGCAGGAGTTGATTTATCAAAAAATTTCTTGACACTAGTAGCTTTCTTTTGACATTTGTTCCTTTTGCAATTAGCCATGATGAATACTCCACGACACTCCAAAAATAGACTTCCAAGACCAGAATCAATCCTAGGTATGAAACCTAATGCAAGGCCCTATGTTCTGATACCACTTGTTGGAAGTGGATTCACTCTGAGAGGGGGGGTGAAACAAAGTGGAATAATTTTAACTTCTGACTTTGAAAGCATAATGAAACTTTTACTAATTTTAACCCAATGTGATAGATTTGTTTAATCAAGTGAACATTTTAACACTTTAGATCAGATTGACATGAAACTTGATTAACATTTACAACCCATATTAAAAGCATCATATGATATTGTTCAATCAAAGCTTTATGAATAATCTTGTTGTGCTTTATGAACATAACTATAAAACTTCATAAAATTTAACTTTGGCTTGCTTTTGTAAATCTTTTGAGAATTAATATAATGAACACAGAATGTAGATGTAAATTCACTTTATGAAAGACTTTTTGCATCAGATTTGTACAATTTAAATTTGCATGACAGACTTGAACAAATTGACGTTAAAATTATAAACAAAATAAAAGTATCAGAGCATTGACCAATTGAGTGAGAACAATAGCATAAATGACTGAAAGAAAGATTATGCAAGATAGACACAAATCACACAAATGAGAGACACATAAATTCCCAAGTGGAAAACCCTCCTGGGGTAGAAAAACCACTCCTAAACTGCCTTATAGGCTTAATTTCAAAACCACTACTTACAATGCCTTATAGGCTAATTTTTGAGCACCAACCCCTTATTTAGAGACACCAATCTCAAGGAGCACCAACCCCTCTTTAGTTTACAAAATTACAATCACACAGAGTATCTCTCTATTTTCCAAATAAGCTCATAGAAACCCACACCCTTAATCTATCTAATACCCTAAAGATTCCCAAGATGAATCCTTAAAATATTAAATAAACTAAGTAAGAACATTTTCTCTACATCATATTTTTAAACTTTTATTACAGAGCATTTTCAATATCTCTTTCCTTTTTGAGATAATAACAAATACAATCTCAACTTCTCACATTTCTTCAATACAATAGTTGTGATGTACTCACACTCTTTTTCACTCTTTATTTTTCATTAATCTTAAAACTATTATCTCTCTCTATTTTTTCTTCTTACCAAAATGACATGATTGCACTCTTGAAAATTACAACCTAACAATTTCATTTTTTCATATTTCAAAACAACAGAGGTAAATTTTAAATTACCCACTTTCTATTGAAACTCTTTTCCAAGTATTATAGTGATTTTGAGAAAATGTTCACCATGGAGGTTTTCTTTTGACAAAATTTTCAAGAAATGTGTAATTTTAGAAAGAAAATTGAACCCTATCGTCACAAGGAGCCTACACAGGTAATGCTAGCCGAAACAACATTACAACAAAAATATTCCTTGCACAATACCCTCAAAAAATGTTGTAGCAACAATGTAACTGAAACAACATTTTTGAGCACTCAAAAACAACATATCATTTAATCAAGTGAAAGACTGAAATGATTTGCAGAAAGCATGATTACCCTCAAATCAAAAACACCATCCCTTAAAGAAAGACCAGAAAAGATATGATTAAATATATGGGTATACATTTCAGATTATTAGTAATCAACATGCATTATTTTTGATCAAGAACAAATAAACCCATTTTATCATTTTCCAAAAATAAGCAAACACTTGTCTTCTATTATTTCTGCCAATAGAAGTAACGGTTCTTCAAAACATAGTTGATAAGGTGAATACTTTAGTAGAAAGAAAGAGAAGCTATCATGGAGATAATTAGCAGACTGATAGAGAGAAAAACAACAAAGACTTCTTCCAATTTCGAGCCTTCACCCAAAGACAAGAGGCTAACACAACTATCAATCAAGGGAAGGATCTTTCAGATACCCTCATTCACTATCAAAGAGTTGCAGTAAGCCAAAAAAAACTGTGTGATGGCTGTGAGAAGATTTCTATGGTGGCGGCCAAGATAGGGTTCCAAACCCTTGACCATGTGAAACAAAATATGATTGCCCTAAAATTTCCAATGATAAATTTTGAAGTCAGAAAGGACTGAAGTCATAAGAAGAAACCCATAATGCATTCTAAAAATCTGTGGATAAACTAATGCAATGCATGCTAACAAACTCATTACCACTGAATGCATACAGACCATCAATCATCATTATCAATGCTCAATAATTAATCAAGTAGGAATACTGACACAATTATGTCATTTGAAATTTGCCACGACCACTTAAAACAAATTTTGATTACCTTAGCCATCATTGTTACCAAGAAATCAAAAACCATTTCACTTTCATAGTGACTTTTAAATAATCAAAACCTTATACATGTTGTCGTCCTTGAGGCCTGATGAATTATCAAAAATTAGACCCGATATCTTATAAGACCTTTATTTAAAGTCATTTGCCATGACATAAAGCCTGATATACCTAATGCCTTTTGAAATGAAATAAATTCTAATACCCATGATAATCATATTAATGCCTTAAACATATGACTCCCTTTAAATTCATTTTCCCATGCAAATATCCAGTGTACCATATAGCCATGCCAATATCAATGTAGCATATACCCATGCCAAAAAAAAATGTCAACTATAAACAACCCGATCACAAAAACTATAGTCAGCTTGAGTGCACTTTTAAAATGTGCTATGCAATAATGTCGACCAAGGCACTTGCCAAAAATTTATATCACTTATAAACCATGCAAACCTCTTAAACACCTTTTGATACCGATTTCATCCACATACTTTGATGTCCATTTTCTAATATCCGATGACACAATTATAGTATCAAGCATATATGCCAAGAGATATACATATGTGCATAAAAAAAACACAATAAAATGTGATAACCAAAACCACAAAATGTGAAGCCCTTAAGCACCTAGAAAATGAATATTTTGACATCTGAAATACTGATTGTTTTGGAAAACTGAGCCTACAAATGTTCAACATGATCGATAACCTATGTGCCATGATCATTCTGAATACCCTTACAAGAAACTACGCCAACTGTGCCAATGTCAAATGAATACCAAATATCAAATGTGCCAATCAAATGCCATAATAAGACCAAACTATGAAATGCCAAGGCACCAAACCAGGGCAGTTTTGACATCAAGGACAAATGCCAAATAAGAAGCCAATAGTTGTATTAAAACTATGTATTTCAATGTATTTTGAGAGTTTGATAGAAATCGTGTCTCCTTTGGATCTCTAGGTGGTGATACTCCTATGAGAATCTTTCTCTGCAAGTATATTTAAATCTTTGTGATTTTTGAATAATATATTGGGTGAATTTTGGAGTGTGGGTTTTTTCACCCGAAAGGGATTCCCCCATGGAGATAATTTCTATATACTAGCACTAATATTGAGTGGAGGTGTAATGAATTTTCCAATTAAACATTATACATAAGCTTATATGCTAGTGAATACAATTATATTTATATAAAGTAATATATAAAATATCAATGTATAATTTTATTTTTTATTGTATATATTTTTAATTTTTTTTATATGGTAAGTTGTCACCAAGGGGGTGGTACCAAAAAGTAAATTTTTAACTCGAAAACCTACTTTATTTTACGATTTCATCTTGTCATTTTATGTGGCCCACGTAATGGTGAATGAATAGTCTAGAATGATTATTTTGTATGTCTTATGTCTATTCCACTCATATTTCATTCGATACTCTTAGTAATAGCCTTGAGTAGACATGTCATTTTTTTTCAGCATGTATTTGTTCCATGGAATTTCTTCAATTATGATTTTGCGTTGGTTACTTGCATAACCTTACCTTGTGACAATTTTAAGGTACCTGCAAATCCCACAACATATACTTGTATTAGTGAAATGGCCATCAAATACATCATATCCTAAGATTTTGAAGCATGGAGACACTTCTCTCTCTCGATAATAGCAAGATCCAAATTTCATTCTAGGGGAAAATTATAGATCAACGCCTTAAAAATGTGATAGTCGTTAGTGGCCACCTAACCATAAAGGCGATGTGTCTTATTCTAGGGAAGGGATTCAAAGTTTCTCAGGAAAGATACCAAATTAATTATGATATTACCTCATGCTTTGTAGCTTCTTTATTAGGCCTTAGGGTTCCAAAGTAGTTATTGGCTTCCTTAACTAGGGATACCCTTGATGCTAGCTTTCTCAAGGGTTTGCAAGAAATTTTGAACACAACCTATTATGGAGAAGGGATTCTCCACCCCAGGGATGTAGGTCAACCACAAAATCTGAATGTTGAAAGTATTCCTTTTCTCATGGACCTCTATGAGTAGGAATATTGGATGCATTTTTTCCATGTGACGGTTGGATATGATTTATTGAAGTGATTATATCATTATGATCTAGTCTAGAATTTCCATTGGGCTACCCAGTTTGTGGTTTTTATGTTCTATATATAAAATATATTTATAGCTTTAATTTTAATGGAAAGATGATATTATTGAAATTATCACATCCTATAGATGGAGGTATCAAGAATGAGCAACACTAATGCCTATTCAAAGAAAAAGAACTAAAAAAATAACTTGTAAATAAAACCAAAAAATCTAGATAACCATATCAAGAACCAACAATGCTAATGCCTATGAAACTTCTTGTATTCCCACCTATTATCTACATTGTAGGTTCCAATGGTTTTTCCTCTCTTTCATGCCCTTATGCTTCACGCATTTTGGTCGTGGGGCCTTTGGACAATGGATGCCCCAACATAAATTTAAAGGATGATATCAATTTTGATGCTCTAGGTGTTGAGGGATGGCATATAATGTTGGCCTATAGCTTGGAAATGTATCCTCAATCCTTCTCTTTCCCCATGGTGGTGCAACTCAAAGCCTTCCTATCTTTGTGCATCACTCATCATTTACCTTAAAGATTTATTTTGAGGATTTCATTGGTGACAAAGAGGACTACCTATAGGCTAATGTTAGGTTATGTGAAAATTTATGAAGGTGTGGCCAAAATAAAGTGATCTCCATTCTTGGATTTTTTCAAAATAGAAAGATCATCTAGATGAAGAAGTGAGTATTTATCCTTGTGAAATTTTTTTTCTCATACTATAATTTTAATCTATAGAAGATAAATATATGATACTCAATATTGGACCATGGTTCTTCCAATAATATTTCTTATATATGAAACCTTGGCTTCATTCATTTGATCCATGAAAAGAGTGATTTTCTTCTACTTATTTGTGGGTTCATCTACCTTTCCTTCCCTTATAGTTTTGGGAAGTCAATTGTTTGAAGGAATTTGATAATGGGCTAGGAAATTACCACAACATCTCAAAGGAAACAATCAATTGTGAAAACTTGAAATTTTCCCATTTGTGTGTTGAAACAGAGGTTTCAAAAGGTCTTTTGATAGATATTTTTCTTAAAGTTGGCAATAGGCATTGGTGCCAACCAATAAACTATGAGAAAATAGCCTTCAATTCCAAGAAACGATTCACAACTGAAAATGCTACTACACCACGTGGCAAAGGTCTGACTAAGGCTACCTCCATCAAGAATCTATCTTTGTGGGATGGGGTGGAATCCCACCAGTATGTTATCTCTCCCTTTGTGCAAGAAGTTGTTGCCTCTACCCCTAAACCTCAAGAAATGGTTCCAAATTCATCTCAACCTTCTCCAATGTTTGTGCATTACCAATTTCAAGAGATGATACCTAGTAAGAAGCCTTCATCGTCCTTCTTAAAGAAATTAGATTTGCAACACAAGAACATGGAAATTTCATTGATATCTTGGGATACTTGAGTAGCTAGTGACAATGATCTAAAATTGAATGTGGAAAGTAGAAATATTGAAACACAACAAGAATGGATAGAGGTGAAATGCAAGAAAACACCTTCCTCAAAACAAAATTATTTGATGGCATTGAGATACTCTAAGAAAGTAGAAAATTTGAATATGTAATATGTATGCACACCCATTTTGACGTTGTTAAAAATTTTAAATCTATGTAGAAAAGGTTTAATTCCAAAAATATGTAACCTAGTGTTTTCAAGTAATAGAAAAAGTGTTATCCTCCCTGATAACAATTTGCCAAAAAAAAAAAAGAAAAATCTATTTTTGAAGATAAAAATTAATTTGATTACTTGTGGAATGTGACCTAAATCATTGTAATCTTAAGAGAGTTTGACAAGTGTAGAAAAAAAAGATCTTTCACTATTTACAATTGAGTTTATTTTTAAGGTATTCACCTCAAACCATTAAGAAACTCCTTATTTGAAATCAACTAAATGATACACAAAGAATCATAATAATTAGATCTATAACACCACACACCTATAAGTATCATAAATTAAAGATACAAGAAAGCTAAGTCATATAAGTGAGTCAATATAGAAACACTCTCAATCATATTACCAAATTCTACAAGAACGAGAAGAAATTTCTTTCTAAAAGAATGCCATAGAATAGAAATATTAAAAAATAAGAATGTTAAACATTTTTGGATCATTTTAAGGGCACTACAAGCCAATTTACACATTTATATGTCTCAAAAAACATCTCCATTGAAGGAAGGTTTTATCAAAGCCAATACTTCTTATAATTTCATAATTCCTTTTTGTTAATAGTTACTGGTTTTGTATGTTGGTTGTCTCCATAATTTAATATATTACAAGAAGGTTCTCGATGTTTCTACTAGTTTCATCACCATTGTCACAATAAAGTGTGTTGAATTAAATTGTGAATATTATATAAACTTTACTATAAAATTATTTATTTATTTTTTGTTGAAAAATAAGAAAATATTTTACATTAAAATATCTTGCAACCTTTTTTTCTAGATCAATAAAATAAATTAAAACTCTAATGAAACAACAAAATAATAACTCAACTAGAAGTTTTATGGATGTAGTGATAGAAGTATGTGAATTGGCATAATCCTATTAGTTTAAAAAATATTCTTGAATTCTACACACAAAAATATACCCTTATCCAACACTCTTTCCCTTTGTCTTCTTCACAACAAATTTCTTACTCCCTTATGGTAGTGAATTTGTTCACCCTTTTTTATTTGTTTATCTATAGGTTTTTTGGCATTGTCCTTTCTATGGGAGAGTTGCTTCTAAAACATTGACACCTATTACTCACCACTCACATCTCTACTTCCCTAAATGAAATTTATTCTCTTCCCCTTTTTTATTTGTGTATTTTTACATTTTTGGACTATCATATGAGTGGTAGAAATTAGACTTGTGATGGCCTAATTGTTTTTGTTGGTTGTCTTTTATCAGCAAAGGCCTACTTATAGATTTATATGTACAATTATTTTATGATATGGAAGAAATCTCCTCTCCCCTTTTGATACAACTTTTTTTGATATCACTATAATTTTAGCTATAAAAAATAACTAAACATTATATATATATAAACCATTATAAATTAATATGTACAATTTCAAAGTCAAAAATCACTTTTATTTTTATGTTTCATTCCAACCATAAAACCTACAACAACCTTTATAACTTTTATTTATATATATGTAAGTATTAATGTTTTTAAAATATGAATCAAAATAACATTAATCTTAGTTTTGAAATGGAATACATGCGCAAACTCATAGTTCAAAATCGATAAAATTAATGCTAATAGAAATCCCTCACAAGGTCGAACCATTTAACTTTTGAATATACTTACACAAAATAGTGAAAATTCTCAAAGGTTGAATGAGAGGGTATTACGATCCTTATTCCACGTCATAAAAAACAAAACAATTTTTGTATTCTAACTAATAAGTGCAATATCCTCACATATCCCCCACAAAGTAAATTATTTAATCAAACTAATATTTTCTTTTAAAAGTGAAAGATGCAAGAACTTTCCTATTAATGAAGTTCAAAAATATTAAGGGTAATATTTGATCTACAATCCTCTTTCAAACCTTCACAAAATAGTGTCGTTTTGTCTTTAAACTATTTTAAAGAATTTTAAACTAATGATCTTATTTACATATTTCTATATTTTCTACATTTTATTGTGTTTTATCTTTCTTTGAGAAGCATATGCATGTAAATAAAATTATAATTATATTTTCATGCTAAGCTCTTATTCATTTCTTAGCTACACCTTATTCCTTTGCTACCTAAGCCTCTAATATGACATGTAGACTTTCATATTGATATACCATAAATCAATATTTCATATGTATTATATGACATCTATCCTCACAATTGTACCAATAACACTTCATGTATAAAATATGAAATACACTTAATTGTAAGTTGTGCCTTCATAATATATGTACACATATATTTTATTTTTATTTTAAAATATGATTTATTTTTAGTAATAGTAGTAATCCTTAATTAGTATATTTGGCCACTCTTAAACAACCATTACCATGTGTCCATAGTCTTTCACAACTTGTTAATATTTGTCTCCACCATAACTCTTTTCTTCAATTATTTCTACCACTTGTAAATCCCTAGCATATATGTTAATACTTGAGCATTAATCATTATTTTCTTCTAGCTTTCTACTCGATACATTTATTGTCTTGTCTCTAGATAAATGATGTTAGGTAATGGAAAATTCTCTCATGGAGCGCTATATAATTTTTCCAACCAATATTTATATATTATGAAGGTTCAATAGATATGAACCTTTCTTCATACTATTATGACATTGTAGATGCAGATTAGAACTCAAATTTATAATTCAAAACATAAACAACTACAAAAAATATGAGAATATGATGACTTCATCCAGAAGACACCAATGAGGACCTTAAATTGAGAAGGTTAATGAAGGCAAGAAAGCTGATAAAATAGTGAGCAGAGTTAATGAACACCACATACTTTTACAATGTAAGAAATAATAGGACCGTCAAAAGGAGAATTGGGATACAAAACCCTAAAAGAGTGCATGCAAGTAATTGTGTTACTCGGTAGTAATAATCAATCTGGGTGTAAATGGTGAGACAAATTTGGTATAAAGGATTATATATGAGGACTTTGACAAGGTATGAAACATTAAAGAATATAATATTAAACATCAAAGAACTTTGAATACATAAATTATAAGACTTTAGTGAAGTATCTATACATTGAATTGATCAAATCTTTGAAGGTTTTGACACTTTTGATTTCACTTAATTACTCAAAAAAATAACTTATATGTTCCTTGTTTATGTTACAATTGTAACTCTTAAATTGTCTTCCTTTAAAATTTTACACTAGATTTAACTCTGACCCTATATGTACTTAGATTTAATTGTGCTTATCAATTTAAAAATAAAAAATAAAAAAATAGATGAATAAAATCCCGAATACACACGAACCTATAAAATGAATCCGGAGAGCTTTCTCCAATTAAACAAAATCCCTCTTCCGATTAATGTCCCAAGCCGACCTCAACTTACTTTCTCGAATAAATAAATTCCTTTCACTTCAAGCCTGACACACAAACTGCAAGAAAGGTCGTAGAAACGGAGCGCTAACATTCTAAGGGATCTCGCGATTCCTGGCATTTTATCCATTTCTGCAATGGAAGAAGCTCACGTTCGATTCGGAGATATAACCTCTGCAGATGTCAAATTGTGGTTAAGGGGTGAAAATAACGAAGAATATGAAAGAAACCCAGTTTATCTCCATTCTGTGATTCTGGAAAGATCAGAGTTCTTCAAAGTGAAGATGTCCGAGCGCTGGTCATCCGGCAAACCCACCGAAATAAAGGTAACTACTTCTCATGACTTTGATGACTATTTAAAATGCATTGAATTCATGTATGGCGAGTGTATGTATTTCTCCAATGTTGAGGGATGCCTGGTCATTCTCTCAGTTGCTTCTGAATTGTTGTGTAATGACTGCATCAATAAATGCATGCAATACTTGGAAGCAGTTCCTTGGAGTGCGGAGCAAGAATCTCAAATTCGAGATGTGCTCTTTCGTCTGGGATTGAAACTTTTACCAGATTTAGCTGAGAAGCTTGATAACGAATGCGTCGACCATATATTTTTTGTGGAAAAGATTATCAAACAAATGGTTGGTCTTATTGAAGGCAACCAGGCTACTAGAAACAGGGAAAATGCAGAGAAATATATAGGGAGCATTTTCGAGGGAAATACACCTCGAGATGTTGTGGAATTATGTGGGCGTGAGCTTTTACAAAAGTTAAAATCATCCATCCATGATCGCGATTTTTCAGCTATTAGCTCGCTCTTTACATTCATCGAGCATTGTGAGGAAGAGATACTCAAAGCTGCATACAAAGCTTTTTGTGAAGATCCAGAATTTACGAAGTATATTCAGGAGATGAAGATACACAAATTTTCACACAATTACCCACAAAGTTGTGAAATTGTTATCTACATTATAATCTGGTTTATGAAGGCCACAGGAGACGGAAAGATAATAATTTCAAGAGCTTCTCGGATTTCTTTTCTCAGAACTTGGCTACCAATCATGAGAGAATTGTGCTATAAAAGAGTTGACAAAAATGATGTGTTTGATAAGGTCGTTGGAAGCTTTACAAGAAGAAGATGGACAAGATAGGTATTTGCGTAGAGCTTTACAAGAAGTATGGCATTGGCATCTCTACGCCATTAATTTTGTTTAAAGTCTGTACGATGCCCATTACACTCTGTTTTATAAATCCTCGAATAATCTTTTGAGTTTTACTTTTTGTTTCCTTTCGTACATGTTTGGGCTCCGATCAATGTTTAGCCATGCCTACCGTTGTCTATTCGGCTACATCTAGTATTTGAGCTATGGTGATTTTTGGACATGGTAACAGAGAAGTTAACATACTTGTTTCCTTCTATTTGTTGCTGATTAAAAAATTAACTGATACTTCCAATTATGCTGATTAAAAACTTAACTCAAATTTTCAATTATGTCTTCCATAATCTTTAATAATTAATATTTATTATATTTGAAAAGTTTAAAAATTATCAGATTAAAATCTGCTTCTTCAACCGTCTATATTTCTTATGTTTAATAAGTTGAAAATATGTGAGACTAAGACCATTTCCTACTTCGAGGTAGTAATGGGTATGCCAGGTTGTATGTGGCTGTTCCTTTGTGGTTGATCAATCAGCTACACTTTTTGTTAAAATTCATATGCTTCTTTGAATGGCGTTTCCTTCTAACATACCATAACATTTCAATTTTCAACAGATGCAAATATATTATATGTTTGGGAAAGATTTCCTAATCACTTGAGCTTAACAAAAATAAAAATTGTTTATGTTGATAGCTTATTTAGAGAGATGCTCCAGAATAACTTCTGCGATCTATCCTACGATTCTGTTAAATTGAAAAATTTGGTTAACTTCTCTTTATAATACCCTACACCATTGTGCCAAATTCTTCTTCATAGCTTTTAGCAGGCTCCTCTATTTTTATTAGAGCTTAGCTTCTGAGTATTTAGTAAACTTTTTTCTAATAACTTGTGGTCAATGCAAATTTTCTATTGCTGCTGCAATTTCATTTTTTTAAATTATTTGCAATATTCTTCTACCAAATCTTTGGCTAGACTAAATCTAACTGTTTCATTCAAAAATTCCTTTTCAAAATTCAAATTCACCTAATACAATAAATTTTGGAAATTCAAAAGTTCCTACCACAATAAATTCTGCAGTCAACAGCAAAATAGGGATGAAGATCCCAAAAAAAATAAACTTATCGTTGAAAGCTCCTGCCATGAGTTGGGGAGTTGATGTGAGAAGACTCACACAATAAATATTTCCAACAGGCAGCAGGGTAACATCCCCCGCTCAAAATTTTCTACCTCTGTTCATTCAACAAAAGGGTTTCGCTACCTGAATGTGAGTTGGCTGAAAAAAGCGTTGTTGTTGTTCATGGCAGTGGTTCCACAATTTATAATATATCATCTTATGAATTAAAATTTTGATTAACATTGATGAGCAAAAGTTATGGAAATTCTAGTTTTTAGAGAAAATCATTGAAAATGCATAATTCGGTAACTAAGGTTATTATTAGTTCCATTCATAGCAGTATGTAGGAAATTAGATTTTTGGTAAGCCAGTCAGGTAAGATGTGAAATTTTGAACAAAATTTATTTCTATGTTCAGGCTGATGAAGCCCTAGATTTACAAGGGCTTTATCATTTATGAAATTCATATCTAGAAATTTGATGAATGTTATACCTGTAACAAGCCCGTCACTGCAATTGGTCTGGCATAGCTAGTGATTTGCTTAATAGTGTTGTTTCCATCAAGAAGTTGGAACAAGTCATTTTCATTGCCATTGCAAATACCTCACCAAGTTCCAATTGAGTCACCAAATGTGTTGAAGATTTCCTTCAAATCGAAAGAGGGCTTGTTTATGGTATTAGCCATGTCCTTTGTCTTGTCTAATGTGTCTATCATCTTCATGTGAATGATGAATCGAAAGAGGGCTTGTTTATGGTTACTAGCCAAGTCCTTTGTCTTGTCTAATGTGCCTATCACCTTCATGTAAATGATACATGGCACACTTAGGTCTTCTAGTACTTCCTCCATTATTTTTTATTTAGCTTAAGTGAACTATGTTTCCTCCTTGTCATAGTTTATTTTAAACTTATCCATCTTCATCACTCTTTAGATTATGAATACTACTAAAAATGTGCAATCATATTTTGTTTGCTTATTCACCTTTGAGTTTGACATGAATCATTTAAATGCTAGCCACTTTTGCAATAATTTTTTCCTGGGCTTTCCCCATTCTACAATGGCAATAATTACTTAATTTTTTCTTTGTTGTGGTTTTGTTAAGATAGCGCACCATTCAAGACTAGTTTTAACATTACTAAATTGCAACACAACTTAAGTTTGATGCCTTTTTCATTGGCAGTGTTTGACCCATTCTTTCCACTTTCGAAGTAGACTTCTTGCTCCTTGGTGCCACTCAAGGATTTGCAATGCATCCTTGCTACTTAGCTTCTTCTCTATTAATCATATTTTCCTTTGTGATTTTACCAATTTCTATAGGCATGAAATTTGATGACTTTTTTTTTGTTCGCTTATCTTGCCATTTCATTATGTATGTTGATAATAATGCTTGAAGAGATGTTGAAATAGCTCCATTTGCCTACCTTGATGATCTCATACTCCACTTAGTGATCTTTGTCTCTTGATTCCACCAGCATGGCTATCTTCAATTAGAAATCATTTTCAACTTCACATTGGATGGCTTAATCTTCAAAAAAAAATATAAGGCACATTAGTTGAAAAATGAGACCAAGACGAAACCGTCTTGCAACTTGACAAAAATAACAATGTGACAAAATAGTTGGCTATAGTAAAATTTTATGGGTATCATAAATATTCCAATAATTTGGAGACTCAATAATGAAGTTCCAATGCTCCTATTTTGGCATAGGAAGGGAGAATGCTAGCAAAATTTGTAGAGTCAAAATCTTTTTAAAGAATTACATTTTGTGCATATCGTGCAATCATTGCATTCCATGAGATAACCTCTCTTTGAGGCATTATTTCAAAGATTTGACATGTCTTTTCTATGCTTCCACATTTTTCTTACATGTCTACCAAATCATTTACAACTATAATACCTAAAAATAATCATCCCAATTTCTTTACCAGCTGACATTATTATTAGACTTATTGTGTTCTGACAAAATCTTTTGGGTGTTAATACATATGTAACATGTTTAATCTGGTATCATGTTGGAAAAAATAACTCAAGGAATTTTCAAGTGAGAAAACAAGAGAAAACTATTTTTTGTGTTCCATATAGAGCATTGATGGTGCTACATTATTTGTGATTTTACCAAATTCTACCATTATGAACGGTGTGAGTAAGCATTCATGCTACTAAGGAAATTGGGAATATAATATCTGACAAAGTTCCTATATCCTTTATGCTTTGGTGGATTTCTATATTGTTCCAAAGCCCCCATTTAGCATGGGTGGGGAGGATGCTAGCAAAGGTTGTGGAATTTGGATTTAAACTGAACAATTGTATTTTCTTGGAAATTTCTAAATCCTTTTCAACAAATCCATTTTTTGCATATTACCTTGCAATAAATTTTGTCCACGAGACTACATCTCTTTGAGGTATCTTGTAAAACACCATGATGGCAATTGCAACTAAAACATCTAACAAAATTCCTCTATCCTTTATGCTTTAATGGATGTCAATACCTTGTTCCAAAGCCCCATTTTCTCACAAGCAAGAAGAATCTAAAAGAAAAATCCTTTCATGATGCTTTGATGGATGTCCATACCCTAGTCCAAAGTCCCCGTTTTGACAAAGGTAGGGAGATTTTTTACTCACTCCTTTATTTGGAATTAATTTACTACCATTGGAGGAGAAAGAAGAAAAACTAGATGAGATTGATATCTATTCTTTTAAATGCCACTATCAAAAAGAATTTGAATCACTCAAGCTTATTTTATTGAAGACTGCAGCATGGGTCCTTTCCTCAAAAATTGTTGGATGATCTTGCATCACCTTCATTATATAGTTCTAGTTTTGTATTTATATCTCTTTGTCTCTCTATCTCTAGATCTCTTCATATTTCTTCTTCCATCTCCCCCTCTATATCTATTTCATTATCTCTATATCTCTCTCTACCTCTCTCTATATGTAACATTCTTATGACCAATTACTTGTTGGAGACATTTATGCATTTTTTCATCAAACAAGTATGTTGCTTTATTTTTTCAACTAAATTTTGAGTTTTTTTAATTATATTTAAACATTATTTATTTGTTGTGATTTTTAAATGGAACTATTCTAATTTTGTAAAACTAAATTTATATCCACCCACCTATCTTGAGGAGTCTCTATATGTACTCTATTTTGAAGATGAACCATTTTGGTCCTTGACAATTTAAGTGAATACATTCTTATGATATAACTTATCAATGAAACCCATCTTCAAAACATTTTGTTTTAACATTGTGGCATGATGGTAGTCTTTGTTGCACCTAACCAACAAATGGTTGTAGTTGTTGGTGCAATCTTCTATGCTTTATTCAATCTCTTTTCAAGATTCTTTATTCCAATAAAGGTAAGCAACATTGTATTCATATTTCCTTCAAAAAAGAAAATCTTGCAAGGCTTTCATTATCTTAGAGTCATTTATGATGGAAAAATAATAAGCATTATTATGCTACCAATTAGGTTTGTGCTAACAAAACAGTTATGTATGAGAGTTGGAAGATATGTAATTTAGTTTAGTATTTGATTGTATAAACATACATTGATATGAATGAGAAATTGAACAAATTTATGATCTGAATTATTATTGTGTTCTATGTTTTTTATTTTTTGTATCCTTCGTTTTCATGTGTGTTGTTTAGTTCATTTTGACATATATAGAAATTTTGGAGTACTATGGTAACTTCTATTAAATCAAAAGGAAATGTACAACTAGTGCTAGTGTATTTTAATTTACAACATTACCATGCAACCATGAAAAAGAGAATAATTTTCTCTATACTAATGAAGAAAATCCCGAATTTATGGATTTGGTACTATTAGATCTGTCCATTGACATGATCAATTTATGGACTCATTGTTCACAATATGGAGACATTACTGATCTATAGAAGTTGATGGGAATAAACCAGGGCAACCACTAAACCAATATGTGGAAGAAAAAAAATTATTTAAGAAGGATTTCATGGGTCATGTTGTTGTAGTTCTTGTGGTCTTTACTGTGTCATTTGTATTTATGTTTGGATTTTGTATCAAAGTGTTAAATTTCTAGAATAGATAAGAGCCTAGTAGAAATTTGAATTTTGATATGCACCCAGATGCCACTATCCTTGGCAACAAAAACAATTAACAAACATAAGGTTAGTTAATAATTTATTTTCTTTAGGACGCATTGAGTTTTTTAAGTTTTTTTTTCATTTTTTTGGTTTGGTGATTTTTTTTTTTGTGAGTAAGTTCATTTTTTGGTTTCTTGCTAATTTTAGAAATTAAAAATCAGAGAAATCACGCTCATAGGAAATACTACTTTTTCAAATCTATAAATGAACTGATATGATTTTTTCATTGCACCTTGGTGTGCAATGGGTATGTAAAGTTTATAATATTTAGTCATGGAAAGTCTTTAAATTGGTTCAATAAAATATTTAAATAAAATATATTTTTATCTTTTCATGGATTTTTTTTTTGGGTTTCTTACTAATTTCAAAAATTAGGAATCAAATCATTCATGGTCACAATTGATATCAACATGTTTTTTCTAGCTTACTCGGCATACATGCCTTAAATTGCTAATTTGAGTAGGAAATCCTATCACAACATTTTAACTGACAGAGGAGCCCTAGTGATGGTGTGTAGATAGGAGAAATTCAAGATCACACCTAATTACTCCAAGAAGACAAGTTGGGATTTGCTGGAGAGCTAAAGTAGGAGGGCATGACTGTCATGTTAGGTGATGGAATTAATGGTGCACCAACATTAGAAGCAAAAAATGTGGGGATAGCTATGATTGTGGAAGGCTCTACGGTAGGCATGGAATCTATAGACGTAGCTTTCGTGTCTAATGACATAAGGAATATTATTGGTGTGAAGGATCAGAGGCAAATGACAAAAAAAATAATCATCTAATCATATTGTTGCTAACATAAACTTTATTCATCTCAAAATAAATACAAATAAAGATTTAGAACTTTGTTGAGTTCTTCTCAAATTTCATAAGAAGGGCATTCATACATTGCATCAGCTCTTCCACCGGCCTACCATGCGTATTTTGTAGTGGGATGCTTTTAAAACCCAATATAGTCTTCAAAACTAGGATCGTCTTACTTTTGACGGGCTGGTGAGCGCCATTCCGACAAAAATTCTTCACAAAGTTGGCATTCATGGGCACAAACCTTGGTGAAAAGACTGGAAATAGTTTCCAGATACTCCTCTACAGAGCTACAAGTCATGGCTTGGTTACAGGTGGCTTTCACCCCATTTCCCTATGATCAGTTCTTTGAACCAGAGGTGGCTTCTTAACTCCTCGGCCCATACTTGGCGTAGGAGGTTTGATGCCACTTGGTCTGCAATTGTTAATCCAAAGCTGGCCCACTTTGCTTGGTGTATTCTTTTCCAAGGCTTGCCTATGGGTTCTTGGCTGGTTCATTTGGGGGTCTCTGACCCTCGCTGCCCTTTTTTGTGGGCAGCCAGAAAGTTTCAAGCACCTGTTTTGGATTTGTCCCAGAGCTTAGTAGCTTTGGACTTGGATTCATGATTTCTTTCGGCCTTTTAGGCCTGAACCCTTTTCATGGCATATGGTTCTGCTGGGGGACCCACCTGGAACCTCGGCTAAGTTCACCCAGCTTTGGCACACTTTTAGAGTGGAAATCCTCTTCAATATCTGGAAAGATAGAAATGCTTGTGTATTTGCTCATTCTCATTTAGATGTTAATGTGTCTCTTTATGCTAAAGTAGTTATATGTTCTAATGTAATGTTACAGATTCAAGTGCAAGCCAACAAGGTTGCACTGGAAGTGGCTCACCTGCAGGTTCTCCTGGACCACGGGGGCAATGCCCCTTGTACTATGGCTCGGATCCTTGATTCACCCTCCTCTTCACGTGGCTAGTCGCCCTCTCGAGGCCAGAAGCGGAGTGATTCCATGCGAGCTCACTCCCAGCCTCCTTCTCGGTGGGATTCTCGGCCTCCCAGGTGAGCTCGTTCTCCTTCGCCATGTCTTGGTCAGGGTTGGCACTCTAGTGGTGTGCTAAGGAGTAGTGGTGGCAGTTCTGGGTGGTCCTCTAATACTCTGCCTGCTTTTGGCTCTGGTTGGCCTTCCACTGGCAAAAATTTTCCACGGCTGGCTCTTGCAATCTCGCCTCGGCACGAGGATAAAGATCAAGATAAAGATGAAGATAAAGTTGATGATGGTTGGGGTGCTCCTCCTAACATCACTTCAAACCCCGTTGATGTATGGGGAAAACATCTGGATGACCGGGACCCCCCAGGATCTACTGGTACTACCTTGGCTGCCTCATTTTCTTTCTATTATTGAACCGCTGGGCTAGGCCCATGTGATCTTTTGGACTTTCTGGGCTGGGCCCATTTGTTATTTTGGTTTTTCTGGGTTGGTCCCATGTGACATTCGGGGTGTGCCTACATACCACCAACCCCTTTTTTGTGAATTTGTAATTTTATCTTTATTAATATAGATATCTAGAAAATTCATCAAAAAAAATATCACCATATGATATTTCTCATAGCTTTAGGAAGCTTCATTTATAGCTGAAGGATAGCTATGAAGATAAGGATAACCTATCCATAAATAAAATGTGCAATATTAATTGCTACAACTATGCTATGTTTAATTTATGGAAGGAAGACATGTGAGAGCATTGGTTGTTGTGATTACTTTTTCCAACACTCCTCCTTAATCACAACTACCACCATTTAGAATACCCAAACAATCTTGTAGATACTAAAATATTTTTGTGTTTGAAAGTTCTCTTGTCAACTTCCTTGTTAGTTGATCCTCTCATCTACAAAACTCAAATTCAATTTCTTCATTTCTTGAAGTAATTTTTCTCATGCTACTACCTTTTTCTACAAGAAATTAATTATGTCCCATAAGAAATGATGGCGATTGAGCTTGGTGTCTTAATGCACCTTCATCTTCAATTGATCTTAAAATCACATAAAATCTAAAAGTACACTTTCTACAAACTCACTATCTATGGTTTTTCATTTTTCTTGATGTCTTACAAGACAATATTAGTCACATTTCTCAAACCTTTATATCTCTCTTGATTTATGTCATTCTTCACATTTGAACCATTATACTTGAACAACTTTGTCAACATACTGTAATCTTTTTCCAACTTGCTCCATTGCTCCATCCACAATCCATCTACATGCTTTCTTTTATATATTCATTTTTCTGCTCTCTGTTCCAACACATCTTTTCAGAATAGTTTTTCAAACCACATATACTACATGGATGTAGATCCCAACACATGTCTTTCCTATTCCCTTCCATATTACAAGGGGAACACTACATACATTGCATTATTTGAACTAATTTTTTTGAACCTATTACACTTGTAACATCATTTTTATTACCTATTACATATCCAAAACCTATATACTTTTGCCTCATTATTGCCTCAATGGGCTCTCTAATTAATTTCTCATTCTTGCCCAATCCTTTACCTTTGTATCCTATTTTAATGATTTTAAACTAATATTATATTCAAAACAACTAGCCGTATTTGCACATTCAAACACATTATCATTTTCATCCTTACATTATTTATCATAGATAGTTGTAGCTAAATCACAACTACAAACTAATTGATCAAATGGATAACATAGAAAAATATATGTTTATATGGTAGTCAAGACCCATTCATGCTTTTGTGGATGCATTTTTGCATTATTTGCATGTTTCTTATTCTCCCTATGTTGCACTTAAGGGAGGTGTTGGTGTAATTAAATATTTAATTACAATTTATTAAGTTTACTTATGTCCTAATTAGGTTTTACCTTTGTGGTTTTTCTTATTACTTTGTAAAAGAAAGTCATATCATGTAATTCATTATTTTCAATAATATTATTTGCACACCTTTTGCAAATTGCTCTTGCATATTTGGCTTTTATCCTTGTACAAGGCTAATCCAAGTTTTGGAGGTGATCTTAGTTTTATGGAGTTTATTGGAAACTCTAACATTCAACACTAAGATGAGGGGCATTTTAGTTAACGTACATATGCTAATTTCTAGGCACTTTGTGGAAAAAGGTTTTCATTTAAATAGACTCTATATGAGTCAATATAGAGCATATTTTCTAACATGGATTTTGAGAAAAAAAATGGTAGTTTAATTTGTACTTAATTTTTAGCCATCTCAACATGAGGAAAACAACCATAAATAATCTTGAATCTAATCTTTAAATGTTCTTAAACTAATTTTGCATTATGGTCAATTAATAGGAGATAGTTATCAATATTATCATAGATTAATTTTGCATTAGTGAGGAGTCATTAATATACAATAGTGGAAAGAAAGTTGGTTGATTCTTTTTTCTATAAAAGCAAGAGCTATACATTGTATTAGGGTTAGTTGCAAAGATAGCAAAAGGGTGTAGATATTGTGTCATTTCTCTCTAGTTTATAAAAGTCTAAAAATTAGTCTAGTTTAGTTTGGACAAAATATTAGGGATCTAAAAATTATTTTCAAAGAAAGAAGTTGAGTAGGAAGGGAAGATTAGCGTTTTGGAAGCTAGATTTTCCAAGCAGAAATTAGAAACAATACAAAAGTAGAAATTGTAGGAATGATGTATACATTTTTAAACTGATTCTATTTTTATTTCTAAGTTTGAGAAAAGATTTCTTGAATTTGAAAATAAAGAGAAATGAATGAATGTTTTGAGAATGAATATGTTTAGTTGGGTGATGAGAGACCAAATTTTAGTAAATTGTTAATGTTGAATATGAAAATATGTATAATATGATACTATTTGTGTATTATAAATGCATTCTACAAGTATACTAGAAGGTAATTAGTAATACAATTTAAAGACTAGAATAAAGTATCTATAATATGAATATCTTTGAGTGTGCTAAATAAGAAATCATAGTATGTTATACTACATCAATATGAGCTTATGGGGTTTTAACCATGTGTGACAAATGCTCACTAATTGGATATTATCACATATTAAAAAAAACCCATTATCTTTTATGTTGGTTTATGAACCCAAACTTATGAATGGTATTAATTCTAGTTTAAGAGTAAGTATACCTCTAGTTGGCTCAAAAAAAAAAATTTCTATGAATGTGTGACATGAATTCAATTTTTTAATGACCATAGGAAGGACAAGATGTTGATATAAAATTCATCTATATATGTTTAAATAACATAAGAATAGGTTAATGGTAAATCCTATGGGTTTAAAAGGACTTGATTTAAAGGTAGTTTCCTAGATCCTAGATGTTGCAAGAATTGTAATAGGGAATAATTACATTATCCATGAAGTTGAAACTATTTTGTTATGTGACTAATGTAATGGGTATGTTTATTGAATATAAAACTTATGATAGTATAGTATGCCAATCCTTAGGTCAAATAAGATCTTCAAGTCGAGGAGGATGGGTGAACAAATTACTTGGCTCTAAGTAAGTAGCAATTGTATTTATTACAAATATTTTTTTCCAAAGTGGGTACATTACTCTTTACATGCACCTGTTGGTTCACTATTTTTGGGATACTTAATGCAATAAAAGTTGTCATTCATAGTTGTAAGGTCTCTATAGTTGATTGATGGTATTGGTTAAGTAGGAAACATCACCATAACTCAGATGGATATACTATGGGGTTCCTAACCATTTCCTTCAGTAAAGGGTAGGACCACTTCTAGTTAGGAAGGTGTGTGGGGGACTACTTGTTTATTATTAGAAGTAAAGCACTTGGGTGATGTTATCCCTCTTGTAGATTACTTGCTAAGTCTTGGGAGATAGATAGAAAGAAATTATCTAGATATGGACCTCTGACCTTGTTCCTTATTTTTTAATTCAATATATATATTTGAAATTGTTCATGTGGAAAATAATGAAAAGAAAATTAATTTATACTTTTTAGTTTAAAATAGTGAAATGAGACTATTATGTTTTTCTCATGTTATCAAATATACAAATGTAACTTTAATTTATTAAAGAAATTATTATATTCTAATCTTATGGAATAGATGTACTTTTTACTTTATGGTTAAAATTCCATGTAAATTCCTTGTTATAAGGTTTTCGTAGTTACATGTCGTATCAAACCTATCAGGTTTTCTAATTTGGGCCTATGATATCACTACATAGCTATAACTACCAACATTAAATAAGAAAACTAATGTTTGGATATCCATAAAATAGAATGGTGAGGATGAAAATGGTTGCTAGGAAATCAGTAGCTAGTAAAGAGAAATATCTTAGAGCCAAGAAGGAGTATCAGGATCTAATTAAAACTATTGATGGAAACAATCATGATGGGGGCATATGGCTTAGGGATGATGAATGTAGCAGAAATGCCATGAAATGTATTAGCCATTAAGGGAAGGAGTTAAAAGAAGTAGCCAGGGAAATATAGTTTACTATGCCCTACCAGTCGAATCTAATAAAACCTCTCCACCTAGATATGTACCAAGTGATTATAGTGATAACACTCCTTCAAACAAACCAAAAAATTTGCGAGAGCACCTATGAGTGTGTCCCCCACATGAAAATATAGTAATTAGCTCTAAAATTGGATCTGAGTGTACACCTGTCTTGAGCTCAATAAATAGTTGCATAATACTAAGCCCTATTATAAATAATGATAAAATGTAAATCCATCCTTTCTATAATAAAGTAATATTTAGAACACTTTGTGTCAAATCTATTCTCATTAATTATTGAACATGGGAATGTGTGAAGATCAATTGATTATGTATTAGTTGACACAATAGATGGAAAACTAATGAAAACCTTTAAAATAGAACCTATACATATAAGTAGGATTTCAAAATGGTTTTTCCTACAAATAACCAAGATAGAAGCCAAGAAGTGGGTCATCTGATGTTTTATGGGGTTTTGAGCATGTGCAATAGATTCTCAATAACAAGATATATTCACATATCAAAAAACCCTATTATATTTTGTGTTATTTTATGAACCCAGCCTTATGATTGGTATTTAAGAATATTAATTCTAGTTTAAGAGGAAGTATACCTCTAGTTAGCTCGACCTATTTTATTTCTATAAATGTGTGACATGAAGTCAATTATTTTTAAGTGACTATATGTAGGACAAGGTTTTGATGTAAGAGTCATCTCTATATGTTTAAATAACCTAAGAAGAGGTTAAAGTTAAACCCTATGGGTTTGAAAGGGCTTGATTTAAAGGCAATTTCCTTGACCCCAGATGTTGCAAGAATTATAATAAGGGAGAATTATATTATCGGTGAATTTAAAAATATTTTTCTATGTAACCACTTTAGTGGGTATTTTTATCAAATATAAACCCTATGATAGTAGATACAATTGGTCTATAGTATGTTAAGGCTTAGGTAAAATAATTTCTCCAATTCAAGTAGGGTGGGGGAATAAATGACTTCAGTCCAAGTAAGTAGTGATTGCATTTATTAAAATTAACTTTGGCCAAAATAGGTGCATTAGTCTCTACATACACTTGTCAATTTACTTTGTTCCAGATACTTAGTAAAATTAGATTTTTCATTCATAGTTTGAAGATCTCCATAGTTTATTGATGGTATTGGTTAAGTAGGGCACAATACTAGAGCCTAGATTTCTATTACTAGGGGGTCCTTGACCATTTCCTTCATTTAAGAGTAGGGTCGCTTCTAGTTAGGAAGGTGTGTTGAGAACCATTAGTCCATTTTTGGAGGTAAAGAACTTAGGTGATGTTATCCCTCTTATAGATGACTTGTCAATTCTTGGGAGAAAGCAAGAAAGAATCTAGATATGGATCTTTGACATTGTTCCTTATGTGTTTATGATATATATATTTGAAAATGTTCATATGGAAAAGATGATAAGAAAATAAATTTACAATTTCTAATTTGAAAGATTTAAATGAAACTATTAATTTCTTGCTCATGTTATCACGTATGTAAATGTTATTTTCATTTATTGAATAATTTTTTATTTCCTAATTTTATAAAACAATTACTTTTTACCTTACGGTTAAAATTACATGTAAATTCCTTGTTATAAGTTTGTGGATGGTACAATATAGTCTTGGATTTCCTTTAGATGCACAATAAAAATTATAATTCACAACAACTAGAGGTTTGGTGCACTATTTGATACTAAGTTTTTGTCAACTTTTTGGGCATCAGAGTGTTCTCCTTGGTTTGGAACCCTCAAAAGAGACTAATTATTTAACATTTCATTGCCACCAACTTGAGAATGGGTTACATGAGTTTTTTTTCTTCACTAAATCTTCCATTACTACCTCAAAATTATTTCTTTCCAACTTATTGAGGAACATTTTAAAATCTAAGAAACTTTTTCTAAAAATTATTTATTTTCGATCGATCAAAACGTTCCATACCAGTAAGTTCAATATCATCACCCAATGTTCTTCAAAGAGAGAACATTTATAGAGTAATTAATAACTTTTAAATGATTCCATAATTGTGTTTGGTAAGGGGAAATCCAATGAAGTTTTTTTTTGGATCCAATTCCAGCATGTTTGAGCAAGGTTACAGTGGAGAAAATATGATCCATTGATTCCTAATAGGTGTCACATAGAATAAAATTGAATGGTTGGGATAGGACCATCTTGGAAATCCTACAACTAGTTAGGATCTGATTATGAATAGCTAAACAAAGTAAATCTATTTGGTAAAAATTTGAAATTTCACTTCAGTAGTACTAAAAATTTTAGGAAAAAAATAAAAAGCAGTTGTTTGTCTGGTCACCCTAATGGGGATAAAAAATAAATATTTTATTCAAAATATTTCAATATAAGTACAGGACACATACCTTGATTTGAAAAAAAAAATTGTAATTTATTTGGAAGTAAATATTTAGTTATGAATTTTTTCGTAGGAATTTTTAAAAATATTAAAAAACCATTTGTCTAGCCACCATAACTTGGTCAAATAATTATGAAATTTAATTTTTCATTTTTTTTAAACTATAGCTTGTGAAGGATGGTGTGTGGCACATGTTTTGGATTCAAAAAATGTTTAACCATTTAAAATTTATAGATGTTTTTCAATCAACCTATCAATTAATACTTTAGTCATAATGTATGTAGAAAATCAATAATAATTATCTACTTAATTCCAAATAAGGCATATATTATATTTTTGGAAAGCTTAAAATTTAATCTATAAACCCTTTTAATTTCATCAAATTTGAATATAAAAAAAAATCAGCCACTTTTTGGACCCCCATAACCCTGCACTCACCCTTAAAATTGAATAGTTATTTTGTCCAATGTTGATTGCAACTTATGTGCTTTTTCCTAATGGAATGGGAGACTGAGGAAATTTTTCCGTCTTACATTGGATTTGTAATTTGCATTGTCCCTTATACTAGCACTTGCACCTCAATAAGGTGCAATACTTAAGTCGATAGGCTGAGCCCACATTATTTATGGTTGTGAAAAGTAGTGGACGGTGTGAAGAAAGGAGTGATCTATCTCACCTATCCCTCTCTACCTCTCCCACCTTCCCTCCCCCTTCTCTCTCCCTCTTTCTCTCTCCTTCCCTCTCTGTTTCTCTCTATATCACATATCCCTCTCTACCTATCCCTCCCTCCATCCCACCTATTTCTCTCTCACTCTCCTTCCCTCTCTCACTTATTCCTCTCTACCTCTCTCTCTTTTCCCCTCTAATTCTCTACCTCTCTGTCCCTCTCTCTCTCTCTCTCTCATTCTCTCTAGCTCTATCTTTCCTTCTCTACTTATTTCTATCCCACTTCTATCTCCCTCCTTGTCTCTATCTCACTTATCCCTCTCTACCTCCCTCCATCCCTTTACCCTCCTCTCTCTTTCTCTATCCTTCCCTCTCTACTTCTTTACCCTCCTCCCTCTTTCTCTATCACCTATCCCTTTCTACCTCTCCCTACCTCCCTCCCCCCTTCTCTCTCCCTCTTTCTCTCTCCTTCCCTCTCTATTTCTCTCTATATCACATATCCCTCTCTACCTGTCCCTCCCTCCATCCCACCTATCTCTCTCTCACTCTCCTCTTCCCTCTCTAATTCTCTCCCTCTCTCACTTATTCCTCTCTACCTCTCTCTCCTTCCCCCTCTAATTCTCTATATCTCCCCTATCCCTCTCTACCTTTTCCTCCCTCCCTCTCTCTCTCACTCTCTTTGGCTCTCTCTTTCCTTCTCTACTTCTTTCTATCCTACCTCTCTCTCCCTCCCTATCTCTATCTCACTTATCGATCTCTACCTCCCTCTGTCCCTTTACTCTCATCTCTCTCTCTCTCTCTTTCTCTATCCTTCCCTCTCTGCTTCTTCCCCTCTCTCTCCCTTCCCTCTCTATTTTCCTCTCTCTCTCTCTCTCTCTCTCTCTCTCTCTCTCTCTCTCTCTCTCTCTCTCTCTCTCTCCTTCCCTCTCTACTTCTTTACCCTCCTCTACAATTCATTCCAAAAACAAGACTTCTTATACAACTTTAGTTTTTATTAAAAATTATCTCTCTCTATTTATTTATTGTTTGGGTTTTATAACAAAGAATAAATTTTAATTTTATTAAAAATTTATTCAATTATTTTATTTAAAGAATCTTTTTATTGTTATTATTATATAAATTATTTTATTTCTTATATAAATTATTATTTTTTTAATTTACTACATAAATTATTATATAAATTGTTTTATTTTATTTATTATATAAATTACTATTTTTTTATTTTTTTAATATTTTTTTATATTTTTTTATTTATTATATAAATTATTTATATTCAAAAAAATTACCAAATTTACTAAGAACTACAATTAATGAATTGAAGTGGGGCACAATAATTAAAAAATAAAAAATAAAAAATAAAATAAAATAAAATTATTTTATTTATTAAATTAAAAAGGGAACTCAAGCTATTAAGCCTACTATGGAAGAAACACTTGCAATTAAATGTTGGTTAGAATGGATGGTTGCACTAGTAAATTAAAGAATTCACGAGATAACAATCTATAATGTGGATGACACCTTGCAGTGTAATTTTATTGCATTACATATATTAGACTTTATTTGTTGGGTGAATTGAATACGATATGATAGGTACATTTTGTAAGAAGCTGAAACAATTCCTGCCAAATACCTTACACGCCAATCAATGCATTTTATGACAACTGATTTACCGTAAATTTTTCCATAAATAACAATTTCTCGTAAACTTCTCCTCGACGGCGTCAGACTGGGGTAGATCCCGGTGGGGTCTCCCCATGTAAATAGCCTATCAGCTAAATATAGTGCTTAAGATTGGATCCCCAAACTACTTTTAAACAAGCTTGAGCCTCTTGTAGACCATCAACTGAAGTTAGTGAGGGATTACCATTCCAAGAATATTCCCATAATTTTACCTTTTCACCAGTTTTAAAATTCCATGTTAGGAAAGGTGAGAGTACATCTTGACATGTGATAATAAAATTTCACATTTTTTATTTGGGTATGCATAGGATCATCATGAAAAAAACAAGCCCTTCAGTGGTAATAAAATTCAAAAAAATCAGAGTTAGGCAAGTTGACATAAAAATTTGAATAAGTTATCTATATTATTTCAAAAATATGTAAGAATAGAGTGTATGTGTAGGATCATCATGGAAAAAATAGGCCCTTAAGTGGCAATAAAATTTAGAAAAATCAGAGTTAGGCAAGTTGACATAAAAATTTGAATAATTTATCTATATTATTTACAAAATATGTAAGAATAAAGGGTATGTAAAGGATCATCATGGGAAAAACAGGCCCTTAAGTGGGAATAAAAATTCAAAAAATCATATTTTGGCAACTTGATGAGAAAAATTGAAAGAGTTATCTATATTATTTCAAAACTATTTAAAAATATAATTTGTAGAAAATTGAATGTAGTTTCTAAACTACTAGGTTTATTTAAAAAAAGAAAAAATATATTTGGTGAAAATTTGAAATTTCAATACAGTAGTACTAAAATTTTAGGGAAAAATTAAGAAGTAGGTGTTTTTCTGACCACCCTAACCACAATAAAATGATAATATTTTTTTATAATATTTTATATATAAGTAGAGGACTCATGTACCGATGTGATGCATACTTTTTTGTAATTTTTTTCCAAGTAAATAATTAATTATGATTTTTTTATTACAAATTTTAAAAATATAAAAACTCATATGTCTGACCACCTTAACTTGGTCAAAACTTCATGAAATTCAATTTTTCTATTTTTAATCCTATAGTATGTGAAGCATAGAATGTGAAGCATGTTTTGGATTCAAAAAATGTAATACCGTTTGAAGACTATAAATTTTTTTCAATTAGCCTATCAATGAGGACTTTAGTCATAATTCAAATAGAAAATGAATAATAATTTATTTACTAAGTCCAAAGTAAACAATTATTTATTTATTAATATTCTCATGAATCCCTCTTTCTATTTTTAGTATTGATAAGAAGTAACTTGGAATGGTAGATAACATTGATCCTACCACAGTAAATCTCATGTCTAGAGATAACCATCTACCCTTCTAGGATGATAATTTTCTTTGTATAGTTGTAAAGATCTTATGCCAAAATAAGGGTTTTTGAGCCCCTATAAAGAAAGTAATACCTAGATAGGTGTAGAGAAAATTATTTTGTTTGAATTCTATGATAGAGAGGATTCAACCCATTACCATAGTGTTGGTATTGCAAAAAATATTTTTGACTTCCCTAGATTAATCATTTGGGCTGAAATTAGATAGTAGTTGTTTAGAACGTACTTTATGTTTTTGGCTTCACCCACTAAGGGATGACTAAATAGTAATGTGTATTTTGCAAACAAGAAATGAGTGCAAGAGATGTTTGATCTTGGTATTTTGATACCATTCCATTTGCTTGATGCATGGAAGGCTGAAATTGCTCGACTCAACACCTCTATCATCATGATGAAGAGGAAAGGGGAAAGAGGATCTCCTTTCCTAACTCTTTGAGGGGCAGATAAAAATTTAGCCATAGAACCATTTATGAGAACTAGGAATTTAGCTGATGTAATATGGGAAAGAATTCACTTTCACCATTTTGTAGAAAAACCTCTCATCTTGCAAAAATGTTTGCTAAAAATCCTAATTTACTTTGTCATAGGCCTTCATCATATCTAATTTTATGATCAGAGCTAGATTTTTTCCTAATGAATTAAGTGGAATATTTTATGATCTATTATTTCCCCTTTAGTTGTCTCTTTCCCTACAACAAAACCACCTTCTTCCTCCAAGATTATACCTTGAATAAGTTTGGAAAGCTTTAGGGTGATAGCTTTGGAAAATATATATAATATTACAAAGGGAAATAGTTCTAAAAATCTATAAATAAGGTGGGAGTTTGGACTTTGGGTTTAAGAAAAATATGAGGTGTGTTGATCTCTTTCAACACTACGTCATTTCATGGAAATTCTACTAAAGCTAGAATAAGAAATCTCCTCTCATAAAATTCTAGAAATTTTTCTAGAATAATGCAATGAAATCATCCAATTTGGGAGCTTTGTCTAGGGAAAGTGCAAAAAATATATTTTTGACAATTCTTCCAAGGTGAATGGAGCCAAGAGAAACTTTTTGTCATCTGGCTTAGGTAATTTTGGAATGAAAAATAAAAATTCTTACTCTTTTCCAACCACATCAGGGTCCTAGTTCGTCAGTTTGGTAAGGAGGTTGGAAAATAATAGAATGACCTCATTTTGAAAAAAATTCCAATCTTTTAGGATTTCATTAGATGGATAATTTATATAAAAATTGTGTAAGTATTGCATCTGATCTTGGCTGAGTAGTGGAAAACTTGATGTTTATATCCCCCTCTTTTAACCAAGTTTATTTTAACTTTTTATCCAATATATTTGTTCACTAGCAAGAACTTCAATTTCTTTCTATTTAGCTAGTTGTGATGGTGGATAGATTCATTGTTCATACCATTTTGAATAAATAGTTGATTGAGCACTTGAATTTTTTTGAATGGGAATATTTTTTTATTCATAAATATTTTTAAAAATGAAGAGGGTTCCATTGTCTGATCTGACCTTTTATGAATTGGTCATTTTTTTCTGATTTGTAAATTTTGGGGCTTGCAATGAATGGTGCATTCTCCTATTATTTTCTAAGGTAAAGTAAAAAAAATCATCCTTGAACCACATATTTTCAAATTTAAAGGATGATTTAAATTTAATTGGTATAAAACTCCAAACAATATCTAGCTGGATTGGATAATGATTTAAGCTTGAGAATGAAAGGATGGAAGAGGCATATATTTAAAATTAGTGTTGGTAAAAATTGTGGAGAGGAGAAATCTATCTAGCCTCTCTGTAATGAGATAAATAATTTACCTTTTATTTTTCTAGGTAAATTTACCATTAGTTGATAAACAATCAATCAATATGTTATCCATGATGAAATTGGAAAATTACTCCATTACTTTTGGAGGGGGAATGATACCTCCATTTTTTTCTTTCAGGGAGGTAGTAGCATTAAAATCACCTCCTAAGGTAATTAATTTCCCCCTTAACAAAAAGAGGGTTGTTATCAAAGAGTCACATGCATGTTTCTTGTCAATAGCTGATGTTGGATCACAAATATTGACTATATCGAAAATGTGTACTCAATATATGATGAATCTTGATTAGCATCCACCATTATTGGGTTGCAATACATTCTAACTTGACCTTTTGTGGGTCACTTAAGACTGGTAATCCTCCCAATGCCCCTACTATGGGATTATCAAAACTTCCCAATTGGACTATTAATTTAGGATTTATTTGTTTTTTCCATCTAAAATTTAGTTTCTTATAGTAAAAAAATCAAGATCACTTGAATTGATCTAGAAGTTAATCAAGTGCATTTTCTAGGGTAAATTAAGACCCTAACATTCCATGAAATGACCTTCATTGGTCTCGAGGAGAGCGATAATCCCTGCTCAATTTCAGATTCAATTTTTTGTTTAGGGTAGTTTTCAAACCTGTTGTGATCTCTTCTTTTATTTTCATTATCTTGTACTCTTGCAATTATTTATTTTGTTTTAGGAGACAAGGTAGACAAATCAACTTATGTCTAAGAGATTGAAAGTGACTGAGAGCAATCAAAATCATTCAAATCCTCTTTATTTATTTTTTCAATGATTTTTCCTCCTACTTCTACTAAGATCTATTCTACCATTATTGACAGAGACCTTGAGAAGGTAACTTGAGAGCCCAAAGGAATGTATTTTATATAATCCCAGTTGTGATTCTTTGTAGGTAGATAAATTTTAGTATCGTTCAGAGAGATATGAGGACAATTTAGATCTATAGCCTTAATAAAACTATTATGGGAGATCACTCCTCCAAACTGCTTAACTAGATCTTCAACCATTGTGTCTAAGACTATTAAAAGAACATCCTATTGGTGTTTTAAAAAATCCAACCCACCTAAGGCTCTGTAACTCCCTAAGAGGTAGCCAACCCCTATAATAAACAACCACAAAGGCTAGTGGCCAACTAACGAGATTCAGTCAAGGACTGAGATCTCCTACAGTTTTGGATCTGTGAAACCAAGGTGGGTAAACCTAACTGTGTTCATAAGAATGTTTTATGACTGGTAAGAACACTTCTTCTTATAGATTACAATCCCTACACATGAAATGAGATAGTCATTATCCCGATATTGGTAGACCAAGGAGTAATAATAGTTGTCTTAGAGCACCAGGATTGAAGGTGTTGACATAAGATTTGCATCTTGTGAAGAGAAAGGGTGTAATATTTTGGTTTGTTCAGATCTGGGACCATCATGCCCAAAATTACAGCCCTGTAGTAATCTTGGAGAAAATAGCTAGTGCCTCATCCATTGGGCAGGAGTCAAACAAAGTGTAATCCAGATATTATGGACACATCACCATGATGATTTACATTATGCGAATTTTAGTTTTCAAAACAACACTTCTTAGCAAATCCTGAATATATAATCATAAATTTGTAATTCATTTTCAAGCAATTTGATTAATGTTAGAGTAAAGGGTTTAACTTAATTGTGTTGATTAAGTTACCTGTATTACCTTCTTAAGATTTCACGTTAGTTTACATAAAGTGACATTTAATAATTATATTACTTATTAAACGTTTTCCTATTAGGGCTTCTTTTAGGGTTTTTCCTATTAGGGCTCCTTTAGGGTTTGCATGATCTCCTTTTATATGGATTGATCCCATTGTATATTCATCAATTCCTTTTTGTTCTGATAAGATAATTTCTCCATTTTTTAGAGCTTCAAACCCTTGTTTGTTTTCTCCATCCATTATCTTCCTTGTGACAAGTATCCATTTGCATGCAGGTGATCTTGGAGTTTGAAGTTGGTTTTGATAACTCCTACATGGTATCAGAGCTTTCCTACTGCATGCTTGTTTTTGTTTGAAGAATTTGGAGCTATTCGGAGCTACAAGGGTTGGATCAGGCATTCACAGTTTTGGGGTTTGCATTTTTTGATCTAGGGAATCACCTGCAATTTTAAAGCATTTTGAGTCCAAACGGACCTTGCCATTGCATCCGCAGCTGTCCAAAACCCCTAAATCGACTATTCATTCATCCATTTTGGACAAAGTTGGTTTGAGGGGCAAAAACATTTTACCCGTACAGTCGTTCGTACGGCCGTCCGTCTGCCCCTTGGTAAAAACATATTTTTTTTCTTTCTTTCAGAATTTTTTCTTTTCGTCAGAAATTTTTATATATATAAAAAAAAAAAAAAAGTTTGTAAATGTTTTTGATTTTTTTTTAAATCAAAAAATGGCAAAAAAGCCTTTTTAAGGCTTGCTTAGGCCTGCATACGGTACCCAAGGGTACCGCAACCTGCCATTATGGAAAGCGATGGCCCCTTGGGCATTACCCCCTACAACCAATGGTACCGCATGGTTACTGCTCTACCACCTTGGCAAGCGACGGCCCCCATGAGGACCCCTCACCTTTTTTTATTAATTTTTTTTTTTCAAAAAAATTAGCTTTGTAAAACAAATTTATTTTTTA
Organism: Sequoiadendron giganteum; assembly: GCA_007115665.2. Lineage (NCBI taxonomy): Eukaryota > Viridiplantae > Streptophyta > Pinopsida > Cupressales > Cupressaceae > Sequoiadendron > Sequoiadendron giganteum. The sequence continues at coordinate 666,948,153 of CM021101.1, forward strand.
TTATTATTAAAAAAAATTATTTATATTTAAATAACCCTAGTTGTGCATGTGTGGCGACAGCCATTTGGCCATCAATTTTAAGCCCGTATTTTTGCTACGACAGTCGTATGACCGTGAAATTTAATCTTGCACTGGCTTTTTTCCCCTTTGGAGTTTTTTTTTTCCAGAGGTCATAACTTGGGCATACGATATCATTTTTTGGCAAATGAGATATCATCGAAAATCTGGTTCTGTCAACTTTCTAGTGGTGTGGGTTTCATTGCTTCATTTATTTGTTGGTACATTCTACAACCAATGAATTCAAAAGAGCTTCTTTCAGTCTCGAGCTCATAACTTTTGATCATTTTCTCCATTTTTCGTGATCTCAGCGATGTTGGAACCATATTTCAGAGCTCTTCAGTTCCATCGATGCAATTTTTCTAGATTTCACTCTAGGTATATTTTATTTATTTATTTATATTTTCACACTCTGGTGAATTACCTAGACATACTCATTCTTGTGAACTTTTCATTTGTATGGGATGGTTCATTTTGGCTATTCTTCATGTATTTCCAGTTTTTTGTCCTTTGTAGGCATTTTTGAGCATCATTTGTAAGCAATATTTTATATAAACGCACTGAGATAAAGTGCCACACTATTGTACATGTATTTTTGGGGATTTTGCACATAAGGTTGTGTCATATTTTATACTCGCACTATACTATAAAGTGCCATGGGGGGTTGTGTAGTGCCTTTGTTTTGCCATCACACCTTTGTCCGGTGAGTGTCCCTCCACGATGACAGTGGATCCATATTTTCCAGCCTCATGCATGTGTGCTTTATTTTACACACCACTTTTTCAGTTGCAGGTGCTTTCTTGTGCACTTTTAGATGTTGTTTCTTCTCCTTCATGCACTATAGGGTGTTACACAACATTTCAATGGATCTATCAAGCTCTCCCAATTCAGCATTATCGGGGGGTATTATACTATTCATGCTAATTCTTCCTTGGTTTCGCCTTGGAAGGAATATTCCATTCTTAGTTGATCAGTGTGTTTCGGAGTATTGGTACTTGTGTCATTTGTATCTTCGTTCCAAGTGTTTGCCTTTGTTTTCCATCTGATTCGAGTAGTGTCATTTCGGGCACTCATGTAGATTGTTTTTTTTAGACTATTTGTACTTGTGTCATCTGTATCTTTGTTCCAGGTGTTTTACTTTGTTTGCCATCTGATTCAAGTAGTGTCGTTTGGGGCACTCATGCAGATTGTTGTCTTCTTGATCTTGATCATCCTATCTTCAACGGAGGTTCTTCAGCACCATAGCAATCATCTTTTAATAGTTGTTTGCAACTTCTTTTGCTTCAGTGATGTTCTTCATGGCTTTATGCATCTCTTTTTGGAGTAGAGCTTTTCCCATGAGTTTTTCTCTATTTCTCCACTTTACAGAGATTTGGTTATATTTGGGTACCTGATCTGGCCTAGTTGTTGGGACCCATGTTTTCCTTCTTGAATTGTAGTTACCTTTGCTTTCTTGCACTTGTTTGTAGCTACATTGTTGCTCATCTTAAGGGGGGGTGTTAGAGTAAAGGTTTTAACTTAATTGTGTTGATTAAGTTACCTTTATTCCCTTGTAAAGGTTTTAGGGTTTTTCCTATTAAGGTTCCTTTAAGGTTTGCATGATCTCATTTTATAAGGATTGATCCCATTGTATATTCATCAATTCCTTTTTGTTATGATAAGATAATTTTTCCATTTTTTAGAGATTCAAACCCTTTTTTGTTTTCTCCATCCCTTCTCTTCCTTGTGACAGGTATCCATTTGCATGCAGGTGATCTTGGAGTTTGAAGTTAGTTTTGACAACTCCTACAATTAACTCATTGAGTTAAGGAAGGGCAATGAAGAACACATTCAAATATACCATCGAAGGTGAATGAATATATCATTAATAGGTTCATTCACAATTTATGACACACAATTAGGAGAGAAATTGTTTCAAAATATTATCATATATTTTCTTTAATGTCCCTCATTACATTAGCACAATGTGCTAGCTTCATAATAAACCTAACCAGAAAAGATACCAACTAAAACCTTAAAAAAAATTATAGAAAATGAATCGACTATTTGTACATATATCCAAAACATCCAAGACCCAAAAAACTCTGACCCTTAATAATGAGACATGAAATCTCCTTTATAGATAGGAGAGCAACAAGCATCAGGCTACATTGTTAATTTCAAAATGAATTTCACTAAAATGAAATTTGAATTCACATTTCTCATCATTGGAAAACAAAGTGCACGATCTGAGGAATCAAAAAATGGTTACACCCAGTAACCAGCCAAAGAGAAAACAAAAAAGCATGTCAGGCACACGCACATCCATATCAACAAAAACAAACCACCAGAAAAAAACACCACCCACGAGCAAAACCTCCAACACTAGTAATCATTAAGTCGACCTACAACCCCAGTATAGGCGACTACTTTTAGTTCTCACCTCAGTTTGAGGTGGAAACACCTTCTTCTCTCCATCCACATTAGCATGAGCTACAACAACCTGGCACAATGCCATTGCAGTTATTGGTGAAACTACAAGGACCTCCTCATCCACACCCATATGTTCAGGCATAGCCACCAAGTAACATTGGTAGTCTGAGTCCGTCTCGGGCCCGTTGCCATTAGAACCTAAAGAAATCACAACAAGGGTCACGCAATGCTCAAGATTTTTTCTATTATTTCAGACAACAATGTCGGGTGTATTGAGAATAGGTTGCTCCTCCTCTAACAGCAACCTCTAGGCCTTTACTCTGGCACTTCTACGCACCGCAGATTTATCCATTGAAGAAAAATAGCTCGTAGAATACAGGATAAAAAACCACCACCTGTAAACAAAATAACTACAAATGTAACAATAACACTGCAACTTAGAAAGCATTTATAGAGTGAATTGGTGCAAGGGATATTAATTGCTTAAACATAGCATGAGCATTTGAGCGATTAGTGGTTGATGTAGCCACCACAAAATTATTTTAGGCTCACAAGGAAATGACGTACAACCCATCATTGCACTTAACAGGAGGGCGTCATTCACATGCAAGAAAATCAGGAGAAGATCCTTTTAAAAACCCCTGCCATTAATGAAACAAGTTACAGAGCACAAAGAAACCTCACATGGATGAACAATACCCCTTTTGAATTTGAACCATTAATGCAGAATGCACCTGGCAAGTCAAACAACTCAGATCGAGTCAATGAGTTTTGAGAATCCACATCAACACTTGGGAAAAACCACAACCAATCATATTCCACAAAAATAGGAGGTTGCAATCGGGCAGCAAGCCCCACCTAGCCCCGTTGTTCCAAGAGCTAGGCCACATGTCACCTTTCACAAACCTCGTAGTACTTTAGGAACATTTACTCTGATCATGTGAGGCCTGCGAGGGAAATTTATTATTAATCTTCATCATTAAAATCCCTTCACTGGTGAAAAGATGGCCACTTGTAACTGTTGGAACCTCGGGAAAAGGTCCCACCCTTTTGTATATGATAGATGGTAGCATCTCGCAGACCTCTCACCAGCTGAATGAAATCAATAGGAAAACATGCAAGGTATGCGAGGAATGGTCCAAATCATCTATGATCGAACAGTTCACCAAGCCGAATGTAAACAGATATATAATAGTGGTGGGGTCAGTTGGAAAAACCTTGATGACATGAATATTAAAAGCCCGAATGACATATAAGAAACCGATAGGTTAGGTGAAAAGGGGTCAATAAAAACATGAAGGAAAGGCTCAACCAGAAACCTTAAGTGATCAATTACCCTTGGTAGCAAGTCAACATTGAAATATAACGTGAGGGTTTTAAAAGTTGATAATTTATATTACCATGTAATATAAATCCCAAACCCCTAAGCCTCCCTCCTTTCAATTTTTTAAAGTCCCACCAGTGGCTCCCACTAGGGATGTATGCCCCCTGTGGGCATAGCAAGAATCTAGAATCTTTGGTTTTCCAAGTCCCAGATCACTGAAATACACAAGTGCCTTGATAGATATTTGACTATGCTTTGTCAATTGGACTTGTGCATGCTAACTTGGTGGCCCCATGCCACCAAACAAGAAAATTAAAACTTGCCTCTATCAAAAACAAAATTCTCAGGTACCTAGAGTAAACCAAGTCTACAGTATTTACTTCTTGATGCTTCAAAATTAATGGGGTAATCAATATGCCTAGAAGTATCGTAATATTTATTAATACTCCCCTACACCAATAAATTCAATTTCCTATATCCAAACTTTAAAAACAACATATGACCATGATAACATTTCGCATTACTCTGCCCTTGGTCGTATTTCCTCAGATACTTACTCAACTGAGTTGAGAAACAAAAACATTCATAAATTATCTGGTTTATAACATCACACTCCCACGAAACATCATCAATTTGTACATCATATTGAAAATTCTCATACAAAACTGTGTGTATGTTTTCCATACTTCCATTGCTCAGTAAAGATGATACATAACTCAGGGAATCCTCAACCTGGAATTTCCCACATAAGCTTGGTCATTAGCACCTACATTCAGTCAATTTGGAATACATCTTGGCATTAAAAATGTTGGCAATACTGGCTACATCATTCTCCAGGGAATGTGTAAACACATTCATCTCAGGCCTCTCAATACACATCTTCCCCTGTACTTCTACATTTATTCCCAAATGAAAACCCTCAAAAACAGGGTCAACTATATCAATCTCAATCTGGGAAAAAGAGAAACAACAGTCTGCACTAGCCTCTTTGTTCCTAGTACCACCTGTTGTATGTGTTAATTTATAAGTTAAAATTTCAGCACAAGCTGAAAAAATTTCACAAGAAATATCAATGTCACCTTCATTATAAGCTGAAAACTTTTCACCAACAATATCAATATCAGAAGGTAACAACATATCCATCTCAACTTCACATAGGCAGTCAGGAAAATCCATAGTACCAATATATTTATCAATATATTGGTCATCTCCAGTACCATTCTTCTTATCACACACCTTATTCTTCCCCAATTCCTCAATATTTATACAACAAACTTGTTCCATCGCCAAATACCTAGAGTATACTCTAAACATTCATAATTTCAAAATTGTCCCGTTACCTGGAAACAAGTAGGAACATGAGGCATTATTTTACCATGTAATTGTAGTAAAAGGAGTCTTAACTTAATTCTCAATAATGCAAGCATCACCTCTAAAATCACAATCATTGGTTTGTAATAGGATCTCAATTACATGAGAATTATAGTCAGGATAAGGAACAAAAATAGGTGTTTCCCTTAATCCTTCATCATTTTTCCCCTCAAATTATTTTGCATTTATCCAACTTTCTTCAAAAGGGCAAGCATTATCTTCATTTTGTGTAGAGACATTTTTGGTTGATTCTGCAATTTCTATCCATTTAAGGACTTGGGCCAAGTTAGTAGGTTTCAATTCTTTTGGCAAAGCACTTAGCCCCGATTCATAAAGTTCACAAAACAAATCAATGCATTCATATTCATTAGGTATGAGACCTCTAGGAATTTGTATTAAGGCTTCTAAAAATCTCAAGAAAAACTCATATGATGATTCTTCCTCTTGCCTTTTCATTTCATACAATTCTAGCATAAAATAAGTTTTATCATCACTATTCAAATTGGACTGGCCATCAACTTGGATCTCATCATCATCACCCTACAGTGGTGGAGATATGACATTTATCAAAGCATTCTTATTATCATGAAGGTTCTGAGCAGCCAACACTGAAATTTTAGCAATATTAGTTAAAACAGGGTAATCAATACTTGCAACCAAATACCCTTTCATCATTGAATATTTTAGGTTGTTTTAAATCTCCATAGCCAAGTGATATGCTTGGTACAGGGTTTTATTTTCTTTATCCCTTAATAAATAACCCATCCTTTTGTCAAATGCAGCAAGATATATACAACTAAATATTTAGCTTCATTTGGTTTGACCTCTCTAGGAATTTCTCTTAAAGCTCTTGAAAATATGAGATTAAAATATGGAACTAACTCCTCTTCTTTTATTTGGATCCCCATAAAACCTTTCCTTAATATGTTGGGATTTACTATTTCAACAAATTGTTCCATAAAAACTATCACCAATTGATTCCATGAGTTAATAGAATAGGCAGGTAAATATGAAAACCAATCCCTAGCATCACCCCCCAAGGACTGTACAAACAACTTCATAGCAACATCCTCATGACTGATTTCATAATCTCCCATGACATCTACAAAATGTTGTAAATGCCTAGAGGTTGATTCTGCACTTTTCCCTATGTATTTAGGCAAATGCTTCCTAATCTTCTTAGGAATTAGATTAGGGTAACCACTGATATTACTGAAAATAAAAGGCATATACCTTTGAGTTACAAAAAACCCTGAAGGGTTTAATGCAACTTGTTCTCTTTGCATATTTATGTCTGAATTTACATATGGTAAATCACTTATACCTATTTAAAATTTATCAATAGTACATGATTATCAAACATATCATTTAACATCTCAACCATGATTCCATTAGTGACTGAAATTATTAGTTCTTGCTTTCAGAGATATGATGCAACATAAGCATTGTTTCATAAGTCCTTTTACATGTTGCATCATCAGGAGTATGGAAAATATAATCATTGTTCCCTTTCTTAATGCTAGACATCTAATTTGGAACCATTTTCATCCTTAATTATAAACACCCATCACAATTAGAAATAGTGAACTGTTTGGATTTAATAAAATACTTGGTAACTTTGGTAGTAGTTATTAATCTTTTCCTTCGTATATCAACTGGTTTTTCAGACAGAGTCACCACCTCTTCAATAGAGGACTGAATTTTAACAGAAATATGAAATTCCTTCTCAAAACTTGTTAGATTTTGGGTCTTTGTCCACAACAGAGTCATACCTCAAACATTCTGACACCGTGTCGCTACCAATTTCTTTCAAAACCACAATCCGTCACCATCCAAACTTAACATTCAGCTCCACTTAAACAAATGATTCTAGATAGCCACCTCCAACTGTTGTGATTTCTCTTTTCTCTTTTTCTTTTAAATTTCTCAGAAGTTCTCCCCAATAAAACCACCATTCAACTAATGACTTTAGAACTCTTGAATCCTTTTCCAATGGGACAACACAAATCATAGGATTTTCAGGTAGATTTCAACAACCTCTTCTTTCTAGGGTTCAAAAATTTCACTATGTAAATTTAGAATGGCAAATCATTTGACTCTATAACCATTTGCAACTAGAGATTCAGAATTATCCCTAGTAGAGTCGTCATTCTATTGGTATTTTAAAAAATGCAACCCAACTAAGGCTCTATAATTCTCGAAGAGCTAGCCAACTTCTATAATAAAGAACCACAAAGGCTAGTGGGCAACTAACGAGATTCAGTCAAGGACTGAGATCTCCTACACTTTTGGCTCTGTGAAACCAAGGTGGGTAAACCTAAGTGTGTTCATAAGAATGTTTTATGACTAGTAAGAACACTTCTTCTTACAGATTACAATCCCTACACATGCAATGAGATATTCATTATCTTGATATTGGCAGACCAAGGAGTAATAACAGTTAACTTAGAGCAACAGGACTGAAGGTGTTGACATAATATTTGCATCTCGTGAAGAGAAAGGGTGTAATATTTTGGTTTATTGAGATCTGGGACCATCATGCTCAGAATTACAACCCTGTAGTAATCCTAAAGAAAATAGCCAGTGCCTCATCCATTGGGTAGGAGTCAAACAAAGTGTAATCTAGATATTATGGACACATCACCATAATGATTTACATTATGCGAATTTTAGTTTTCAAAACAACACTTCTTAGAAAATCCTGAATATATAATCATAACTTTGTAATTCATTTTCAAGAAATTTGATTAACTCATTGAGTTAAAGTAGGGAAATGAATAACACATTCAAATATATCATCGAAGTTGAATGAATATATCATTAATAGGTTCATTCACAATTTATGATACACAATTAGGAGAGAAATTGTTTCAAAATATTATCATATATTTTTTTTAATATCCTTCATTACATTAGCACAATGTGCTAGCTTCATAAAAAACCTAACCAAAAAAGAAACCAACTAAAAGCTTCAAGAAAACTACAGAAAACGAACTAACTGTACATATATCCAAAATGTCCAGGACCCAATAAACTTTGACCCTTAACAATGAGCCTTGAAATCTCCTTTATAGACAAGAGAGCAACAAGCATCAAGCTACATTGTTAATTTCAAAATGAATTTCATTAAAATGAAATTTGAATTCACATTCCTCATCATTGGAAAACAAAGTGCATGATCTGAGGAATCAAAAAATGGTTACACCTAGTAACCTGTCGGAGAGAAAACAAAAAAGCGTGTCAGGCACGTGCATGTCCATATCAACAAAAATGAACCACCGGGAAAAAACATCACCCACGAGCAACACCCCCAACACCAGCAATCATTAATTCAACCTACGACCCTGATATAAGTGACCGCTTCTGGTTCTCGCCTCAATTTGAGGTGGAAACACCTTCTTTCCATCCACATCAACACAAGATCCAACAACTTGGCACAGTGCCATTGCAGTTATTGGTGAAATTGCAAGGACCTCCTCATCCACTCCCATAAGTTCAATCATGGCCACCAAGTAACATCGGTAGTCTAAGTCCATCTTGGACCCATTACCATCAGAACCTGAAGAAATCACAACAAGGGACACACAACACTCAGGATTTTTTCCAGTATTTCAAACAACAAAGTTGGGTGTACCGGGAACAGGTTGATCCTCCTCGAGAAGTGACATCCTGGCCTTTACTATGGCACTTCTACACAACACAGATTTTTCCATTGAAGAAAAATAGCTTGTAGAATACAGGAGAAAAAACCACCACTTGCAAAAAAACAAACTCCAAATGCAATGATAACACTGCAACTTAGGAAGCATTTATAGAGTGAATTGGTGCGAGGAATATTAATTACTTAGATGTAGCATGAGAATTTGAGCGATTAGTGGCTGATGTAGCCACCAAAAAATTATTCCAGGCTCATGAGGAAATGATGTACAACCCATCATTGCACTTAACAGGAGGGCATCATTTGCATGCCAGAAAATCGGGAGAAGATCCTTTGAAAAAACCTTACCATTAATGAAACAAGTTACAGAGCGCAAAGAAACCTCACACCGATGAATAGTACCCCCTTTGAATTTGAACCATTGATGCAAAACAGACCTGGAAATTCAGATGACTTAGATCGAGTCAATGAGTGTTAAAAATCCACATCAACACCTAGGAAAAACCACAGCCAATCATAGTCATTGAAAATAGGATGTTGCAATCGAGCAGTAGGGTATGTGTAGGATCATGATGGGCCAAAAAGTGGTGTTATGTAAGTGATCTTATGACTTTTTTTTAACCGAAAATTGATGAAATAAAAAGGGTTTTTAAAGGACATTCTCACCTTTCCACCAATATAAATTATGTTTTACTTTGAATTTAATAAATAATTATTATTCATTTTCTATTTGAATTACGACTAAACTCTTCATCAATAGGCTGATTGAAAAAAATCTATAGATTTCAAACGTTGTCACATTTTTTGAATCCAAAACATGCATCACATTATCTGCTTCACATACTATAGGATTAAAAAAAAAAAGAAAAAAAAAAATTCATGAATTTTTCACCAAGTTAAGGTGGTCAGACATATGCGTTTTTTATATTTTAAAACGTTGTAATAAAAAAATCATAATTAATTATTTACTTGGAAAAAAATTACAAAAAAATATGCATCACATCGGGACATGAGTCCTTTACTTATATATAAAATCTTATAAAAAAATATTATCATTTTATTGTGACTATGGTGATCAGAGAGACACCTACTTCTTATTTTCTCCCTGAAATTTAAGTACTACTACTTTAAACTTTTAAATTTTCGCCAAATAGATTTTTTATTTTTTTAAAAAACCTAGTTGTTTAGAAACTACATTCAATTTTCTATAGATTCTATTCTTACATATTTTTGAAACAATATAGATGAATTATTCAAATTTTTACATCAAGTTTCCTAACTGATTTTTTGAATTTTATTGCCACTTAAGGGCCTATTTTTTCCATAATGATCCTGCACATACCTAGCAGGCCCCACCTAGCCTCGTTGTTCCAAGAGCCAGGCCACGTGTCGCCTTTTTGTAAACCTCGCAGTACTTTAGGAACATTTAGTCTGATTGTGCGAGGCCTGCAAGGGGCATTTATTATTAATCTTTGTCATTAAAATCCCTTCGCTGGTGAAAATATGGTCACTTGTAACTGTTGGAACCTTAGGAAAAGGCCCCACCCTTACGTATATGATAGATGGCGGCATGTCACAGACCTCACACCACCTAAATGACATCATTAGGAAAACTTACGAGGTATGGGAGGAATGATCCAGATCATTTGTGATCATATGGTTCACCAAGCCGAATGTAAATAGATATATAATAGTGGTGGGGTCGGCAGGAAAACCCTTGGCAACATGAATATTAAAAGCCCAAATGGCATATAGGAAATTGGTAGGTTAGGTGAAAAGGGGTCAATAAAATCACAAAGGAAAGACTCAACTAGACAACTTAAGTGACCGGTTACCCTCGATAGCAAGTCAATTTGAAATATAACGTGAGGGTTTCAAAAGTTGATAATTTATATTACCATGTGTAATATAAAGCCTACACCCCTAAGCCTCCCTCCTTTCAATTTTTTAAAGTCCCACCACATCCTTAGTCATAGTTTCCTCTATGCCCAAGTTTGGCATCATACTATTAGGTTGCTTATTCCTACTACCATTTTATGTTTCCTATAAATTTGGTAACTCAATCATTGCATTTAGCTAAAATTAAACTTTAATCTCCTTATTGCAAACTATTACCTTTGAAGGAGGAAGCGCCTTTATAGTTGGGCCTCCAATATGTCCTTATCTCGCAATGTAGTTTTTGGAGAACTTTCCTCTAAAGCCTCATTATTATTTGATGGCACCTCTTTAACTATTGAGGAAATTTCTGAAAATTAGATAAAATCATCCTTGGGAAGGATTATTTTATCAACTAGTATACTTTCCTTTGTCCTTTTAGGCTTCCCAATATTGTGTAGCTTGATATGAATTTTTTGTGCTAGAGTGAGGCTTCATATCGTAGGAATGACATTCTATTTATAATGCTTCAAGAAAAATTTCCTATCCTTAGGTCCCATTCCTAGAACGAATTTGAAAAAAATTTGGTAGTGGCTTAGTGGTGTTTAGTAAAACACAAAACCTGCCCAAAGCTTCATTATTGTCAAAACAAGTCTGATCAAGCTTCATGAAGATACCCATTTGATTTCCCATGATTTCTACTATTTGGAGAACCTCGTATTCAAGTGATAGAGATGGAAATTGTACCTAAAAAGGAACAAACCTTATCGCTATAGATGCATGGTTGAATATATAAAGTCCCATTTTTTGCAAAAACCATGTCTTCACTTTGAATGTTGCATCCCTTTTTTTCTTCGAAGAAAAAATAACAACAAAAAAACCATGTACGAGTCTATCTATGTAATGAACTTCATTAGCTCACACCAAGTGGTCCTCAACCCATTTATTCAAAACATTTTTAGTGGGGTTGAAATTCCAAAACTTTCCAATCACATCTTTTTCACAAAGCTCCTTAATCTTCAAGTTAAGGTTATATTTTAGGAATGTCACCTAGACAATGCCTCCTAGACTTTTGTTGATTTCTTGAGCCTGCATGTGTTTCTTAACTAACAAGTTCACATCATTTCCTTGTATCTAAGGTGAAGTTCATCTCATTTTTTTGAAATTTGGGACTTCACTTCTCCTTATTATGCTTCCTAACAAGTTTCCTAGTAGGTCTTTGAAACGGCGATTTCCTTAGCATAGGAGGATTACAGGGGACACCAGATATATAGCATCATTCACCTATAAGTATCCTAAATTGATGATATAATAAATCTAAGCCCTACAAGTGAGCCAATATGCTGACACGCTCAATCCTAGTACCAAATTTTATAAGAAAGACAAGAAATTTTATTCTGTAAAAATCGCATAAAATATATATATATATATATCCCTTTGAGAACCTAAAAAAATCACATTTTCAAGCTATGGCTTCCCACAACAATTTTAATTTGGATTACTCCTTGGGCTTTCACAAGTTATGGATTGAAGGAGATTCTTTAAATATTTAAATTGTCTAAGAAATTGAAATTTCCCAAGTTGGTCTATTGAAAATTTTATTAATGTGGACATGCAAAAATACGTAATGTGTATTACACATCCTTAATCCTTCATTTTGCATCATTTGTATCATTTCCATCACTGATTATGCATTTTCATTATTCCCATCCCCAATCTTGCATAATTCATCATTTTCATCACGAATACCCCTTAAGCCTCATTTTTCATCATTTTCACCTAATTTCCTCTATTAATTATAAAATTTTGAATTATTTAATTAATTCATCATTTTTGACTAATTTTCCCTTCATCGCCCTTGAATGAATACTTTTTTAGTTTGAAAAATATAATGTTCTTCTAATGTCTCATAATTAAATAATTTTTAATTATTTAATTACCTAATTTTCCCTCCCACTTGGACATAAAATATTCCTTTTCAAAATGAAATATTCTAATCCTCCATAATTAAACAATTTTAAATTATTTAATTATCCTAATTTCCCTTTCAAAGGCATATTCCTTTGGAATATTCTTTCTCTAAAATATCCTAACTTAAATCGAGTCTCTCATCATCCTCAACCCTTCATTCTTCTTGACCTAATCTCCACCCTTGATTTGAAAATATCTCAACCAGTTTCCTATAATTGTGGAGATATTTTAACTTCTAATTAATCTCAACCATTGATTTCTATATCAATTATCCAGTGTTGTTCTCACATTTTTTAGAATCTATAACATAATCATCTTCCCTCCATTTTCATAACCTGGAATCATTTGACTAAATCCATGTCAATTTGAGCTTTTCTAAATTCAATTATCATCAATCATTTCATTTTTTATCTTTATCTAGGTCAATTGGAGCTTTTACAATAATGGGAGCTATGAATTGAGCAATCCAACATGTACCATCAACCTAATTGAAAATAGAATGCTAGCTTTACACATGATTAATTCTTGTTTAGATTGTGAATTTTATTACTAATTATAACTTTTGACTTGTTTGCATTCAATTTCATTTGTATGTGGGATTTGATCAATATTTTTGATATGGGTAGTCATGAATTCTAACCCTAATTGTGTTTTTCATGTTTTATTTATATTTTCCACTAACCCCACTTCACATATAGGTTACAATAGTGTGTTTGAAAATAATAGTAGCATTTTTTTTTTGTGAAACAATTTTTTTATCATTTACCAGTGATTTTGGAGAAACTACAATGACATTTATGTTTGTGAATCAATGCATTTGATGAACTAGCATTTTTTGTTTATTTGTGAAAATTATAGAAACACATCTAACTAGTGTTTAGCACATTTGACTAGCGTTTATCACTTTTATTTTTGTATATTTATTTTCGAGGTTTGAGCTTTTCTTTTTTATCTATCCATAATTTGGGCCCATATTTTGTGTGTTTTTGAGCTAATATATTTGTGCAATACCTTCACATTCATTGGGAGAAGACAATATTTGAGAATACTAACAAGATTGACATAGGGTTTCACTATGAGAATATCATTTTTCAAACTACTAATAAATTTGTGTATGATTTTATGCTTTATCTTCTTTAATTCTAAAATTAACCTCACATTTCAATTTGGTGCTTTTAAATGAACGTTTCTTACATCATATTTGGTAGGCTATAGTGTGTGTATGCTCTCTCCTTGTGCTTTGTGTGATCTTTGAGATCATAAATACCTCTAGTTTACACTTTTTTACATACACCAAAGGAATTTTCTATGTATGCTCCCCTGTTGCACCTAGTGTGATCCTAGGTGACCAAAAATAGCAACACTATTCCTTTCTTTTTATTTTCACTAGAAGGCTTTCTTAGGGGTTTCATCACCCCAGGGTTTGACCTCAAGAACATTTTTAGGAAGTCGATGTAAATGGGAGAGAATAATAGTTGTACCCTAATTTGTGAGCAACGCCATTTGAATCTGAGCCATGAGACCCTTGGTTTTCAAATACTTTCTTTGGTAATGAGAGTGGGAGAGACCCTCCCAATCTTAGGCTACTATAGATGGTCTCACTATTCATCAATCCCCCACTATGGTCCATTGTTATTTTAGAAGCCTAAAACCTTTTGGTCATTAGTCTATAGTGGTGAAACATATAGTATTATTCATGAAGTTACTCACCATGTATTTTCCCTTGTTGACATGACCATTGTTCCTTTCTACCTAGAACCTTATCCTTTCATGGCGAGGGGTATCAAGGTGGTACATGAACTTGGAATACCCTAGTTACCTATTGATTGGATGGTATTAATGTGCAAGAATGGTGGGCCCACTATAGATTAACATGCCCTAATAAAGCCTATAAATTTTGGCTAGTTCCATGAGAAAATTTTCCAAATTGTCACTCTTGTGCTTAGTGGTCATATGTTAGGATTTACAAGTTTATCACCCTTTGTTGAAATTTTCACATAAGTTGAACCCTTATGTTATATTTCCAAGTTAACCTATTGTACCAGGTCACCAATCGTCCTAGTCGTGACTTATGGCATCATGCCCATTGTCTTTACCGACCACCTTTACCTAGCTCGTCGGTCTCTTCCATGTTGGGACTTAGTTTTAATCCTCACTTAATGTCGGGTTGATAAGTTTTTAGAACCTTAGACTTGCGTCTAAGTGTCATGCCTTAAGGTTTGTGTCTCCTCTACCTAGTCGGTCCCCTTTTATAACTAACATTTTATGCTTGTATAGACTTATGGATCGTCATATTGATGGATTTGATCCTACCAATTCCCCATTGGCCTCGCAAGGATTTTTCATGACGTCACAAATAAATGGCGAGGTGTGTGAGATGTTGCCACATGTTACATATAGTAGTAGGGCCGAGCCCTTGTTTTCTAGCAATTTAATAATTTTTTTCTAATCAATGATTGTCATGTGATTATGAAGATTAATCATGGTCATTCCTCACCAACCACGGACAATTAAAATAATAGTTTTGAATATGTTGTGAGGTGTGCAAGTGAGTGACACATGGAGTCGCTTCATGACACAAGGAGGTTGGTTGGGGCCCATGAATGACTTGTGTGTATTTTGATTGGGGATTGTATCATTGGGCAATGGGCCTATCATGTGACAACATGAAATTTTAAAATATATTTGAATCAATCTGAGTCGTTCAACATGCCAACTCACTGGTGCATCGATGACATAAATTCAAAATGTTGAACTAGCCATGTGATCATTTTTTAAGTTTTGCAAATGGAAAAACATTAATGTTGTAATCTTTTCAATGGATATCAACCTAATCTCTATGTGTGTGAGTGATTATCTCCTATGAATCATGATGAATAGTATGCTGATTTCAAAACCTGGAAAGTAAAAATGGTAAAATTGATGTCAACAAATAATCACTCGCTCACTCATGCCGTAGTTGGAGTATTAGTAATCACTTCATCAAATTTTTTGATTAATTTTTGTTGGTTATTCATTTACATCATAATGATTCAAAGTCTGAATTCCTTTGTGCTTCTGCATTGAGTGGATTTTTAATTTTGCAAAGGCTTTGGGTTTGTGTATGAGATAAGCAAGCCAATTTCATTTATTTTACCAGTGCGCAGGTCTACAAGAATGGATATGCGAAGATCTTAGGAGGAGTTGTGATAATATGAATAGAGTACCCTTTCAATTACTCTTGTCTCCAAGGAAGAAGGCATCAGTTCCCTCCCGAGTATTACTGGATGCACTTCTTAGCTCAAGGGTCAAGTTGCAGGAGCTCAGGCGACGAGCTATGGAAAGGAAAAGAGAATTATGGAGAATGGAGAAGGATCAAAGGCCAAGCTAAGGTATATTCAAGGCTCTCTAGGGAAAAAAAATTCACCCATTAATGTCTCTATAAATTCTAGTAGCAATGGTTCTGAGACTGATTCTGATTATCATTGTTACCTCATGGCTTTGACTAAAGTGGTTATTGTAGATGAAGAGGTCCTCGTGTTTTCTCCAATTACCGCGGTGGCACCATCTATTTTTTATAGTTATAGTATTGGGAGGGGTTTTGATGAGGATAAGGTGGTTTTTTCGCCTCCCACTGAGGCGAAAACATGAAGTGATCATCTATATCGTGATTGTGTTGTTGCTCTAGGTTCTAGTTGACATGGTTTTCTGGGTTCTCCAATTTTGTTTTAGTGCTATTGTTGTTTCTTCTCGGGTGTGATGTGGATATTGATGACAAGGCCTTAATGTAATTTTTTCATGTGAAGTGATAGAGACATTAACTGGTTATGAAGGTTGTAACTATTTTGATTCCCTTATGTGGTAAAATGATCGCATCCAACTGTCAGGGAATTTCCAAATGCAGATAAAATTATTTTGAAATGAAAATTTGAATGAAATGTAATTGCAATTGGGCCCAAAGCTTGTCGCTCTCTTATGTTATAAAAGAGATCTCAAGGCTCATTGCAGGGGTCAAATTTTTGAATCCTGAAGGTCTAGGTGGTATATACTGAGTGCATATAATGTAGAGTTTTGGATGAATTAGCTGGTAACTTGTTTTGGTTACCTAGGGTATGTATATGAGATAGTCTTAATAGGTTATACGTAATTAGTGATATTGAAACAAATCTTAAAAATTCAAGGCAATTTCTCTCTTGTGTGTGTTGTGACGAGTTATGAATGAAATTATCAAGGGTATTTTCATTTGTCTTCAATAGTTCATTTGAATGTATGATTATATTTCTTTCCTTAACTTAATGAGTTAATCAAATGCTTGATAAAGGATTGTAAATTTGTGATAATGTGCTAAGGATCCAATACAGAGTGTTTCTTTGAATACTATGAGGTCTTATGATGTAATGCATTGTAAGAAGCATTCACTAATGTCAAGACTAAATATTATGTACGTGACTCCTGACTAATTTGATGAGGCAGTGGCTAGTTCATTTGGAATTATTTTAAATAATTAAAATAAAAAAGAACCTATATGTGGATTCAAGGTCAACATATTACCTAATTCAAATTATATATGTTATGAGATGCAATTCTAATATATTTCTTGTATTCATAGAAAATATACAATCATTTATGTAAAGGTCAGGTAAACCTTTTAGTAAATCATGTAGTTCTACAGGTTAGTAGGAATTTATTTGTGTGTTGAAGTGTTCTTGCGACAATGGGTATCAAATGAGCACAAATAGGAACACCCTCCTTGGCCTCACACAACCTAAAGAGTAGGAGTAAAGCCCTAAGAAGCTTTACTTGTTACTTAGCTTCTATCTTTGATAATTCTTGAATATAGAGATTGGATACCTCTTAGAGAGTTTCAAAGCTTATTTGGAAAAAACAACAACACACCCTTTACTACTAACTAGGTCATGCTTTTCTAGTATGTTTTCAATTGTCTTATACTTATAATACTATTAGAAAAAAAAAATTAAAAAGGCTTGTAAAATACATTATTACCTTGGATTGAGTCCTATATTTTATGTCTACTACTTGTATCACTTGTTGTCAAAACACAATTTAGACATTTACCAACAAAATTTGTCAAAATTTTCATTGATCACTAAAACTATCAGAGAAACCCATGTTGTTTGTCACAATCTGTCACTTCTGCAAATTTTGTCATATTTAGCAGCACACTATTACATCTATCTCAAAATATTAGAACATGTCTATCATATTAATATTTTTTCACATCATCTCGTTCATCTGTCTACCCTTATTTTGTTAGGTCTAATATGCACAGAGTATCACTGCTATATATCTTTCCACATTTGATTGGCATATTGATTCTTTTGACTTGCATATAAATTCCCTTTTTTTTCTTGTTGTATCTATCCTATTTTTTACTCTATCAAACCTACCCAACACAATGATTCTTTTATAGACATTGTCATGTTTGATTATTATCCTTTACCATATTTTTTAGCATATTGTCACTTTTATCAACATATCATTGCATTTTTCCTCGAATAGCATGTTGTGTTTGTCTAATTTGTTGTGTTTGACTATGACACTATTCTTCTTAGACCTGTAAACTTCTTGAGAATAAATATTTCATAACCTATTGTCCTAAAACTATAAATTTATATCACAATAGACCTTATAGTCTTGCATAGTCTTGTTCATTCTACAACATCAAACTATCCCTTCAACTTGGTTTTCCTAGGAAACACCATTATATTCTCTTGGATAAACATCAACCAAATCAAACATCCTTAGACATCAACAACCTTAAACATTAGTCTTACCAGACCATCCTCAATATCCTTTTTGTCAAGATATAAAATCAAACTTTGGACATCAACCTATCATCTTGATAGTATCTTTTTATTAAATCTATCCTCATCTTGTGAGCTTGTTAACTTAGTGGAATTGTTTTCCCTCTAGGTTTACAAATCACCATCATCTCTCAATGAACTATCAACATCTTGAGATTTATCACAATCCAATCAACCTTTTCATCATCAATTTGTTTGAAGGTTAAACATCAAATCCTATGATCTTTGATCATCATTATCCTTTTGTCTAAAAGGTTACCTACCCAGTTCAATCAACTTGAAAATCCTTTTTTATCCAAGAGACTTGTTAGCATATCCTTTTAATCCATTTTTAAATCAACTCATAACATCATTATGCATCCATCATCTCAAACTTTCATCTTTTAAGGTTTACTGTGATTTTATGATAAGCACTAGATCACAACACACGAACACCATGGTAGCCAATCCTACCAGCTCTAATCTTCTAAACGCCACAAATTTTGAAACCAACACTAAAATGGCATGGGGAATACCCTATAATATTTATCCTCTTGAGTACACCACCCCTCAACAAATCAATATAAATAAAAAACAATATGTCAATCTTCAACATCAAAACCTCATCTCTCAATAACTAAATCAGCCTTCCCAAGGACAAGATGGATTTATAGAAGATGGAACCAATGAGGAGTTGACCAATAAAAAGATCCTGGAAATGTCTCAAGATCCCGCAATGCAAAAAGATATTGATGCACTAATCACTTCTAATTCAATCAATTACTTTCTTAGACTTGCACAATATCATGCTAAGCTACTAGTTGACTTCAATGTTGAATCTCTTAGGGACCAAACCTTTATTTGTATGGATGAATACATGAAATTTTGATGATTCTTTCAACCCATAAGACAACAAAAAATTTCATACTTTCTTAAACAAAAAAATGATCCATCTTATGTAAGAAAAATTTTCAACCCCTTGTATAAAAAATCATCTCAAATGGAATAAGCAATTGGGGCCGAAAAAAACCAAACAGATCCTAATTTATTAGTAGCACAAAATATTTCACAAAAATCAATAAACCCTTTCACCACACCACTTGCAACTCATAATTTCAAAACCATAACATAAAGAACAAATGTATTAGGATATGTGCAGGATCATAATGGGCCAAAAAGTGGCAATATGTAAGTGATATGATGGCCCATGTGGCTGATGACTTTTTTTTACCCAAAATTGATGAAATGAAAAGGGTTTTTAGAGGATATTCTCATCTTTCCACCAATATAAATTATGCTTTACTTTGAATTTAATAAATAATTATTATTCATTTCTATTAGAATTATGAATAAAGTCCTTATTGATAGGTTGATTGAAAAACATCTATAACTTTCAAATAGTATCACATTTTTTGAATCCAAAACATGTGTCACATTCTTTGCTTTGCATACTATAGATTTTTTTAATTTTTAAATGAATTTCATGAAGAAAAAAATGAATTTAAATGAATTTCATGAATTTTTGAAAAAAGTTAAGGTGGTTAGACAGATGAGCTTTTATATTTTTTAAAAGCTGTGATAAAAAAATCATAATTAATTATTTACATGGAAACAAATTATAAAAAAATATGCATCACATTGAGACATGAGTCCTCTACTTTTATCTAAAAGCTAATAAAAAAATATTATCTTTTTATTGTGGTTAGGGTGGTCAGACAGACACCTACTTCTTATTTTTACCCTGAAATTTAAGTACGACTGCATTGAAATTTCAAATTTTCACCAAATAGATTTATTTTTTAAAAATAAAGGTCTAGTAGTTTAGAAACTACATTCAATTTGCTACAGATTCTATTTTTAAATTTTTTTGAAATAATATACATAACTTATTCAAAATTTTACGTCAAGTTGTCTAACTCTGATTTTTTGACTTTTTATTGCCACTTAAGGGCCTATTTTTTCCATGATGATCCTGCACATACCAATCAAGGAACTTTTATGGAACCTCTTTGTCATAAAGTGCACCTCAACAAGGTCCAAACTTCAACACACAAAATATGTCAACTCTTCCTCCTAAAACACCAAAATCACACCAAATCCACCATTACATGCTAATATCCCACCACAACCACAACATATGGCTTTACCTATCCATATCATCTCTAATCTAAATAGTCCACCTCAACAACAATCTACACCTCAATACATTAACATTGTTCCTAATCTACCTCCACAAAAAACTAATCCACCACAAAAACCAGTTTATCAACACAGACAAACCAATCCCCCTCAACAACAATTCATGTATCAAACAAACACACATCCAAACCTTTCATTTATCCTTCTTCAAGTCTTAGTTCTAGGCAAAGGAATTCACACTTTCAAATTATATGAATGGTCAAAATTGAAAATTTAACAATATATTTCAATGCTACAACCAAATTTTAATAGTTTCCAACACTCATATAAAGTATGAATCCCATATTTAATTTGAAGCCCAAAAATAAACAAAAAAAACTAGTTTTGTTAACTTGATAATGCCCAAAAAATCATCTCAGAAACCAATGCATTTGTAATGGTGTTCAAAGATAGATTATTGCACCATTATCTTATTATTCAAACTACTCACTCAATATAAAATATATCTTCAAACCATTTTTGGGTTTTGTTCTCCTCATCATCAGCTTTCAAAAAAAATGGATTTTGAAATTTAATTAATAAAAGAGAATTGTATTGTAATTTTACTATGGTTGGGCTAGCTTAATGTAAAATATTTCGTTCTAAAATAAAATAAAATAGTATACCATAAAACTATTTTTCTTTTCTAGCAACTTCTTAATTGCTTCATCACAGGCTTAACATAATGAATTCTCTAATACCATATTAGATATTAGGGGAGAGATTAGAGTAGATTTTATATACTAATATGTTGAACTATATTCCACTCAATTTTTATTAATAAGGAATTACATATATTATACAATTTCTATATGACATATAATAAGAAGCCTCTATAATAACTCCTATATATACGAGCTTTTAATAGATCACATAAGAAACATATTATACAAACCATAAACATCCTAATAGACCTAACAAATAATGTAATATTTTTTACACCCAGAATAAATATGTGAGTTGTTATTACAAACCACTTTACCTCCTTCATTCACACATTTTTTCTAACCCATTTGAATGCTAATTCTTAACATTAGGAACATAAAGGAACTTGCATTATTAACAATTTAAACATAATGCCTATAAAACAACAAGGCTCTAGTAAACTAAGACTCATGATCTAGGTGATGTAACCCAAGCAATTGTTCACCATGGAAATATAATCTCAATGTAATTAAACACGTGAAGAACCTATAAGGAATAGGATATTAGCCAAATTCATGAAAATATAAACTTGAAGGATCAAAATGAAAATTGGAACATTCCAATAGAACTATGGTATTCTACTATCCCTTTTTCAATATAGTTCCATGATGATTTGAAAGCATGTTTCTCATTTCCTATGGGCTTTAGGAAATTAACTATATTATTTAAGTGTGTTATAATAATGAACCACTTGATTTTTGTTAAAATGGGCACCCAAGTTATGGGGCCTTTTGTGCTATAATTTTTAATTTTGTAAGTAACATCAGCCAACAGTTTTGAGTGGGGATCTTTTAGAGGGAAAAAGGAAATAATTTAATATTATCTCATAGAGATAATATTGAGCGCTCAATTGTCTATTTAATCTAATCCAAGGATGAAATATGGATGGTTGTTTGTTTAATTGATTCCCTCAAATAGATTAGGTATCTTGTGTATCTATCACTAAATATTAGAGGGTGGAAACCCCATTATTTCTATAATCAGATTAGTGGATAGAAACCCATGATTCAAACTAGTGCAATTCAACATACGAATTGTATTTTAACTATAATAAATCATTAATTATATCAAATTTTTTATTTTGATTTAATCGTATAAAAAAATTCTTCTTGAACACCTAGAATACTAAGAGGGAAGGGGGGTGAATATGTATTCTCTTAAACCATTCAAACATTAAACATCTAATTACCAAAGCATACTCAAATGTAATGAAGAAAGAAAGAAAAACATCAACAACATCACATAACACATGAACGCCAAGATTTTTATGTGGAAAACCCTAAATGGGAAAAACCACGATGAGAGTTAGCTCACAATATATTATGACCAGATATAGTATATCCATAGAGAAAAATATAGAAGAGATATGGTGGCTCAAAACCTATTTTGAGCTAATATAATTGCATCTTTCATATGCATGGAGTATAGTTTCAATGAAGCTCTTGAAATAAACTAACTTTACACACTTCATCTAATTCAGATCTAATGCTCTTCTTTCCTCTTCATTCGCATCACTCTTATTCTTCAACTCAACATTCAAAACTTAGATTCTCTCTGGTCTGATGATATTCACATGTAGGAAATTCATAATACATATCATATATTCATTTCATGCATCAAAACAATGAAAAGTTCTAAAGTATATATGCAGATCAAGTGTAACATAAATTAGGTCGACCTAATTAGATGTAACACCCAAAATATAACTTGGCTCCAAAAAATTCATACACATATTCTACCACAATTCAATACTCAAAAAATCTTTAAATACTTCATCATGGACCTATTATTGATCCCATAGAAGACTAAAATACTTAAACTTCACATAATATCAAACATGTTAGGTTAGCACAGTATAAGACCTAATAACAAAAACCTTCAACTTTGTATCCACGTCTTGACATGTGGCCCTCAAAACTCAATGTCATCTAGAATCCATACTCTATTGTCATCTGGTATCTTATCCTCAAAAGAATAAATCAGAAAACACCTTTATGGAGAACTATGGAATCTCCCATACAAATACATTGCACAAAGAATAACTATGATTTTCCAAGCCAAACTCTATTACTCGTAACTCTCAAACCACTTGTCAAAACATGATGAAATCTTGGAATCTTGTAATTAGATACATCTAACATCCAACAAAATGATATTAGAAGCATAAAGTGAAATCTTCATTTTGTGGAGTACTTCAAACCCAAAAACCAATGCCCTATTACACTAAAATGGTAGAATTGACACTTATTCAATTTCCCACACAACTAATATCTCTGGACGAAAACAACAAGAAAAAAAATTATTCCACAACTTAAAAATCTATTAGAATTGATCAAAATGGCTTGCAACCAAAATCTTCACATAAGTTACAATGTTGACATCAATCACAACACTGCAACATGTCGTTATTTACCTTCCATGCTCATGTTTCCAAACAAAATCATCAATGACATTATTCCAACAATCTCTCCAAATTCCCAACAATTCCATTAACATTTTAGATCACTATCTTCTCCAACTCACTTTATCCTAATGATGAACCATAGTTTGTATAATTTGAAACATTGATGAAAACGTGTTTACATAGTAAAATAAAAAATATCTTAAATTCAATAACATGGATTATTCAAAAATGAATATCTTTAATTTCTAATTATATTGAAATTTATGAAGGAAGATATCACCATTAGGCATTTTTTTCCTTATCACCTTTTTTTTGGAATTCGTCATTATTGCTATTTTGATGACTCCTACAATACCCATTTGTTTGGGTGATAAGAAGTTACCTTATTAGCTAGGGATTGTACAATTGAGGTGGTTCATTTAGCACCAATATTGTATATTTTCTATATTTTTAAATAATAAAATTTGTTGATCTTGAGAATAAATATCTAAAAATGAAATTTCTTCTACCATTCTATCTTATAAAAATGGGAAAGCACTTGGATTTTATGGCCTGTTGGTTTAACTCTATAAGGATAATATGGATTAGATTGATGATTATTTGTATTTTTTTTACAAAGAAGCTATTGAAAAAGGATCTTTGGGCAAGAACGGTAATAGGTGAATCATCAAGATTCTTCCCAAAGAAGGTGATAAAAGTAGTATAAGAAATTTTAGACCCATTGCCCTATTGAATGTTTCTTATAAGATCCTAGCTAAACTTTTAGCATTGGAACTCGTTGAAGTTCTACATGTAATAATTAATGATTCCCAAGATGGGTTTATTAGAGTTGGGTAGATTTTAGAGAACCTTATCACTAGTTGGGAACCCTTGGATTGGAGAAACAAATTTAGTCAAAACGTTGGTATGATCTTCCTAGATTTTGAGAAATCTTATAATAGGGTTGAATTGTCCCTTGTTGTTTCTATCTTGGAAGACTTTGGATTTCCTAAGAATATTTTTAAAATGGTGAAAGTAATTTTCCAAGATGTCAATAATAAATTTTAGGTTAATGGGACTCTTTTTGAACCTTTCCTATTAGAAAGATCTATCAGAAAGGGATGCATCTTGGCTCCTGCCTTATTTTTTATTGCCTCTAAAGCCCTTTATTATGTTTTGAAAACTAAATTACTTGGTCCTAAAGTGTAAGGTATGATCCTTTTGGATAAATAAATCTCTACTTAATGTTCAATTTGCTATGATACTACTCTTTTTCCTATCTTGATAGAAAATAATATGAATAACCTAATGAATAGACTAGGAATTTTTAGTCAAGCCTCTAGTTCTTTTTTTTTTAAAGAAAATCGATAATGTTAATTTGGGTGAATAAGCCAGATTGGTTCTCAAATTTTAACTAGAAATGGACTTTTCCAAATAAAATGGTTATGTATCTTGGGATTCCCTTTTCTATATATCCTTCTCTAAAAGATATTTGGAACTAGATTTTCTCAAAAGTAGAGAAGAATTTTAAGGATTGGAACAAGAATTATTTTTCTCTTGTTGGTAGCATTTAGGTTTACTAAATAATTCTTTCTTCATACTCCATGTATTATGCATTTGTCTTTTTCTTTACAAGATATCAAATCAACAATGTTCAAAGGTTGATTAGAGATTTTTTGTTGCCTTATGGTAAAGGTAATAGAAAAAAATAGGCATTCATGTGGGAGTGGTGTTGTCTCAATAAGAATAGAGGTGGTTTGGATCTTAATAACTTACAAATTCTTTGGATGGATTTGGATACCAAGTATATTTTGAAAGGATTAAATGGGAATGAGCTTTTGAAATTTTTTATTAGAATACATATTCAAGAGGCAATCCCCAAGACTTCAAGGAAATGAGAGAACTTGCACCCACATGATATTTTTTTTGAAAAATTTTGTGTTACGACTTCAAGATTTTTTATATTTACTATCATTTGGAAGGCTTGATATTCAATAAAGGGATTTATTAGTGGATTTGATGTAGTAAGTAGATTTAGTAATAAATTATTCAATTCTAGATCAATTTAGTAGAGTTTATTGTTCATGTAAATATGGTATTTACCTATCTAGTCCACTAGTAGGTCCTATTCACATAATAAGTTTACTCAAGTCATAATAATATTTCTAGAAGTCTTATTTTTCATTTATAGCTTATCTTATCTTATCTCATTTACTTCCTCATTTACTTATAGTGTCCTAGGTCATTTAGTATTTGTTGAATTAGTTATCTCATGTTATAGGGTAAAGACACAAGTCATGATCTTTTCAAATCACCACCTTATCTATTTAAGTAAGGATCTTGTACAATTGTAATATATATCATATAAAGAAAGCTATAATTTTTCCATAATCACATGTCAAAGGTTTCTTTTATTTTGTAGGTAATCTTAGCATGTGAGCTAATTTTTAGTCCTACATTGTATCCGAGTTTCAAATATGAAGAATTCTTAGACTTGAGGATGATTTTTTGGAATGAATTATTGCTAAATGAAAATATTGGAAGATCTTAAAAATTTGAGTACTTTTTTCTCTTGCATCATATGATGACCTACAAAATCAAAAAAGCATGATAGAAATAACATATTTTGAGGTTTTCTCTTTATGGCTTTATATTGTAGGTTAATTTTGGTTGCATGTATGGTTGGGTGGGAGGGTTTGATCATAGA
This sequence comes from Sequoiadendron giganteum, assembly GCA_007115665.2. Taxonomy (NCBI): domain Eukaryota; kingdom Viridiplantae; phylum Streptophyta; class Pinopsida; order Cupressales; family Cupressaceae; genus Sequoiadendron; species Sequoiadendron giganteum. The sequence goes on from CM021101.1 coordinate 666,974,577, forward strand.
GATAGGTGTATATAACATGATAACAAGGATATATAAGATCAATAATATCACATACAATCTCAAAATCAGGTATGTCATAGGTTGGAATTAAGAGTTGCTCCACTAGAAATGCACACCTTCGACTATCATGGGGCATGCCTAATATAGAGCATCAATATATTTATTTTTAAGGTGGGGAAATTTCTCAAATTGGATGTGTAATGATTTTTTTAACCATTTGTTTGTAAGGGAGAAGCTTATTCTCCTTTGTTTGGTATTCATTTTTAACATATTTGATGATGAGTTGTGAATCTCTATAAAATTGTAGGTATGTAATGCTCCATTGAACAACCATTTTTAACCTACTAATTAAGGCCTCAGATTTTTTCATGTTTTTAGTGCAAGGGAAGGCCAACTTACAATATTTGAGGATGAAGTCACCTTGTGGGGTGATGAAAATGATATTAGCTCCTAAGCCACATTTTGTGCATGATCTATTAAAGTAGAACTTCCATATCGATTCTTCATTGATCATGAAGATGGACTCATTAAAAAACTAGTTACGAAGAAATATATCTATTAAAAGAGCCTTTTCTAGTTGATCTACAACTACCTAACCCTTAATATCTTTCATGTCCACATACTCAATGTCAAAACCAACAAGAAATATGATCCATTTAGTCATCTATCATATGAGAGAAGTCCTTGAAAGAAGATATTTACATTGAGAGTTGTAACCCTACAGTGGAAACAAGGTGCTTGCACAATCCGTCACATAAAAACACATTTTAGAAAAATAAGAAAAAACAAGAAATATTTTAGAAAAAAATAAAATTAAAAATCATTTTAATAATAGCTACATTTCAAAAATCAAGCACAATTCTAAAAATAAAATAAAAAATAAAAACCCTATATTTTATACTAATGACCCTCAATAATGTGGATTAGATTAGGGTTTATATTGGTTGAGAGGTGAATAAATTTACCCTCTTGATTGCAGAAAGTGGCAAGCCACCAATTTGTAGAACTTCCTTCCCTTCTTTTTTTTTTTTTTTGTCTCCTTCCTCACTTATCATGCTAATATCTTCTACTTCCTACTCTCTTTGAAATCCTCTATGGCATCACCTCCTCCCTTCTGAAAAAATTCCTCTACCTTTTATGTTTTGATGGATGTCCACACTCTCGTTAAGTTGATTGAAAGAAGATGAATGCACATACTATTTATTAGGGCACCCAAACCCATGCCATAATCCGCTCTCCATCATCTTTTCTTTTTTTAATGACCTAATTTATTTTTATTTATTGATCCCATGCAATGTCCAATGCGAAAGACCTTCCATGGATGTGACATCATCATAAAATATAGTTTAAAACATTGATTAAAAAAATCTAAATTAATTTTTTCAATTTTTTTTAATAAAACCCCATTTATTTATTTTTTTATATTTCTTAATGTTTTAAAATAGATTTTATACATAAAATGGAGTCCCAAAAGACAAAAGACAAACAAATTTTTAGAAACAACCGCAACCGAGAGTTTTCTGGAATTAAACAAAACCTTTTTTTAAAGGATTAATGCCCCAAGCCGACCTCAACTTACTTTCTCAAATTAAAATATATTCCTTTCACTTCAACTGCATGAGTCACGAATTAATATAAATTCCTTTCTCTTCACCCCCGACACACAAACCACAGAAAAACGGGGTGCGGACATTATATTAGGGATCTCGCGATTTACATTGGAGAGCGTGTCGGGTTCCTGCCGTTGTATCCATTTGTGCAATGGAAGAAGCTCTGGTTCGATTCGGAGATATAACCTCTGCAGATGTCAAATTGTGGTTAAAGGGTATAAATAACGAAGAATATGAAAGAAATCCAGTTGATCTCCATTCTGTGGTTCTGGAAAGGTCGGAGTTTTTCAGAGTCAAGATGTCCGAGCGCTGGTCATCCGGTAAACCCACCGAAATAAGGGTAACTATTTCTCATGACTTTGATGACTATTTAAAATGCATTGAATTCATGTATAGCGAGCGTGTGTATTTCTCCAATGTTGAGGAATGCCTGGTCATTCTCTCGGTCGCTTCTCAATTGTTGTGTAATGACTGCATCAACAAATGCATGCAATATTTGGAAGCAGTTCCTTGGAGTGCAGAGCAAGAATCTCAAATTCGAAATGTGCTCTCTTGTCTGGGATTGAAACTTTTACCAGATTTAGCTGAGAGGATTGATAACGAATGCGTCGACCATATAATTTTTGTGGAAAAGATTATCAAACAAATGGTCGCTCTTATTGAAGGTGACCAGCTCACTAGAAACAGGAAAATTGCACAGAAATATTTAAGGGGTATCTTCGATGGAAATACACATCGAGATATTGTGGAATTATGCGGGCGTGAGCTTTTGCAAAAGTTCAAATCATCCATCCGTGATCGCGATTTCTCAGCTATAAGATCGCTTTTTAAATTCATCGAGCATTGTGAAGAAGAAATACTCAAAGCTGCATACAAAGCTTTTTGTGAAGATCCAGGATTTACGAAGTATATTGAGGAGTTGAAGATAGACAAATATTGGCACTCTTACCGAAAAAGTTTTGAAGTTGTGATCTACACTATAATCTGGTTTATGAAGGCTACAAGAGAGGGAAAGATTATAATTTCAAGAGCTTCTCGGGTTTCTTTTCTCAGAACTTGGCTACCAATCACGAGAGAATTGTGTTATGAAAGAGTTGGCAAACATGATGAGTTTGATAAGGTAGCGTTTGATGAATTGTGTTACGAAAGAGATGGGTATTTGCGTATCATGGATAAAGCTTTACAAGAAGTATAACATGGACATCTCTACGCCATTAACTTTGAGTAAAGATCTGCATGATAACCATTAAAATCGACATCAAAGCAGTAGTACACTCTGTTTTATAAAATCTTGAATATTATTTTGAATTTTACTTCTTTTTTCGTTCGTACATGTTTGGGCTCCGATGTTTAATCATGCCTACCGTTGGCTATTGGGCTACAACTAGTATTTGCGCTATGGTGGGTTTTGAATTTGGACAGTGTCTGCCATGCTTCCTGCATTTTGGTCACAGAGAAGTTAACATACTTGTTTTCTTCTATTTGTTGTTTGATTAAAAATTTAACTGTAACTTTTAATTATGCTTATTAAAAAGTTAACTGAAACTTTCAATTATGTCTTCCATGATCCTTAATACTTAATATTTATTATATTTCAAAAGTTTGAAAATCCTCAGATTAAAATCTGCTTCTTCGACCGTCAATATTTATTAAGATTAATGAATTGAAAAAATGTGAGACTAAGATCATTTCCTACTTCAAGACAGTATTGGTATGCCAGGTTGTATGTGGATGTTCCTCTGTCGTTGATCAATCTGCTAATTTTTTGTTAAAATTCATATGCTTATTTGAATGGCGTTTCCTTCTAACATACCATAACATTTCAATTTTCAACAGATGCAAATATATTATATGTTTAGGAAAGATTTCCTAATCACTTGAACTGAACAAAAATAAAAAATGTTTATGTTGATAGCTTATTTAGAGTGATGCTCCAGAATAATTTCTCCGATCTATCCTACAATTTTCTTAAATTACGAAATTTGGTTAACTTCTCTTTATAATACCCTACAACATTGTGCAAAATTCTTCTGCATAGCTTTTAGCAGGCTCCTTAGCTTCTGAGTATTTAGTAAACTTTTCTCTAACCCACATATTTCTTTCAGCTTTCTCTAACAACTTGTGGTCAATGCAAATTCTTATCTCCTTGTGTTTTGCTACCAATTGGTCACTTGATCTGTCAGCCTCAAGTTGCTGGATAATTGCTTACCAAAGATTGCCTAATTGTGTCAAGATTGCGTTTAGTTTATAATCTGGTGATGCTCAAGGAACAGGCACTTGCACCCACTTTTTATATTAGTTCAGGAAGCTCCTTGAGCTCACACCAAAGATCCCCACCCCTAATGTGTGCTTCTATAGAAGTCACATCCAAAATCAATTCTGTTCTTCCAATTGACGGAATTCTCCTGCTGAAGATGAGAATGGGTGAAGGGGGCTGGAGGGGGGCAGCTGGGTCACATCCCCGCTCAAAAATAGCTTTCATGGCTGTGAATGTGAAAATCGCAAATTTTCTACCTCTGTTCATTCAGCAAAAGAGTTTCCCTACCTGAATGATTTGTCTGAAAAGAGGGTTGGTTGCTGTTCATGGCAATGGTTTGGCCAGTTATAATATATCATCTTATGAATTAAGAACTTGTTTAACATTGATGAGCACAATTTATGGAAATTCCAGTTTTTAGTGAAAATCATTGAAAATTTTGCAGAGGAGACACAAGAGACCTGCTTAAAAGAGTTTGTCATTCTCCCAGTCTAAAAATACCATTCATGATAAAGGGCTCTTATGGGGCTAATGTGCTTTCTTCGATCAGTCAGTCTCTCATTCTAAAAATACCTTTTGTAGTTGAAAGGAGTTTAAATGCAGATATAAAAAAAACTCAAGCGCCACCAAATTGCAAATTTGATTAGATGGCAGATGCTACATGACTTGGAGGGAAGCTCTTAATGAGAAATGTGGAAGGATCATTATTCAACTAAATAGAAAAGGCATTAATTTTTTTTTCAGATCAAAGTCAAAGTCAGTTATATAGATAGGGTGAATGGGAATGTATGTCAACAACTCATTTTGCTAAATGAAGCAGAGGGTTCAATTTTTGCAGCAAGTATAACAAAATTTGACAAAGTCACGTTTAATTTTTATATGCAAAATTTGGATTTGAGAATGAAATCATTTTATAGTATCAGGGTATTCTTGAGATCAGATTTTGCGAAGGAAAAGCAACAACTCCCAGTTTTTTTATACCAAGGAGGTATTCAACGGGGTGTAGAATTGTAAGACAGTCAAAGAATCTCTCATCACAATTTCAATAAACCAGATAGTATAAGAATGTTCTGGTGGTGGAGCATGTACGAAGAAAACTTGCTTGTCTGGCCTACTGCTGTTAACTGCTGCAACAACTAATCCATGAAAGTAGAAATATAGGATATATTTCTTGTTATTAAAGTGTAAAATGATCTTGAAGTACCTATTTGAATTTTGAATATGCCAAAAATATGAAAATAGGCGATTGGTTGAACTAATCATAATGGCCACAGTTATTTGCAAATACTTTTCCATTAATCTCTTTCACCTTGTCTAAGTAGAGGAAGTCAAAGGAAACGCCTCTAACCTGGAGGAATGTGATGAATTTTTTTTGTAGGCATTTAAGTCCAAAGATAAACAACAATTTGTTCAAGTAAACCTTGACTATAGCATATACTATATTGCTCAATCTGGTATTAATCTAGCAAAGAACAAAGAATTTCATCATGTATTAGACTTGCTTTTCAGGGCTAAGCATATCTGAGAGCATAGTTTTTCACCTTGAGTGTAACGTCTATGAAGATCAATGGTTGGGTGAGGCTTGTCTTCTGCAGGTAGCTTTTATACATTTCCCTAGCCTCCACAATGATAATCTAATTTGATGGTTCTGTCTCTGATGGGATCCTACTGATCGCAGCAAGGTGCGCTGCATAAACAAGATATTTCAGACAAAGTGTAACATTGTTGGGTTTGATCTGGACCTGCATAAGATAGTTTCGTAAAGTATCATCAAATTTGTAGTTTATTTTCCATGGAGCTTGCATATAAATGATGGCTTCCTCGATGTGCCATCCAAATAATGCTTTCTCAGTTTAAAAGCTAAAAGTAACTTTTGCTTGCTATTTTACAACTTTGTCATATATATGCAAAACTACATCTCCGTGGAATTTAAACTGCATATAACAATGGATGATGTCTTCTGATTCATTCTAGAGTTAAAGAGACCTTTTGTGTTGTTTTGGCACAATCGTTTTCTTTGCACACTGTATTCTGTCAACATGCATGTCATCACCATTTGGCATCATCGTTTTCTTTGCACACTGTCAACATGCATGACATCACCATTTGTGTGGTGGGAGGGAGGACGGTTTTTTCCTACTCTAGACATGATCTGAAAGAATCACATCTTGTTAGTTCCTCCCATGGAATTATAGCGGAAAGGCTTCAAACAGAGATTAATCCATGCTGTGATGGTCAATTAGACTTAAGTTTTCTTTTAAGATTTATTCTTTGTTTGCTAATTGGATCAGTTAAGATGCACATTTTTTACCCCAAATATTCAATAAAAAAATATTTGAGACTCTCTGATTTGCACTCTGCAGATTGTCAGAGGCTCTGTGGACATTACTATGCGCAGACTCTTAACAATGAGACAGTTAAACAATTAAATATGTACTTGTGATCTTACAGACCTGAAATTGAAGGAGTCAGTGCTTATTATCCCTGCAAATCACCTTTACATCTAACTCTCTGCCCCACGTGACTATCTATAGATCACAAGTGCATGCCTGTCTGCCCTGGCTACTATGCTATTAATTCAGACACCCATAGTTTGGTTCTTTTCTAGCTAGGAAGGCATGCAGCTGTTATTTATGAATGGTTGCGTGAGGCAACGGGTTAGGTGTATCAACAGAATGGAAGGTTAATAGTCATTGCCCTTCAAACAAGCAAATTATATGGAAAGCAGTTTGGTAGACGGCTTATAATACTTCAATTATGAGCATTTCTACTACTACTATATGTGGAAATATTAATTGCTTATGAGCTTTCCATTGCTTTACCTATGAGGAGCAATTTAAATCTTTGTCAGTTTTGGGATCTTCATCTCTGCAGCTTTTGACTGCTCAGTATCGAATGAGGTAAAAAAAACTTAATTTTGGCATTTACTGTGGTAGGTAATTTCGAATTTTGAGAGAGAATGTTTGTTTAGACAAAAAAGATTGAAAGCAGTTTATTCTGTTAGTTGGAAATGTTAGTTTTTGCAAAAGCAAAAATTTTAGCAGAAAGAAGTGAAGTTGCAGCAGCAACAAAGAACATTATGTGCAAGGAGTTTCTGATAACTCTGAATTGCTCAGAATTGTTGTAGAGTGTTTGCAGTGAGCAGTTGATTGCTCCTGATCACTCTAAGTTTGTCAAGAACAGCAAATAGTTTTATTTGTATTGTAATAGAGAGCTATGAGCAGCTCCTGGTTGTTAATGATCTAGTTGAGCAGTTTTTGTTGACTCCCAGAAAGTTGTAATAGTTTGTTTTTAGTTTTTTTTTCTGTATTGTTCATTTCCAGTCAATTAATAGAAAAAAAATATTGCATGTCTCCTCTTGTTTGTTGTTTCGCACTTTTAAGATTTGGGTATTTCTAGCTTAACTGGAAATTAGAGCAGCAGCTCTGTGTTTTATTTTGTTTTTTAAAATCTCTACACTATAGACAACCAGACCTGCCATATAATAGTAGTGAGTAACAAACATCTTATAAAAAGCAAAGGGTGAGAGCAACTTCACCAACTTTTATAGAAGGTTGGTTGATGATTGTGCAACACAAGTTTTGCATGATCTTAGTGGTGGTGGTCGTTGTATATTTGATGACACCTCCTTTAGAAAATAATCATTTCCCTCTTCGATTTTTGTGCAATTCAATGCTACAAGTATAAATGTGTAAACAATGAATGCATTGATTCTATTTAAGTGACAGCTATACACTGGTGAAGAAGAATTCATTGAGGTGTCAAGTAAGGTTGTTCTATATTGTAGAAGAAAATGAAAGAGCAGTTTTCATGAAATGACTAAGAAGAAAACAACTTTTCTACCTACAAGTCTGCACACAAAATTGACAAATGATATACAAGTATTTTCCTTTCACTTCTATTTATATTTGATTAAATTTTCTTGCCTCTAATAGATAGTTATATGAGTAGATAGTTTTTATCATAGCTATGGTTTTTATTTTGTGTTTTTCAAAGATGAAATTTCTAAGTTTTTTTGTTCGTTGTGATGGTTTTCAGAATCATGATAGAAAGTGGGATTTGATATTAGATACAAGTTTCAACTGTGTATATGTTTTGAGATATTCAAATTTTATTCTACTCATTCTAATTCCTCTAGGATTGGTTTGGGGAATTATTGCTATGGTTATTTATTTTGAAGATGAAATGAGTTTCTTTCATTTTAAGCAATTTTATAAATAAAAATAATTGATTGTTATTCTTAAACATTTTTTTTGTACACCATTGTTAGAAGCATTGATTGTCTTTCTTGTTAGACTTTGAATCACATTATAGTTTTTCTATAGTTAATTGGAAAACCTCAAATATTCATTTTGTAGATAGTAATTTAGTTTTTTTTCTTCTTCTTACATATTTTCAATATGTTAGAGCTCCAATGAAATATAGGAACACTTATCTATAGAGTCCAATGATATACAAAATAGTGTGTCATTTTCCATGGCCTAGGTTTCTAGTCTTGCAGAGGAGGCTATCTCTAGTCCTTTGCAGTAGCATGCCCCTAGTACTATTCAGTAGCCCCCCCTAGTACTATGCAACAACCTACCCCCAGTACTATGCAAGGACTGATTCAAAAGAACATTTTTTAAAAAATGACCAGAACACAATACCTCAACAATCAATGCACACACAAAAATTAACATTAATGATTTATTCTCTTTACCAATTACTTCCAAGATATTTCAACAAATTTTAGAAATGTTCATCTCATGAGTGGATAGTTATGCATCTCATGTCACAAAATTTAGCATATAAAATCCTTTTGATCAAAAGCTCTCAAGATGGATAGAACAAAAAAAACAAAACCATTCTTGCACACTATGACAAAAACTTCATTTCTCTGCAACTCTTGTTTTTATTAGATCTTAGCTTCTAAGTATTTAGTATTTTTTTCTCTAAACCATATATTTCTTGAATGACAAATAGAATTATGTAGGTTTGCATAACATTTGAATAATTCTTAGCTTAACCTCCAAATCACTACAAGAGCATGGAATTTTTTTCTTCTTAAATTAAACCAAAATTTCTTCCTTGTATTTATTATCATCTACCTATATTGAAAAGATATTGATAGTTTTGGATGTACTTTCTTCTAAAAAGAGACTCCATGGAGCCATTAATAGAACTATTTTTATGTAGGATTTCTCTGAGAAGAAAATAATAATATTTTTTTATTGGGTAAATATTATATAAATAGTTCAAATGAGAGTCCAATTGATACTAAAATTAACCAAAAGCTTCATGACAAAAAACAACACCTCAGACAAACAAATATGATTGTAAGGAGGAGCTTCTAATGCACATTTTAATAAATACATAATCAACAAAACACAATACATATTTGATTGACAAGAAGGAGAATAAAAAATTATGTTGCACGATAAAATATAATTTTCTTGTTGAGAAAAGTAGGAGCCATGCTTTTTAGGTTTTAAATTTAATTGGATGTCTTTGGGGTGGGTTTGAAAGTTTCTCTCATCCACTTAATATTTTATTGTTACATGTCATTCATCTATAACTTTTAAATTATTGTCATTAATTGTTTAGAATAGCATGCCTTGTTGCAAAAAATAGTCCTGAAATCACCTTCTAAAACTTTGGAGCTTAAATTTTTAACTTTATCTATTATTGAAAAACCCATGAGACCCCATACTTTTAAAAGTCTCTAAAAATTCTCAGCACCCCCTATGGGATTGCAACCTTAAGCATTCTACTAAATTGTAATAGAGATTGTAAAATACTTTAAAAGGTTAATTTTTAACATGTTTGGACTATAGAGTATCTTTTCTCTCACATTGTGTGAAAACAAGGAGACCAAAAACAATTTAGTACTTTTTTCAACCCATACCAAAGGTCAATTCTTCTTTGATCTAGATTGTTGTGTCCTATGGATATCAACTTAATGGAAGGGTTGCATAGTTATTGTTAAGTGTCATAATTTATATATTTCAACAAATTATTGAAAAGGAAAATAATATTTTTTTAATAAGTCACTTGAGGTAATTAATTAATATTAACAAAAAAGGAACAAAATATAATAATTGAAATATTATAATATTAAATAAGATGCAAAGGATTAAAATATTTAGGTTTAAGAATTATAATAACAAAATGAAAGTTCTTGCTACATAGCTTTCTATCTAGAGTTCTATACAAGCCTAAGGTTCTTTGATATTTTATCTTCAAGTCAATATTATACTAAAAAAACCTAGAAGTCTTTGCACTATACAATATGGATTGTGGAAATCTGATATCATTAAAAAAACCTAACCTAACACATTTAGCACTAATATGGTATTTTGTGTACTTTTACTATCCAGCTTGCCAAACTCTTTGTTCTTTCTTTACTATCAAGGATTAATGGTATTTAATTATTTTTAGTGGAAATTTTTGTGTTGATATGGCCATGTTCTTTTAGGTCAATCCCCTTGATTAGAATATTATTAGAGTCATAAAAATGATCAATTATAACTCTTTAATAATATAAATATCACAAAATGGATGCATAATTAGGTTATTTTTCTTGCTCCAAAGCAAAGTATTCCTAGATTTATTCTTCTTTAAAATGCATACAATATTTATTATCATTAGGTGTTGAATGAATTCAAATTGAATTCCTTTAAATCCAAGACGTAGTAATTAATTGTGTAAACTTGTACTAAGTCAACTCATAATGACTAGTGTAATATGCAAACATTAAAAATGGGGTAGCACGCTAAGTAGACTTGATATTGGGGTGAGCTCCATGGCTAAGGATACTTGATTGAAATCAATACTAGGATGGATGATCTCCTATAATTCATAATTCTTAACCTTTGTAAATATCACCTAGAAGTAATGAGTGTTAAGTGGTCAATTCATGCTCATGAAATGGGTTTTATGAATCACTACTTATGAAATATAGATCAATAAATTTGACTTAAGAATTATCTAGTTTAATTGTGATAAAATAACATAAATTAGCTTTTAAATTATCAAAATTGTGGTTAATTTTCCATGATAGGTTGCTTCCACATGCCCTAGGATTGACCTAAGACAAGAGAATACTAATATCAATGTGGGGAATGAGTTCTTGAAAATGGGTGTAAGGAAATCTGTAATAAATGACAAATATGTAGGAATATATGGAGATGTAGATTTAAGATAAGGTCAACTTTATGGAAATAATTATAAATGGAGAGGGGTGATGTAATTATGTATGTTTATTTATCTATTGATTTTTGACATAGTTCTTTTTATGGGAGAGTTGTCTATTTAAAAATTGAATCCCATTACTCAACATTCACATCTCTACTTCCCTTAATGAAATTAACTTTTTCCCCTTTTTTATTTGTGTGCATTTGTATGCTTTTGGACTATAGTATGAATGATAGACATTGGACCTGTGATGGCCTAAAAATTTTTGTTGGTTGTCTTCTATGAGCAAATACTTCCGTATAGCTTCATAATTACAATTCCTTAATGATATTGAAGCAATATCTTATCCCCTTTTGATATAATATTTGTTTGTTATCACTCTAATTTCAACTATAAAAAATAACTAAAAAGGAAAACTACAAATATATATGTAAGTATTGATTTTTTAAATGCATGAATCAAAATAATATTAATCTTAATTTTGAAATGTAATACATTTCCTAAATCATAGTTAAAAATCAATAAAACTAATGCTAGTAGGAATCCCTCACAAGGTCAAACTATTCAACTTTCCAATATACTTATGTACGCAATAGTGAAACATATGAAAGGGTGAATGAGAGGGTATTACGCTCCTTATTCCACCTCATAAATCAAAAAAAAAAATTACTTTAACTGATAAGCGCAATATTCTCACATATCCCCCACAATGTAGTAAATTACTTAATCAAAGTGATATTTTCCTTCAAGAGTGAAAGATGCAACAACTTGCCTAGTAATGAAGTTTAAAGAGAGTAAGGGTGATTTTGATCTAAAATCCTCTTTCTTTGAGAAGATTTTTTTTGTCAATAAAATTATAATTATATCACCATGCCAAGCTCTTATTCATTGCTTAGTTGTACACATGTTATTCCTTTGCTAATTAGGCCTCCAATATGACATGTAGACTTCCATATTGACACAACATATTTATCAACATTCAATATATATCCTTAAAATTGTACCACTCTTAACCATTCATGTATAAAGTATGAAATACATTAAATTGTAATTTGCACCTTCACAATATATAGATACATAATTTTTTTTTCATTTTAAACAAATTCATTTATTTTTATTAATAGTAATAGTTATTAATTAGTATATGTGGCCACTTCTTAAACAACCATTTCCATGTATCAATAGTCTTTCATGACTTGTTAAGATTTATCTCCACCATAGTGTACATGCTAAAACTTGAACATTATTAATTATTTTCTTCTAGTTGGCTAGTCCATTATATTTGTTATGTTGTCTCTAGACAGATAATATTGTGTAATGGAAATTTCTCTCTTGGTTGCTATATAGTTTATTCCAACCAATATTATTACATTATGGAACGACAATAGACATCAACCTTTCTTCAAACTATTATAACATTGGAGATGCATTCGAACTCAAATTTCTAATAGAATACATGAATAGCTAGAAAAAAATATAAGAATATGATCACTTCATCTAGATGAAGACAACAGTGAGGAGCTTAAATTGAGAAGGGTAATCAAGGAAATAAAAATTATAAACTAGCTAGAAGATTTAATGAACACCACACACTTTTACAATGTAAGAAGTAATAGGACCAACAAAAGGAGAATTAAGACATAAAATCTTAAAAGAATGCATACAAGTAATTGTGCTACTCATTAATAATAATCAATTTAGGTGTAAATGGCGAGAAAAAATTCGTAGAGGGATATCAGAACTTTGGCAAGGTATGAAGCATTAGAGAATATAATATTAAACATCAAAGAACTTTGAATACATAAATTATAGGATTTTAGTGAAACATTTGTATATTGAGTGGATAAAATATTTGAATGTGTTTATGTCTTTTGTTTCACTTTAGTTATTTCAAAAATAAATTGTATATTCCTTATCTATTTTGTGATTGTAGTGTTGTAAGTTGTCTCCCCTAAAAATTTCACACTAAGTTTAGCTCCCCTCTATGTGTTTAGACTTAATCATGCTTATAATTTACCCATTTTTATGTTTTTTTCAAAAATTAAAAAATGGAAATTAGATTATATTCATTTAACATCAAAGGCCCAAAAATAAGTCTAGTCTAGGGTACCCCTTCCCTTGACCAACCTATTTTGGATTAAATTTATATATTTTATTGTTAGCATTTTTTATATTTTAAATTTTAAATTCATTTGTAAGATTTTCATAATTATTTTTGTGGGAGATTAATATGCATATAAATACAAGTCTTTTTCACCATTTTAACACCTAGGAAATTTGAATATCAATTGACCATCCTACAAACAATCAAGAGTAGAATAAGAAAAATTATTACAATATTATTTCAGTCAAGCATCATGTAAGCAACACATCAAGTTTATATATTATTTTGTTCATACTTTATGCTCATTTTGTAAGACTAAGAAAATTGGGGGAAATCTTGAATCATCGATAGAAACCACAAAACTACCTAAATTCAATCCATAGAGACCTTAATCTAACAATAAAACACAAGATGGCAAAGAAAATTAAAATAATAAATCAAATACACCTCAGATCCAATACCAAAGTTGATTCTCCTCCATTGCTCTTCTCAATTTTGTGTGTTTTCTCTCAACTATGTAGTGTGAGAGATATATTATAAGCTCAATGTAGATGTATGATAAAAATATCTCAAGATGATATGTGATATGATACCAAAATATCAAATATTTTGGTTCCTTAAGATGAATACTATGAGTGATATGACAAAAAAATATCGAAGATTGTGGTTAATCTTAAAATGAGAATGATAGTTTTCTTTTCTAGAATTCCAATTTAAAATGAAGAGAGAGGATCAAGTGATGATGTATGATGATCAACATATGAGATTAATTAAAAAGAAAAGAGATAAGGATGGAAAAAATGGACTATGATCCAATAAATCATGTGAGAAATAGGGTTTGGATAGGAATAGGTAAATTAAATCATTGCAATAATTATTTAATTTAGGAGAGGAAAAATAAATAATTAAAAATAATTATTTAATTATAGAAGAGGGATATGAAATATTAAATAATTAAAAATAATTATTTAATAAAGTTGGAGGGAAATGATAAATAATTAAATAATTAGAAACAATTATTTAATTATGGATAAGAGGAGATGATAAATAATTAAATAAATAATAATTTATTTAATTATAGAAGAAAAGAGATGAAGAATAATTAAACAATTAAAAATAATGATTTAATTATAGAATAAAAGAGGGGAATTAGTGACATAATTAAATAAATAATATATATTTAATTAATCAAAAGAAGAATTAAAATAAAATAAAATAATGAAATAATTCAAAGTTTTTTAATTAATAGAAGAATACGACATTAGGAAATAATTTAATTATGCAAAAAAGACTCAAATTAGTCTGAAATGTTACTTACAGGCTCAGGACATTTTTTAGTGTGTACATTTTTTCCCTCTTTCATACAATATAACTTTGAGCATTGTGTCATAGAATAACAAGAAAATTCGGCTCAAGTCCTACCCCAAGATGCCCTAACATGCCCCAGTTAAGGCGGGATAGGATGATTCCCTCTCGAGAAATTTGACAATTTTTTTAAAATTCCAAAAAAACTGGCAACTTTACCGACATGAAAATTTGATAGGCGTGAAACTAAGAACTAGCAGAAGAAATGTTCACTATAAGAAAAGGTTAGTAAGAAGTAAAAGAATAGTTAGATGAGTTAAAATGAGATGGGTGAAATGAATTGATATTGATATGACATCTTGCTAATATATTTTGAGATTTCTTTTATTGCATGATTATCATCATAGAGAAATTTATTATGGAAATGAACAATGAACACCAAGGTATGACATAGACCAAGGTGTGATATGTTATTGGGATTTTCAAAATAGACACATGACAGACAAGGAATTCCATGACATGTACTAGTGGCAATAGAACCTTGTCAGAATAGGTGAGGAAGTAACCACAAAGCATGTTAGTCCTGATGCAAGAAAGAATTAGATGACCTTTAACTTGCATAGGTTATTTTGATTATGCCAAATGGAACCTTAATCACAGACATCAAACATGGTTTCCCTAGTCATATTACCAAGATAAACTATAAATAGAAATTAAAGAGAAAATGGCCATTATCCATAATCACTCCTCTCATCACTTGTGGACTTCCTCGAGGTGCATAGTAATATAAATAGAGATAAATCAATAAAAATATAGGACTAACTAGATCGAATGAGTTAATATATCTTTAGATCTTCTTGGAAATAAATGTGCTTGTATCATAGGATTTTTGATAAGGGTGCTTTATAGTTTTAGGATATGAAGCATGGCGTATAAGACATCTAGTCTAGTTTCGATAATGCAATACCATGTATAAGATAATTGATAGGATTGTGTTTGGTTTCAATAATGATACACCTCGTATAAGACACTTGGTCTATTTTTAAGGGTGCAATAACTTGTATAAGATAGTTGATAGTTGGTGGATGATGTCTAGTTTCAAGAAATGAAGCATGCTATATAAGACGTCAAGTCTGGTTTTGACAATGCAACATCTTGTATAAGAAAATTGATAACTAATAAGGATCATTGATGTTGATGGATAATCATGATTAGGAAATTAATTGATTAGGATTAGAGGCTAGTTGGATAATTATCCTTTTGTTTTGAGATTTATAAAGCTAGTTCTCTATAGGATAACTTGTTTGTGTCTAACCACAATGTAAATCTTAGCAAGGGACAATTTATTATTAGACATGGATAATGATGGATGGAATCTAAGGGACATACCTAGGCATCAGGGCCTCATCGATGACAGAATTTCCTACATGAATTCATAGAGGAAACATAGTTTGACTGACATTGGTAATGGATGGTTTATTATGAAAGTCGATTGTGAATGGATTAATAATTTATTATGAAAAACCTAAGGGACTAACCTAAACCTTTTGGGGCTCATCGATGATGGCCTTACCTATGTGAATTCACAGAGGCAACGTAGCTCAACAACTTGGATTAATAGACACTATTTTTGGGGTTTTTGATATTTTTTTTAAAATGGATTTTTGAAATTTTTTGATTTTTTGATTTTTGGAATTCTTTTGATTATTTTGGATTTTTGAAATTTTTTGAATGATTCCCTAAGATATTATGTCTAGGATCCCAAAAGAAATCCTAAGTCAAGGATTTTCCCTAGTCAGATACATGATCAAATTATTATGAATGAAATTGGATGGGAAAAAATTATTCTGGATAACTATGGAAAGTGGGAGATGCTAAACATCAACATTATTAGGCCATAAGAGAGGTGATTAATCTTTATTATGGATTACTAGAAAAATTATGATTTTATTATGGAAAGGGAATATATGCAAGGGATCATGGATGAGAGTGTAAAATCAGATAGAATGATAGTAGACGATGGAGAAAAGATTGGCTACACATGACACCTATTTGTCAGGTTTTCACCATGGTACTTATCCAAAGTGTCATCAAAATGGTTTTCACTATTAGACAGATTATTTCTCTTTAATTTTTTTAATATTTTTTTATTTGTCACATATGACACCTATTTTCCAGGTTTTCATCAAGGTGGTGGTTTTTTTTTGTCTTTTTTCATTTTTCTCATTTTTTTAATTTGTTTTTTTAATATTTTTTCAATATTCTCTAAATAATAGGTATAATACTTGCAAAGGTGCATACTATTTATAGGCTCTGGTAGTGGTTCACCTTCAAGATTATCAAGTTGGTAAGCATTGGATCCATATGTTGTGGTTATGATATAATGACCCAACCAATTAGGCTCAAATTTTCCAAGATTCTCTCAATCCATTTGATTCTTCAAATTCTCTTTTAAGACCAAGTCATCGATATCAAAGTGTCTTACTTGAGATTTCTTATTATAAATATGATGCATATTTTGATAAGCTTGTAGATGGACCAATACTTTTTTTGTGTATCAACCAATAACTCTAGCTCATGTAAGAAGGATATACCATACTCTTCATCATCAATAGTTTTTTGCATAGATACTCGAGCAAGGATGGTAACTCAACCTCAATGGGAAGAATGGATTCAAACAAAAATACAAGATAATAGGGGGTGGATCTACTGGGGCTGTGTATGTTGATTCAATAAGCCCATAAGACTAGATTAGGTTGTATATGCCAATCATGGCCAGCATCATTGAAATTATTCTTTAGGATATTGATAATGGTTTTATTAGATGACTCATCTTGACCATTACATTGGGGCTAATATGGAGTAGAAAAAATATGGTGGATATGGAATTCCTTGCATAATTCATGAACATCTTTAGTTTTTGAGAGGATGGCCATTATCTATAACAATAGATTGGGGAACACCATACTGATATATGATGTAGTTAAGGATGAACTTGGGTATTTTCTTACTCGTAATATAGGTCATTGAGATGGCTTAAATCCATTTTATTAAGTATTTAGTTGTACTGGGGATGGATTTATGACCATTGATGGAGGCAGGGTGAATATTTCCCATGAGGTCGATTCCCCATTGAGAGAATGACTAGGGTGATGTAATTGGATGAAGTTCCTGGGAAGGTGCATGCACAAGATCTCTATGTATCTGACATTGTTGACATTTCTTAACAAAGTGAGATGTGTCACGTTCCATAGTAGGCCAATATTATCCCATTCACATGACTTCTTAGCTAAGGTAGGACTACTAGAGTGAGCTCAACATATACGATTGTGTACTTCATGCAAATCCATTTGTGTTTTTTATGAATCAAGAAATATAAGGAGGTTGTTGTATATGCTATGATGGTAAAGGGTATCACCAATTATGACATATCTAGAGGCTTGTAGGATAAAGTTTTTGTGTTGATTGAAAGAAAAGTTAGGGGGAACAATTTGGCCTTTTAAACAATTGTAAATTTCATTATACCATGGGGAATCAAAACCAACAATTCTGCACATGAGCTCAGATTCAAGGATATCAAACACAAGGATCAATAATTATTCCACCAAGAACTCATATTAAGGTACATTATTAGGTATATCAAAGAGAGATCCTATGGTGGCCATTGCCCGGCTGCTTTATTCTAAATTCTTGGAATCTAATTGAAGATAATGAAATCAACATACTACTTGAAACTATCAACCATTTTCTTGTAAGGAATAAGTTTTTTATCTTTTGTGTTATACAATCATCATTGACCTGGTTGATAACCAATTTCAAATCACCATTGACATGAAGGTTCTTATTTTTCTATTTAATAGCCATTTGGAGTCCTATGAGTATTGCTTCATACTCAACTATATTATTTGTATAAGAGAATGTTATTTTGTATGAATTAGGTATCAAATCTCCTTGAGGTGTGACAAAAATAATTCTAGCTCCATAACCATGATTTATGAAAGGTCCATCAAAATATAATTTCCATCTAGTAGAAGTGTATATTGTGAAAATTGATTCATCATAGAAATCAAACACCAAAGGATGATTTTCTATTATTGGAGAATTTGCAAGTTGATCATCTATTACTTTCCCTTTTACTACTTTTTGATCAACATATTCTATATCAAATTCACTCAAGATCATTACCCACATTACTAGTCGACCTATTAAGATTGCTTTGTTGAGTAGGTATTTCAATGGATCTATCTTCACTACCAATTTTGTCTAATGATTTAGCATATAATGTTGAAGCTTTTTAGTGAAAAAATAAACTACAAGACATGCTCGTTCAATAGGTCTATAATTAAGTTCATACCCCACAAGTGTGTGATTGATATAGTATATGGCTCTTTCCTTTTCATATTCATCATTTTATGCTAACAAGGCTCTTAGTGTCGATATGTTGTTGATATGTATAGTAATAGATGTTTTCCATCAATAGGTGGCATAAGGATTGGAGGAGATAAAATATAATCATTAATTTTTTGAAATACCTCTTGACAACAATCAGTCCATTTGAATGGGATTCCTTGATGAAGCAAGTGTTGAAACGGTTGACATTTATCCACCAACTAAGTTATGAACCTTCAGATTGATTATAACTTTCTTTTTAGACTACATAACTAATTTATGTTGACTGGTGGAGGCATATCCATGATAGCTTTTACTTTCACCAAGTTGACTTCAATACCTCTATGACAAATGATGTATCTTAGTATTTTTTTGGAGGTTACCCCAAAAACACACTTTTTAAGATTTAATCTAACCTTGTATTCCTCCAATCATTTTAAAATCTTATCTAACATAGCTAAATTACCATCTCTTGATAATGATTTTTCCAACAATCCATCAACATAGTCTTCCAAAAATGTATGCATAATATCATGAAATATTGTAGCTATATCCCTTTGATATGTTGCTCCAATATTCTTAAGGCTGAAGGGCATGAGATTCCAATAGTAAGTGCCCCAAGGACAAGTGAAATCCATCTTATATTGATATTCACGGTTAATTCTGATTTGATTATAGCTTGAAAAACCATCCATGAGTGATAGCATTTCATACTGAGTTGTTAGGTCTATGATAATATCAATATTCGACAAGTGGAAATCATCTTTGGGGTAATCTTTATTTAATTCTCTAAAATTATATTTGCAAATTTTGATCCCTCCTATGGTTTCATTATAAGTATGAGATTTGAAATCTACTCTGCATAATATATAGGTCGAATAAAACCAACATTCAATTAGTTCTTCAATTCTTCTTTCATTAAGAGTGTGATCTGGGGGTACATATTTTTCTCAACTTTTATTTGATAGGTTTTGCATTTATGAATAATGATAAGTGGTGTGAAAATAACTCAAGATCTAACCTAGGCATATCAGCATACAACCAAGAAAATTTGATTTGTCTTTTTGAAAAGAAGTTAATGAACTCAAACTTTTCAACGATTGTCAAAGACACCACAAAGTGAAAAATTATAGGACTATCATCAATAGAAATATTTATTTCCTCTGAATTTTCCACAAGAAATGGCATGATCTCTCTTGAGTTGTAGGTGGCATATTCAACCCTCCCTCCTTGGTTTCCTTAAGGAGGGTTTTACTCTCAAATATGTCTTTTCTTTTTACTTTTTTATGGTCTAAATACACCTTTTAGTTTTTTCCTAGAGACCTATTCTTTTTTATTTATCACTTTTATTACTAGATGGTGGAGTAGACTCCCCAAAGTAGGTTTTATAATCAAGTTCTATGATTAATAAAATTTTATGGTACCCACATAGTATTCCTTCTTGAAGTCCCATAAACTTGGCTATTGCTTCTTCATTTTCAAATTTGACTAAGCTTGGAGGTCCTTTATAATACCAATCTATCAATTTCGGGTAGACTAAAGGTAAGTCACCATTGATATCATTATAGCTCAAGGATAGGGTGGATATGGTAAATACAAATGTGTCGTTAGGGTCCCAAAAGGTCTTAATCTAAGCTTAACCATTAGTATGTTTGATTTCAACAAGGTCAATCTCAATATTTTCCTTAGATTTCCCAGCATCATTAGAAGCATTCACATTTTCACTCAAAGGTAACTTAGTATGAGGAGCACTCACTTTTAATAGTGTATAACCTAACCCTTTGTTTCTTGCTAACTTGGGAGACAATAGGGGTTCCATCATTCTATTCTAATGTAAGACAAGTCCACTATGTCCATCATAACCTTTTTGTTTCATGATCTCAAAAACTTTTCCATGCTGATCAACTAGTATTTGTATAGTCTTGATGTCTTCTTCATCCTTATATATCCATGTATAAATATTTCCACTTATAGTTTTCTTTCTTTTATCACCCCACTTAATGAAAGTAGTGGGAGGGTTATGGATGATGACCTTTGGCTCTTTTTTACTTGGTTTACCATTGGATTTAGGTGATTCTGGTAACTTCCCAATGCAAAATGAACTCTCAATGTTGTACTCCCCACATGCTTGGTCATGGATATGGGCTCCACCTTTAGGAAGGAAAGTGGATGAAGTGGAATACATGGATAATGAAGAGGGATCAATGTAATGTGATAAGGTGGAGGGAGAGGCTTCTTGTTGATAGGTACTTGATGCTCAAAGGTTCCCTTCATATTACTATAGTATTATAAGGGGTTGGGATTACCTAATATAGTAATTTTTCTACCATTATAAGGGAACTTAAGGCATTGATGATAGGTGGATGGGACAACCTTCATAGCATGAATTCATGGGAAATCAAGGAGAAGGTTATATGGTAGGTCCAAATCCAAGACTTAAAATATTATATCTAGAATGGTTGACCCAAATCTTATAAGAAGCATAATTACACCTTTGGAAGAACACTTTACGTCATCATAATCCCTTATGATAATTTTCTTAGATCTATGTCTATACAAGACTCAGATAATGTCAATGTTGTGACCAATTTTAAGGTACATATGTTCAAACCTACTCCACCATCTACCAAGAACTGTTTGATCCCATGTTTTTTAATTAAAACATCAAGGTGTAATGGATCATTATGATTAGGTCTTTACAGAGGAATATATTGTTTGGAAAATGTAACGTGATGGGTGGTAGCTAAGTACCCTACCATGGCCTGAAATTGACTGACATTAAGTTCCATGGGAATAGAAGTCTCTTGCAAAGCTTTGTCCAAAATGGCTTTATGTTCAAGAGATATATGAAACAACTCAAGAATGGATATCTGTGTGGGGGTTTTCCCTAGATGATCTAGGAGATTGTATTGAGTTTTTTACTGCAGATTAGAAGTGGCCCCTTGCAAGGTCACTTTAGATATTCAGGTTGTAACAAAACACTCGATTTTTCTTGATGGTGATCATAGAGACATAATTTTAAAATGCTTGGATGGTATTATTAACAATATACTCACATGAAACATTAGTATAGTTGGCTTGATTATATCTATTAGTCCTAGAATTGAAGGATTTTCTCAACCCATGGTATTGTAAGGGAGTTTTGAAAATGGTATGACCTATATTTGAGTACCCTTGTGAATTTTCTATAGATATGTCACCTTGTTCAATATGTTCTTGAATGATGTTCTTAAGGTCTTGAATGATTTTCTTAAGTTTGTAACATGAGGATGTCTTATGTCCCTTTGTTTGATGGTACTCAAAAAATCATTGTCATTCCACCAAGATGGTTTGAGAGGTCATGATTCAAAGTGTATGATTTCTAGGAATTGAATACAATTTTATTGCAATAGTTTCTTCAAAAATGATTCATGGATTCCCCTAAGGGTGTAAACATTCATCTATGTGTGTTTTCTCATGGAGGACCTCATCATTGTAGATTATTTTGAACTACGTTTGTGGATTGATCATAAGTCATTGGTTGATTTTTTTATGTAGATGGACCTTTGAGATGAATGGTTTGGTGGGATTTAATAATCACTTTAGCATTAACTACCCCATCATTTGTGACATTCTTATTTCTAGACCAAATTTTTCTTTTGTCATTGGGGGTATTCTGATTTTCTTTGAATATTTTGAGCAAGCCTTTTGCAAGGAGTTCCTTCTCAATGGAAATACCTTTTCGATGACATCCTCAAATGAATTGCAATAATGGATTTTAAGTTGTTGAATCAATTCATTATTGATATTTTTGGAAAAGATATGAACCAACTATTTTTTAGGTATGTGACAAGGACATTTTCAAGCCACACTTCTCCATCTCTAGAAGAAAGAGGTAAATGATTATCCTTCTTTTTTTTTGGTTGTACATAACTTTTCAAGGTTCATATAGCTTTCAATTTTATAGGATAAGTGTGAGACAATTTTCTTAGCTAGTTCATTCCATGTTCTTATCCCAAGGGGTAGATGTGCAAACCATTCTAGAGCTTGAACCAAGAGGCTTGTATAGGAGCGAATTTGCACCCCTACTACAAGTTCCTCTTTTACCCTTCTCCACTTTATAAAACAAAGTCTGAAGGAAAAATTCCACATAAGCTTGATTCCTTCATTCCACTTGACACCTATTTTGAGCATCAGTAGAGGAGTTACTGTCAAGGACACCTATGCAGCATGTAGATGTATGCATGACATGTGAACATTCACACAACGCACTTACATCCCTAATAGATTCCTAAATTTGGAGCCTGCAGAGGTGTTACATTTCCCATTGGGAGTCAACTTGTAATGCCCTCTTCGACGAGCTGAGCCGAATATGGTCATTATCTTCACTCTTTCCTTCAAATCCACTCACCTTCATTCATTCATGGTTGGATCTCTTCACCATCTCTAGAATCTTCTCTTCCTTCAGATCTTTTCACAATATCCAAGTAGCTTCTTCACCATCTCTTCAACCTCAAGCAACACTTTACACTCCATAGCAGCAACATCAACACTCCATCACTTCAGTAGAGCAAGTGTGGAATGAAACACCACGACAGCGAAGGCTTGAGTTCCTCTCATTTTCTCACCCACTAGCCTTGAGTGCTTTACGAGGAGGTGGTAAGATTTCACTCCTCTCCTCTATTATTTGGTTGAGTAGCATAACATTGTTTCATAGTGCTTTAGTGCTCTTTACTTTGTTTCTACTTTCTCTCTATCTATCTCATTGTCTGTGGAGGTGGGAACATCAAAACGGGGATTTGACTGAGGCAAACACCTATACAGCCCCAACAATTTCTCTCTCTTGTGTGCAAGTATTGAAGATGTTCACAAGCTGAATGCTTCATCATTTGCACAATTGTAAGAATTTCCCTTCCCTTCCTCTCCTTATCTTTATCACTTCTATTTTAGTTTATTTTAAGCTTTATCACATTTTGTTACTATATCACTTTCTAGAATTTCCCAGAAATTAGAGTAGAAGCATTCACCTTTCCATTTTCTATTGCATTATTGCCCTTTGGTCCATATAATATGCCAACGTACCTTAGGAATGGGTGATCCCATAATACTAGTTTACAATTTTTGGGAAAACTAGACACGGAACTAATTTTTTCAACTAAATCTTCACTTTTGGGATCCTATAGCGGCTAAACCATGAGGAATTTGAAGATGATGAAAACTAGTGATTTGTGACGTTTTGTCTATAGATTTTAAATATATTTTTTTCAAAACTTTTGGAATCATATTACACTTATTTTTCCATCTCCTTTGAAAACTAGCTTTCTTTAAAAAAAACAATTTTAAGGAGTGACGCTCATTGTATACAACATAAATTTTTTTGTATGAAGGATAAAATTCTATTTTTTTTGAATTTATATTTGTAACTACGATATCTAGCACTTTCATTTGGTTTCATAGTGTTTTATTGCATATTTTTTCCTTAATCAAGTTTCAAAGTCAAACCAAATACAATTCAAACATAGGTGGAATGTATGCAACATAACTTTTTTTGTATACATATCAAAATTCAAATTTTTTTTGAATGGATCAAGGACATCAATACCCAGCCCGAACATATTTTTCAAATTTTAATTTTGATAATATACTATTTTTCCACATGTGCAAAACAAAGAACTTCATTTTCGGTGAAAAACCTATGTTTAATAAAACTAAAAAATAAAATACATAATAAAATAAAAACATATTAAAATTATATTTGATGGATATCTCATTATGAGGAATATCATTATCTAGTTGGGTTTCTGACGTTTTCTCCATTTTCATCCTCAAATTGAGCTTTGAAAGACATTTTTTATAGAAATTTACTAGCTTGTCGAGAGATAGGGGAAAAAGGGGGTTCGCTCAAACGAACCCCAAAATAACATTCGATTGAACATGGGTCCTAATGAACATATGTCCATTCAAACCCCTTTAAAATAATATGTAAATTTATGGTTAGGTGGGTTCAATCAAATCCGCCTAGTATGGGTTCGATCAAACCCCTTCCATATACATACAAAAGTCAAACCACTTTTTCAGGGTTTGTTTGCATTTTTCCAAGCTCAGTTTGTGAAAAAGACAATTTCCAGGTGAAAGCAAGTAAATTTTTGAGAAAGTTATAAATCTTTTTTCTTATTATTGCATTTCTTATTATCTATGAGGCGATTGTTGCAAGTTTTTGACAATTATTTTGTCATATATTTTTTGCATTTTGGAGGAGGATGTGTTTTGAATCATTTTTAATTTGAAGAAGAAAATGGGATAAAAAGAAAAACTAAAAAATAAGGCTCAACGAAATTTTTCAAAAGAAAAAGAAGAAAATAGGTGCAAATAAAGCCTGAAAAATTATCATAGAAGGAAACAAGGTATGTGTTTATTTCTTCTCTCTCATCATATATGGGTTAATTTATTTAATTACAATAGTGGGTTCATCAAATGTCTTATCTAGCAGCAAGGAAAAATGCATCAAATAATTGATATATAAGAAAATTGAAGGTTCCTCATTTCAATTTTATGAAAATGAAAACTCAAATGCACATCCTCAATGATTTCTATAAAACTAAATTCTACAAGTTATCACTAGATTTTATAGTACTGCATTACTCTCAATTTCCTCTCTTTCTTCATAAATAATTATTTTTAGCATCAATGGTTCATCTTTATACATTCTTACTTTCAAATTTTCTTCATTAGATCCATCATACTTTATCACAACTCTATATTCTTCTTCTATGCTACAACCTTCCTTTTTGTCACCATCTATCCTTTCTTGCACATCCTTCATTTTTTATTCTACATCATCACAATTTATTATTCCTTCATATTTAGGTTATCTTGAATGTATTTATTATTTTTACATTAGTTGATGTGCATTATTCTTCAATTTCACTTATCATCCCTTTTGCATTCTCTTCTAGTGTCTCCTCCTTCTTGAAATATGAATTTTTTATCCTAGGGCCTTCATTTTCCTTCCTTACTTTGAAACAACCAATATATAGTGCCCCACCTTTTTTCCATTCTATTAATAATATTCCATATATCTCCTACCTCCTAAAATAGGTTTCTAAATATGTAGTACTCTATATAATCTCCATATCAATTTCAAACATATCTGTGGTGCCTACTACCACTCTTTTATGAATTTTTATACTAAATGCTCAACTAGTTTTGATCTACAATATATTCTCTTTATTTGTATTTTTTGTAGCATCCAATTTTGTATCTATCTATGTTTATTTCCTTCTTTATCCTTATATTTATTTTATCCAATTATGCATCATCAATTATATCTATGGTAGAATCACCATATTTCACCAATATTTCTCCCTCTATCTTGGTATCTCCCTTTGTATCAATCTTAGGCAGCTTCCTCAATGAATATAGCCATCTAAATACATCATCTTCTTCTACATCTCTTTCTTTTGATATCTCCTTGTCATAATCTTATTTCATATTCATATTCAATGATATATTCACTATCTAGCCCTCCATATAAAATGTCAATTCTTCTTTTTGGGAGTCAAAGATTTTATTACATTCTACATGAACCAATTTGAGATTAAGAAAAAATTTAAAAGCACCAAAGGGACCTTTTGAATCTCAAACACCTCAAAATTTATTTTTCCTTTAAATCCAAGAGGTTGACATTTATATTCTACCATGTGCTAATAAAAATTTGTGATGCTCCCTCATATAGTACTATATCATAGGGAGTATCATGTAAATTTGGTTTCCCAAGCTCCTCCCAATTTATTTTAAGAATAATTTTAACATCTACTCCCAAGTTTATTAATATATTTTTTATCCATAAAAACGAGTTCTATATGATTGTGCCCATTAAAAAATATTAATATTTGAAAGAGATTCATTTTTTTGTAACTATCTTGTTCTAATTAATGTCCATTCTAACATGTTCCAAGCCAGAAATTAAATTATTTGAGTATTGAAATATATACATATATATATATGTGTGTGTGTGTGTGTGTGTGTGTGTGTGTGTGTGTGTGTGTGTGTTGTTTTATAACTTGAAAATTAGATTTTGTGGTATTAATATAGGGACTCAAGGTTGAGACACAAATCCTAACAATCTCCCATAATGGGATACCTTAGAAGAAAAATAAAATATTTAAATACTAGATCAACTATCTACTTAGGTACAAAGAGGCTCATAGACTTACCACACTATCTAATAACATGCTATTTTTTTTATGGAAACCATAACATTCTTATGTTATAACATGATTGAATTATAGTTTGATAGTAACAATTCTAAAGCTTAGTCACTATCATGCATAAATTTAATTGCATTAAAACATGAAAATATAATAGTGTTATCATGTTGTAACACACTCATATTTTTGATGAAAATATTCATGAGTAATGTGTGTTATTTTCTTCATGTAATAGGATAGAATTATTATGTGAGTGTATTTTTGTTGATTTGGGGTGATTTTAATTTAATGAATCATTTCTCTATAAGATGGAAGGGGCAAGTTTCTTTAATTTTTTAGCAATTTGAGTTTAAAATTAAATCACTTTTATTTTCATTTACGTTGAATGATTTTTTAATTATTAGAAAATATGAATCTGTCGACACCTCCAAACACTCATCTCTAAGTCAATAAATTATGCATGGTATATTTTATGTTGAATGAAATGCATAAAATAGCCCCCTCAATTTCCTCCATCAATTTGAAGGCATTCTTGTGATTATCAAGTATAGATTTTAGGGTGTCTCAAAATTAAAAAAATGGAAATTCAAACATTAGTAGAAATCTTCAAAATATATAAATGTAAAAAAATATGCATTGGAAACATTTTGTAACATCATTTGATTTCATAATATCTATAAAAGATTCAATCAAAAACAAAATAAATACAGGTGGAAAAATTTTAGATATATATAGTGAACTCGTGAATAGTATCATAAATAAAACTACCATGCAAACATGTGAAAGCCAAGAAATTGTAGACACAATAATTTTTCCTTGAAATCATCGCATTATCATTTTCATTATCATTCATTTCTATTTTCATTATTGTTCATGTTCATTTGCGTTATCGTTCATATTTGTTTTCATTATCGTTCATGTCCATTTGAGTTATCATTCATGTTCATTTGCATTATTGTTCATGTCCATTTCCATAAAAAAGCATAATAGTTCATTATCATGTAATAAATCCGTTATCATAACCATCAAATATCATTTCATAATAAAATAATTATCATTAATCATTTTATTTGAATGAATCATTAAATTATTAGGTCATTAAAATATTAAATAATTATCATCTCATTACCATTCATAGTGTATAATAAATTATAAACAGTTCATGATCATTCATAAACTATTTTAAATTGTTAATCATGATATCGTTTTGACAATAATTTTCATTGCATTTTCATAAATCATGTTTAAAACATTAAAATAAATTTTACATAAGTCATTTACATAATACATATTCCATTAAATCCATAATAAAACATTATTAAATCATTTTCATTCACGTTTATAAATGCATTTAGTCACTTCATTTAATCATTCACCATGC
The DNA here is from genome assembly GCA_007115665.2 of Sequoiadendron giganteum. Classification (NCBI taxonomy): domain Eukaryota; kingdom Viridiplantae; phylum Streptophyta; class Pinopsida; order Cupressales; family Cupressaceae; genus Sequoiadendron; species Sequoiadendron giganteum. The sequence continues at coordinate 667,002,985 of CM021101.1, forward strand.
ATTGGTTTTCCTTTTATCACTTTCACTTACATGCATTTTATTCTACTATGTAATGTGGAATTTTAAAATCTCCTTTTTGCAAATCTTTTGTCCCACATTCATTTCTCTCAATCTCTCCATGTCCTCGAAAACATCTATTTAAGGAGGTTTTTCTCTCATTTTTCCCACCACACTCGACATTACACTACACACTACTATTGCATATTTTTACTTTGGGACTTCTTGTCAAAGACTAAAAATTGGAACTACTAACTAATTTGGTGCAGGACGATTGATTGAAGACCTGATTTTGAAATCGACTATCTTTTAGCTTAGAACACATTTTGATTGGTGTTTTAAAATGAAAATTTGTCTTCCATCATATAGATTTAATTAGGGGGTGAATGAACATTGTTTGTTATGCTTGATATGGTAGGGAGTATGCTCTCGCCTTCTACGAACTTGGTGATCAGAAACTAGACCCATCGTCTTTGTATGTGTTTAATACCTTAGAGGGGCCTACCTCACAAGAGGGAACGACTCCAACCAATTTTTTGCTTGGGTCGATATATAAAAGGATGAGACTAAATTGTCAAGTCCCCATGGTATGTAGGCCTTATTCATGCAATGCCATTGGAAAATGGGTACCTACCTTATATTTTAAAGGTATAAGAGCCCCTAGTAGAGTGGTTAAATCCTTAAGTGGCTTTTTCTACACTTGCGAGATACCATTTCCCCGAGTATTCACTAAGACCCTCATGTTTTAGAAAGCCAAAATCCATTCTATTCGTTGGTGTAGCAATGGTCATTTCCAAGACATCCACATTCTTGCAGTTCTTAGTAGAGGTGAAGAGTCTATCATGGGAGATTCATGAGGGCTCAAAGCTTGGTTGACCTAAGAAGTGATTTTCATGTTGTGGGAGCCAATGTGGTCGAGCTTCTAAGTCACCCACTAATAATAAGTGTGTATGGGGAAACCCATGTGGAATCCAATGAATATAGTCTCTTCCAACCTTAGGATGTGTGCTTGTATTGTTAAAATCAAAAAAATTGTCTGCTATGTCTTGCATGTGTGTTTCAAAATATACCTCTAAAAAACATCACACCTAGTACTTGGCAACACCTTAAATCTTGCCAAATCCCAAAACATCAAACAACAAAAACATACAACATGAACCTATCACTAAGATTTCTTGGGGCCATCATCTTTTAGTTCTAATTTTTCAATCCTTGCATTCCACCTAGTCTTTCCATCTCATATATTCCTTGCATATTCATAGTCCTTTCATCCTATTCCTTACATATTCCTAATCTTTCATAAATAAATCACATCACATAGTCCTTGCATACATATATATCATTCCACCTAATTCTTGCTTGTACAACCCCTTGCATATCAAGATCATCTCACCTAACCTTTTCATGTTCCATGAATTTAGTCCTTTGCATATTCATCATTGATCAAATAGAACCCTTTGTTTGCACTTCCACTACTCTTCCTAGGTCTCAAAATCAACCCATTGGCTATCTATCACCTGCATCACTTAAGTTTTATCATCCTTGAGTTAGGGAAGATACCATTATCCTTGAGTTCGGAAATCCTTTTGCTATCCTTCATCTCCTACATACCCTCTCTTAATCATTGGTCCCTTGTGTTTATCCATCATAACACAAGTCAAGCCTTGCATCGTAACCAGCTTTGGACCTAGAGTTTCCTTTGACCTCTTGCATTCTTATCTTATCACATCATATGATACCATTTTCATATCCCATCTTAGAATCATATCATTTTAATTGCATCCTAGTCCTTAAATATTCCTAGTCTTGCATACATACATCACATCACATAGTCCTTGCATACATATATATAATTCAACCTAATTCTTGCATGTACAACCCCTTGCATATCAAGATCATCTATTCACCCTTATCCTCTATTATTCATTCAGATCCTAATAATTGTTTATCATCTATTTTAAAATACATTTTTCCATGGAATTCTTAAGTTCAAGAATGTTTAATTTCATTTGATTTCATATGTTCAACTCCACTTATATATCATCATCTCTCACTTTTTTTCACAATATTTTGTGACATGTAGAAATGGCTCAACAAGCAGGAAGTTCTCAAGAAGAAGTCGAGCCATATCTAGATATTGGACCAAACGAATCAAATAAAGAACACATGGACCTTGAAGATAGGGAGGAGGCCCAAGCTCAAAAAAATCATGTTGGAAAGGGGTTAGGATCACTTCCTTCAACACCAATGGATGAGCATATAAAAGTAGTTAAAAAGGTGGGGAAATAAATTTCTTATAGAAATTTAGATCATTTACTTGAAATGGATATGGAGAAACTGAAATATTATGCCAACCAACCTAAAAATAGGAGTAAGAGGTCAATGACTAAATATCTAAATAGAATAATCCACAATCATTTCAATCATCTTGAAACACTTGAAAAAACGCAATTGTTATCATGTTTACTTATTCGTAATGAGTTGAAAGAGTCATTACAATTTTTGGGTGTACATTCTCCATTGAATAAGAGGAAACACATGTGAGACTACAAAAATATATTGTTGAAAATGTTAAAAAAAGGTTTAGATTCCATTGGGAAAGGATCTCAATCAGTGGATAAGGCCATTGCAAGAAAGGTGATTTTGAAATCTGTTTTCAATAAAGAAATATCAAGAAAAAGAAAAATGTTAGCACTTTCCAATGAATTTGGTTATCGTAGAACAACACTAATAAAATATGAAAAAAAGAGAAAGGTTTTGTATGATAGTTCTGAAGGAAATTGGGAAATTATGTGTAGAGATCCCCGTTCTGACAAGATTGAAGATGTTAGGAAGTTGATCTCAAGTTTTTGGAATGATCAGACCCATCCATCATTAGATACTAGAGATTTTATGAGACATGGTATTGGGCCTAGTATTTATGAAGAACATATTAAATATTGGCTAGAAATAACACAACTTGAGATGTATATGAACTTTTGTAATATGTATCCTCATATAAAGATTGGGCAAACAATGTTTGAAAGGTTAAATCCATATTATATGAAGATAAACAAGTTTTTTGAAACTTTTTGTTGTTGTTATCATATTGAATTTGATCTCTACTATGAGGTTTTTCAAAAGATGAGAGAAGAGATATATGGTTTTCAAAAGGCACCTCCTAAACAGGTAAGTTTGTTCATAAAGGATCTGTTATGTGATCATGAAAATAGACCTCAAATAAAATGCATAAAAGGACTCTATGAAACATGTGGAAATTTGGATAACTTTCCTTCAACAAACAAATATGTTGACCTAACAAAGATAGTAAATTGAAAAAGTTACAAGTATGTAAAGTTTCAAAAAAATTATGGGAAAGAATCATTAAACTATGTAGAAGAGAAGATACCTATTGGGAAATTTTCAAAAATTGATACAACCATACATACAACATTCCTTTTATGCTAAGTGGAAATCACAAAAATTTCAAACATGAAGAGATACTTTACCACTTGGAATAGTTCTATCAGTAGTTTAATTTGCAAAAAATTACTCTTTTGTACATCAAAAAAAGATTCAATCAAAATATTAATTTTCAAAGTAGAGATCACTATTATGGTTCATGTGTGTTATCAACATGCACAATTGGAATTGGATGGTGTTGAGAGTACATATAAACAACAGTCCATCAAGAGAGAATGGCACTTCTATATTAGTGATGATAAAGAGCATGACACACTTTTTGTACAACATTGTTTTACAAAATGTTTTTATGAGAATTTGAGAAGAAGGAATGTAAACTTTGAAAAGAATTTTGTATGGTTAGATGGATGTCTGACACAATTCAAATCATCACGAAAATTCTATTCACTATCTAGATATCATAAAATTTACAACATACCACATGTTTGGAGTTTCTTTGAGAGTGAGCATGGAAAGGGTGAGCATGATGGTGGATGAGCTTGCATCAAACGTTCTTTAAGAAAGCATCAAATGATTTATTTAGAATATTTTATAGATGGTGCCCATGATGTTGTTGAATGGTGCAAGAAACACTTTGCATCAAATGAGGTCGTCACATCTTCAAGAACAAACCGAAACATTCCACATAGAGTGTTTTGGGAGATATCAGGTATGTATAAATTACATTTTCAAACAAATAAATTTATTTAAATTTAAAATTTATATATATATATATATATACACATGTTTTTTCACATACTTGTTTTTTGTGGGTATATGTAGGATCATCATGGAAAAAACATGCCCTTAAGTGGCAATAAAATTCAGAGAAATTAGAGTTAGGAAACTTGACATAAAAATTTGAATAAATTATCTATATTATTTTTAAAATATGTAAGAATAGAATTTGTATCAAATTAAATTTAGTTTCTAAACTACTAGGTTTGTTTAGGAAACAAAAATCTATTTGGTGTAAATTTAAAATTTCAATGCAGTAGTACTTAAATTTCAGGGGAAAAATAAGTAGGTGTCTATCTAACCACCCTAACCACAATAAAATGATAATATTTTTTTATAATATTTTAGATATAAGTAAAGGACTAGTGTCTAGATGTGATGCATATTGTTTTATAATTTTTTCCAATTAAATAATTAATTATGAATTTTTTATGACAACATTTAAAAAATATAAAAACTCGTACGCCTAACTACCTTAACTTGGTCAAAACTTCATGAATTTTTTTTTTTTTTAAATCCTATAGTATGCGAAGCATAGAATGTGATGCATGTTTCATATTCAAAAAATTTGATACCATTTGAAAGCCATAGATTTTTCAATCAGCCTATCAATTAGGACTTTACTCGTAATTCAAATAGAAAATGAATAATAATTATTTATTAAATTCAAAATAAAGAATAATATATATTGGTGGAAATTTGATAATCTCCTTTAAAAACCCTTTTCGTTTCATCAATTTTGGGTAAAAAAAATGTCGTCAGCCACATGGGCCATCATATCACTTACATATCGCCACTTTTTGGCCCATCATGATCCTGCACATACCCTTGCAAGTACATGTATCTAGGTGTGGATAGAAGATCAATGTATAGATGCAAGAGGGTAGACAAAACAAGATCTTTGCATTATGTTATGAGTTCAGATAGTCGCCCTAGATCCAGACATTATACATGAGGGATTACTCTTATTTCTACACTGAGTGCATTGTAGGAAACTCTCATGCATACAACAAACAAGAAGTTGAATATGGTGCCACTATACATTTCAGACACATACGATGAAAATGAGGATGAAATATTTCAATACAGTCCTTTGGTTTCAATTGATTCAGGATTGGTTAGAAAAGGTACATGTGTAAGTTCTCAATAATTTAAATATTATATAAATTTAATGATCTTTAAAGTCTCGAGACAATTCTAATTTTTTTAGTATTTTATTGTGTAAATTTGGTGTACAGGAGATGTTTTTTCAGTCATAGCAGAGTCTAGAAATATAGAAGGTGTTAGTTATTATTTACTATGTTGCACAAAAGAGAGGAATAAGCTAAAACGACCTAAAACAAGTGATGGAATTTTATTTCCCACAGGTGAGCTTGAATTTAAAATTATATATATACATTGTGAACATGTGTATATTACCTTAAAAGCATTAAATATATATTGTACAAACCTTGAGCATGAAAATTTTGTAGACGTGCACATGTCTTACCCCAGGTTCATGTTTACCATGCAAGTTTTGTTGTATTGCAAGGGAGATATCTAAAACAAGTCAAAGTTGTTCAAAACGGGATTCTTTTGTTGACTATCAATTTTATAACAAGGTATATCAATATAGTCACCTAATAATTGCTACCACCCTACATCTTCAAGCAGTTCCACATGCAAGTGGATGAGGAAAATGGAGACTAGAGAGCGATGACCATCAAAACAATTTACATGTTGTTCAAGAGCGGGTTGAACCAGAATGTTTGAGTTAGATTATATCCATTATTTTCAAGTTCACGTGTACATGTACATACATTTTCAAGACAAGAACTTATAGTAACTTGTTTGAACTCTGGAATTTTTTAACTACTTATAATATATGTTGATAAGTGTTTTAAATTTGGCTAGACACAAATTAGTGGTTGAAACACATTGAGTAGATATTTCCAATTATATATTTGTTCCATAGAATTCAAGTACTTGTTCAAGAATCTAAATGATTTCATTTGAAAGTTCATCTCCACTTATAGCTAGAAAAGTTATTATAAATTGATTCAAGAATTCAATGCTTAATTTTATGTTATGTACATAATGTGCAAACCTTGTTACAATAATTGCAAATTTTATATCTATTTAATATGACTATATATTTAAAGGTGAAAATATTATTGTGTTTTCCTTTAACTAGAAATTAAATAGAACCTTTAAAGAATCTAGTTCTTTTGTATATGTATTACTTTTGATAGGGTACATATTAGGGCTTGTAACTTAAATAATATTGATGAGTATTTAAACAATTAATATTTTCTATAATAAATTTATTGGTCCATAATGAGTATTCTATAGTATCTAATTTTCATAAAAAATTTCATTGGAAGAGTGATGGTGGGAGCAAAAGAAAATTTAGTGTTAGTTTCAATGATCCCCAAAAGAGCATGTTTATTTATTTATGTCTTCAATATGTTTAGATGGCATTTCCCTTATGTGTACCTTTCTTGTACAACTTTATGATCTAGTATAGAATGGCACTTAACATGATAAATATCATAAAATTATTGGTTATTTTATGTTTTAGTTCTAGTTAATCGGGATCCAAATGAAAAATGTGAGAAAGAATGATTAATTTAATATTCAACAATATTTGATAAACATTTTTTATGTATTTTTTAATATTAGTAAGAGTCATAAGAGCACTTGATTGAAATAAAGTAAATTTACATGAATTATCAAATTGATGAACATTTTCCCTTTTGTAATTACCCTTCAAAAGGTTGCTTAGATAATTTGCTAATTTAAAGGGTATGAATCCCTTTTACTTGGTGAACCATATTTAAATAATGATATCTATTTGAATTTTGAAATAATTATTTTTTGATGTTTGTAAATACATAAAATATACAAAGATATTGAGGTGCAAATCATCCTAAATTTGTATAAATAAATACCTTAATAATGGATTTAGTAATTTTAATACTAGTAAGAGGGTTAATGATAGGCGAGATAGTTATAGATGAATAGTATAGAGTTTTAGTACATCATATGGCATGTGAGTATCTTAGGTAGTTATAATTAGTGAGTAGGATATAAATGGGTATGATATTAGATGATTCAATATTAGCACTAAAGACAAGATACATTTAAAAGAAGTCGTATAATAGGAAAACTAGTACCACAAATATATCTCACAAATAATATAGTTTTCTAGTTCAGTATAATACTATACTTGAAGACATCTATTAGAAAATAACAATAAATCACATATATAATGAATTTGATGAAAAGAGTTTATAGTCCCTAAGATGAGTTCCTTCAACTTTACATACAATTACATATGCACTCAAAATCCCCACAAGCATAACTCTTAAAACCTTTCTAGGATATTATCTTTCAAAATTTATAACATAAGGTATAAAATAACAAATAGAGAATTCCATATCTAGGTTTAATATTTTTATAATAAAGAGTGATAAAAATTGGGAAATAAAGAAAGCCATATAGAGATACAAATACAAATTTGATCCAAAATGAGCACTAGCACCATAATAATTTTAGTGTGGATTAAAATGAGTGATTGCAAAAAATATGAGTACCCAATCTAGATTTCATGCCTCTGGTTGTAGATAACTATAGATAAAAACTATATGTCACTTATGCCATTATCCATAAATAATATAGTTCAAAAATAAATAAGAAATTTCATTGGAGACTACAATATAGAGCTTGAACATATTAAAAGATTGTTATCATGGAAGGATTCAAATCTTTTATTATAGCGAATGACCATTAATTTTTTCTCTGAATGGGAAAAAACAACACATTATTAACAACCATTTATAAATGGATTGAAGAGGGCCCATTTAACACACTTGAATTAATTATTGTTATAAGATCACCAAAATACTAAAGAGTGCAAACAATAGGGAAATCTACGATTTAGTGTTAACACTATTATGATGGAAAGGGTTTCCACATAGTTACCTAAGAGCTCTATCAATTATAGCTCATGATCTAGGTTGTCTTGACTTTATTGGAATTTAATGTTTTGCATTGATTATATTTTCTATGTCATAATATCCTGAATGGAATATTTCTAATACATGTCCAATTTTGATTCCCCTGAATAATTTATAATGGTTAACCCAAGGCAATATGATTTTTTTAAGATCTTTAATCCATATAGTTTTCTAATGAATAAATTATAGATTATATCATCTAGTTTTCTATGTTAGACAAACCACAAAACTCATTAATTAAACCATGATTTTCCACATGACCATCATAATCATAATCTAATGTACCTGTAACAATGTATCAACAATCTGAAAAATGTAGCCCAAATCATATATAATGAACATAAAATGAACATAAAACAAGTATCCCAAGTCATATATAATGAACATAAACAACTCATAAATCCAGAGCAACCTAATATGAATATCAACTCCTAGTCGAATGATCATCTGAATGAGAACCCCGCTCTGAAATGTGTGTTTAGCCCTCTATATAAAATTGTGTACAAAATGTGAAATACATATAATATATTATAAATTTTATGAAATTTATTTTAAGAATGTACATGTATTTTTAAATTTATCTATCTAGACCTATACATGCATATGCATGTACATATACATGTCTATCTATAGAAATTAAAAAATCACATGTCCACTACCAATAGAATTGTCCATAGAGTCACAACAGCATACACGATTTGGACCAAGGCTCAGAGTAACATGAGGCATGTCTATCTACAATATATATACATATATATTACACAAATATCTAGTTAAAAATAAAATTTTAAAATAATTTTTAAAAAAAGAATTGAAACATGCACATGCACACATACATGCACATCATGTGGTATTGGATGCTCTAGGTCTTCTTCCATAATTGTCTCAACCAAATCAACTAAATTCTCAGTAGACATGTCAATCTGAGGGCCTGCCACATGGTGTGCTAGATATGATGAGTCGAGGGGACTATACAGCTGAGATGGCATCAACGATGAATCGAGACCAATCAAAAACTCCATAAAACATGTAGTTTTTGTAGCAATCGAATGATCCGTAGATGGATCCTCATGTGCACTACTTCTAGGCTGAGAGTGATGAAAATTATGGGATCCTAGATGTGAATGAACTCCTTAAGCCAAATGATCTCTGAGGGTATGTGCAGGGTCATCATGGAAAAATAAGGCCCTTAAGTGGCAATAAAATTCAGAAAATCAAAGTTAGGCAACTTGACGTAAAAAATTGAATAATTTATCTATATTATTTCAAAAATATGTAAGAATATAATTTGTATCAAATTGAATTTAGTTTCTAAACTACTAGGTTTATTTTTATTTTTTTAAATCTATTTGGTGAAAATTTTTAATTTCAATGTAGTAGTACTTAAATTTCAGGGAAAAAATAAGAAGTAGGTGTCTTTCTGACCACCCTAACCACAATAAAATGATAATATTTTTTAAAATATTTTATATATAAGTAGAGGACTCATTTCCCGATGTGATGCATATTTTTTGTAATTTTTTCTAGGTAAATAATTAATTATGATTTTTTTATTACAAATTTTAAAAAATATAAAAACTTGTATGTCTAACCACCTTAACTTGGTCAAAACTTCATGAAATTCAGTTTTTTTATTTTTAATCCTATAGTATGCAAAGAATAGAATGTGATGCATGTTTCGGATTCAAAAAATGTGATACCGTTTGAAATTTATAGATGTTTTTCAATTAGCCTATCAATCAGGACTTTAGTCATAATTAAAATAGAAAATTAATAATAATTATTTATTAAATTCAAAGTAAAGCATAATTTATATTGGTGGAAATCTGAGAATCTCCTTTATAAACCCTTTTCGTTTTATCAATTTTGGGTAAAAAAAAGTCGTCAGCCACATGGGTCATCATATCACTTAGATATCGCCACTTTTTGGCCCATCATGATCCTGCACATACCCTTGACATGGTCTATAGGGATCCCATAGACTGATGTGATGTAAGCATATGCCTCCAAGAGGTCCCCAGCCAAAGAATTCATAGTCCTCTATGCCATATCTCTTGTAAGTCCATTGAGCAGTGTGGGTCCAGGGATGCGTACTAGCTAAAGGGGGTCTATGCTATTGTCCTATGTTGTAAATGGTATGGATCATGAATTCTAAGACATCAAATACTAACCCACATGTTTAGTAGATATCTGAGTGGTCATGACTACAATGTTGCCAACACTGTCAATTGCTCCCTTTTGGGAAGAAATGATAACTTGGTCCGCTAAGGGGGCCAGAGTTGGGGTGAGAACAGGAGACCTATCACCAATCAATACCCTAAACATTGGGGCTGGTCTATCTACTCGATGATAGTTGGGCCTATCGGCAATTCTACCATGCCCCTGACTAGCATATGGTGGAATGTCTAGGTAGTTGACTTTGAGACCCAAATGGACCTCAGCATACAACTGTTAAACAAAATATAATGGAAGTTGGTCATTGTTTGGATACTTATCATGTGGTGCAAGAAATTGTGGGTATATCAATAGGGCCATAAGAGGATCCACACATTTGGTGGCCCGGTATCCCTTCACCTTACGTATATTTTGATAGAATGGAAAAGAAGTCTTTTTTATCATTTCTTAAATGGTCACAACCTTCTGTATTTGTTTATAAGGAACCTCACCATGTAATTCTTCCCACATGTAGGAAAAAAATTGTAGCTACTCTATGAGGGGAAAAACTACTAGCCTATCCAATTTTATCTGTTAATTGTTCTAAGCTTTGTAAAATGGACATGCAAACTTCTGAATATATGCCTGCATCTATACCATCAGTTAATGATTCTCTCAATCTCCTAATCTCACTATTAATATTTGCAAATATTGTTTCTAGATGTGGAATAGGTGTATTTTCCATTGTGATATGGATGTACCTAAAGGAGGAATGAGACCTTGGTTTAATATATCTAGATCTAGAGAATAGAAATCTAAAATAGTTCTAAATAAATTTACAAGTGTGCACATGATTTAGAATGTATTAAACATGAACACTATCTATATCTAGATTTGATAGTTCTCACTTGTGCATACATACATTCAATAAATTTAATGTAACTTCTAGATACATTTATTACTAAACAAGTTTGTGCAACAAGTAAATCAATTTGAAATATTAATAAATCTTTAAATTTACATAATGAAAAAAGTCATGCACAAACTCATTTCACCAAAAAGTAGAAACTTCTAACTATACATTTAAATATATAAAATGATCTTAAATATATGATCCACATGAATAAATTACAAGGGCCAACAAGTTCTAAATTAGCTTGAGATTTGAAAGCACGCACATGTATACATTAGACATGTTTCTTCTCAAATTATTCTCTAACTGTGTTGCTACAATAAAGGAAACAAGACAATATGTTTCTTTTCAAATCAAGGTATTTATAGCATGAATGATTTAATAATTGGAAATTATATGAAAAATTGTCTATATCATACAATCATGTGGCATGTAACTCCTTAAATGATTTTTTTCCCTTCATTCCATTAATACCCTAAAGTGGGATGAATGACTCACAACGATGGGATGATAATTAAAGGTTATATAATTGGATTCCTAAGATTTATTCATGCCAAAATATCTAGCTTCTTAGTCTACACTCATTATTTTCCATCTAGGTCCACCTTTTTTTTTTATTTAGATAAAAATTGAACTCCACATATGATTGGTTAAAGAGGATGCAGAAATATAAGTTTTATGTTGATGAATGTCTTTCTCTAATGCATCCATTCTATAAATTTACATTAAAATGTAGGATGACCAAGTGTGTAACAAAATCTTTAAAAAGAGTCACTTGTTTTCTTCTTCATCTTGGAACAAAACTTGAATTAGACTAAGTTCAAGGAACTAAGGGTTACTAGTTTTGTGATTGAAATTATTATTGTTAATTCTAGGTTTCGTATTCTCTATTGATTAACTTATGGATGGTGTAGATTTTATTTTGAAACAAGATTTTCTTATGGAATTAGATTATATATTATTGGTTTAAAACATAAAATAAATTATAGATGTATGTTTTAGATTAAGAATCAATAAAAGGAGGGTTTCACCCTGCAATGTGAAGGTAAAGTCACAGGCCTTGTTGATAGGGTGTCATAGGTTCTACTCCCACCAAATACTAGTCAGTGGTTGCATTGAAGGAAATGAAAACGGGTTCTATACTAGCAGCTACACTTGGGCATACAGAGGACTATGTTGACCCAGCCAGGAAGGTGGCCATGTTGGCATCGCAGCAGAGTATAGAGTAGATGACTAATGATTGCGGTGCAAACAAAGTTTCATGGGGAGGAGCCCATGGGTGGGAGGAGTAAGAACATGGAGAGATAAGGTGGTTGGTGGCTAGGAGGTGAGAGAAGGAAGGCTACAGATTGAAAAGGAGCCCGACTATAGAGACCTAAGGAGAGGAGTGGAGAGATGAGGAGGGTTGTCGAGAGCCAAGGAAGATGGAGTGATAAGGGATAAGACAGAGGAAGGAAAGAAGGAGGAGAGATGACAGAGGAAGAGAATGGTGGAGAGAAGAAGGTTGTGGGAGGAAGGAGAGGAGGTAGAGAAGAAGGAGAGAAGGAGATTGTAGAGGAGGCCTGAGGAGGAAGTAGAGAGATGGGAGGATGAATAGGAGGGGTAGATATAGTGGTCTAGGATTTCAGGAACTTGGCGCACTGTCAGCTCACCCATCGACAACTATTGTTGATGGTTGTTGGAGACCCCTGATGCATAGTGTCTCGAGGATCACAATGGAGAGATAAAAGAGAGATGATGAAGATGAGGTCCCCCGAAAAAAATGTGGCCTCACTAGTTCATAGCTCCAATCAAAAGCGATTACGGATCAAAAAAAAATCAATAAAAGGAAAGGCATTCTTGTATTCAATCTTTGATTTTGAATAATATAAAGTAAAAATAATTTGATGGAAAATTTTCTCCCATAAATGTTTCCCACGTTAATATCCAGGTATTATGTAAGATTGTGTATTTTTATTGTCCCATTTTTTGAATGTTGTTAGATGTATTTTTTAATATAATTAACTATTTTTGGTGTACATTATCCTATGTTTCTTTAATCATAGTCTTTCAATTACTTGCAATAGGGGTGTTTAGAGCATAAGTAAATTTTTGGGAAGCTACCACATAATTAGGAGTCCAAATCATAGTGTATACAATAGAAAACCTAGAACAACATATATTTTTTTGTGTTTTATGTATAACTAGTAACAAAAGAAAATTTTAAAATGTTTTATGAGAAGATATTAATATTATTAAACCAATGGCTAGAATATCAATGGTTAGAACTTTGAAATATAGAAGTTTAATATGGAATATCTTCTAGTGGAAATAAATTAGTGGTCTATTGTATCTTCTTCAAGTAAACCCTTAGGAATTTCTAATAAAGGGCCGATCCCACAATACTGGTTTACAATTGTTTGGGAAAATTGGACACTGAATTGATTTTTTTAGCTAAATCTTCACTTTCGGGCTCCTATAGCAGTTAAACCATGAGGAATTTGAAGATGATGTAAACTAGCTATTTGTGATGTTTTTTCTATAGATTCTAAATATTTTTATTTTTTTTAAATTGGAATCAAATTGCACTTCTTTTTCCATCTCCTTTGAAAACTAGATTTTTTTTTGAAACAACATTTTTAAGGAGCAACTCTCACTATATATAACATGACTTTTTCTGTATGAAGGATAAAATTCTATTTTTTTAAAATTTATATTTGTAACTACAATATCTACCACTTTCATTTGGTTTCATAGTATTTTATTAATAATTTTTTTTCTTGATCAAGTCTCGAAGTCAAACCAATTACCATTGAAACATAGGCGGACTGTATACAACATATTTTTTTCTGTATGTATTGAAATTTTAAAAAAAAAAAACGGATCAAGGACATCAATACCTAGCATGAACATATTTTTTAAAATTTTATTTTGATAATCTTCTATTTTTCCACATGTGCAGAACATAGAGCTTGATTTTCGATGAAAAACCTATGTTTAATAAAACTAAAAAAATACATACATAATAAAACCAAAACATATTAAAATTATATTCATTGGATAGCTCGTTCCGAGGAATACCATAATCATTTTAACTAAATTTTAAAGAAATTTATTTGATCCCTCAAAAGGTAAATCGAAAGTGATTATTTATCAACATTTTGATAGGTGTAAAGGTGACTCTTTTGTAGGTATGGTTTAAAACTAGTGGGGTTTTATCCAAGGGGATTTTATCTAAGGTGGTTTGATCAAACCCTCTTCAATTGGAATCCTTAAAATGGAAATTTTTAAGGCTCAAATCATTATATTTTCTAAAAATATGTGATTTCAGCAAAAATCAAAATCTCCCAAAAATTGTAAACCATCTTTGTGGGATCACCCGAAGATTAGATAAAATTGGATGAGTAAGTTAGGAGTACGATCCAATTATATCTATGAATTTTTTTGTCAATGAATGTGTCTAAATAATAAAGTATAAATTTATTATGGAAGAATATATAAACATTATATTAGTCCAAGAGCCTAGTAAATAAACTTCTCTTGAAAAATAAGTATTTGTCAAGAAACTGAGAAAAGGAGACCCAATATAACTAATCACTTGAACAGATTTAATATGATACATAGTCAACTTGTGTCAATAGGATTCAATATGGATGAAGAGGATAAGTGCATCCTATTAATTTATTCCTTACCCAGTTCATGGGAAAAATTGATAATATTTATCAATATTAATAATCTCATTAAAATTAGAAAATATCATATGAATTTTATTAAGAAAGGAAAATAGAAAGAATTTCATGGATGAAACTTAATTTTGATACCCGATTTGTTAGAGGTGGATCTAAGGAGAAGAAAGGTGATAAAAATAATTAGGATTATAAGTCTAAGGGTAAAGATCTAGACTAAATATCTTGGAAAATCCAAAGTAAAATATTATAATTGTAGAAATAAAGGGCACATCAAGAAGGATTCAAAATTTAAAAAAAAAAGATAATTCTTTTGGTAAATCCTCTAATAATGATGAATACAATAATGATACCTTTATTTCTACTAATTTTATTGGTGATGACTCTTGGTTGATTGAATCAAGTGCTTCAAGTATCATATGACACCTTATAACAAGTTGTACCTTGGATATATAATGTGATGAAGGTAAGGTTTGTCTTGGTGATAACATTTCCGTGAAGATAAATGGTCAAGAAAATTAAAGGTTTCATTCATGGGTTCAAGAGGAAGGTCACTCTCAGATGTTTTGCACATATTCCAATTTTGGAAAGGAAACTTATGTTTATGTCCAAAACGGTTGACTCAAATATAAATATTAGTTTTGATGGTAAAGGTTGCAAGTTAGCACGAGGAAACTTGGTACACTAATGGAGTGTAGCATGGTACTCTAGATATAGGTTGGATGCATCAATTGTTTTAGTAAGCTAAAGTAATTACATCTAAATCAAGGTTTTTGTGTAAAATGTCTAAACAGTTGTAATTAAGAATATTATGGATGGAATTATTGATTATTCTACTTTTATTGACTTTTCAGAGCATTGTATCTTGCAAAAATAAAATAAAGTGTGTTTTTTTTTCAAAATCACTAAAGTAAAGGCGATTTTGATGCTAATACATGTAGTGATGTGTTTGTTCCTATGGATATCCACTCCATTAGTAAATATATATATTATTTATCATTTATTAATGATTTTTATAGGTACTTTTGGATTTATTAGTGGGAAGTACGAAAGATTTTTGATATTTAAGGAGTTTAAATCTCTTTTTTAGAATCATATTGTTAAGAAAATCAAGGTGCTTAGGATAGATAATGTCAACTATTTTTTCTCTAAGGATTTAAAAAAAATTGTAGACACAATATATTTTTTCTCATGAACATGACACCAAAAGATTGAATTTAAAGAAGGACTAGATAGGGGCTTGCTTAATGTAGGAGATTCTTTTCAATAATGATATAGAATCTCCTCTTTATTTGAAGTATTCGTACAAAAACATTTTCAAGACATCCCATCTTTAGATGATTATAAATTTGACCTGACACATAATGAATCCATCACCCTTCCTTTAAAGGAAGTGGAAAATATTTTGAGAGCCATAATTTTATCAATGGCATGGTGCAATGAGAACCCATTAGTAAGATCCTTGATATATTATTTTGGAGTGAAAAATCCTTCCTTATTCAACATTATAAGTTCCTTCATAGTAGTAGCTAGTAACTCATATTTATTGACAAGTATGAGAGGGCCAGCATTGTCCTAAGGGATTAAATATTTATTCCTTTTAATAGGAGAGCTCTGTGAGTGGATAAAATAGAAGAACTAAAACCAAAGGTATTGGATCAAGAGGAGGAAATCATAGATAATTTCTCCCTAGAGGAGGAAGGTCTTATAGTTCAAAAATACTTAAGAATATTTCTTTGGCACGAGACTTAATTTATATTTGTCTCATACAAGGCCAAATTACTTTTTGAAGAGTTAGAGAATGCATTCATCAAGTGAATATACACTTCCTAAAAAAGTATAAGCTCTCTTGATCTTCAACAATATTGAAGAGAGTGGATAGTAAAATTGCAAACATGGTAAAACATAATTATGAACTTGAGTATTAGAGCTAGTGGGATGACTACATTGATTCCAAATGGGTGTGATAGTATGTTGAGTTTTTGCTATGGATTTTCAACTATAGATGTTTGGAAAATTCTCTCTATGGGAAGAGGATTAGGATACCTCATTCTCATAGAAAAGTGGTGACATTAAATTTCCTATGAATTCAAGCCATACAACCACAACCACCAATTATCTAATACAAATAAAATATTAATTTGTTGCACCACTAATTTTTTTAGTACTTGATAAGATCTAAAATATAAGGAACTTGCATATCCATAATTACTTTTGAATAACTTCATGTGTTCCTCCATAAAAAAGATAGATTCATCTTTTATTTAATACCTAAGACTAAACTTTTTAAACACACATTACCACTATATCTATGATGCATACCATAAAACTACTTTAGCATAAAACCCACCTTATTCTAACTAGTTGTAGAGATACATGCACATGTACTATTTTTGGGTTTACTAGGTAGGAGGAATCACCAAGTTATAAGACAATAAATAGTTTCAATATGGACCTACAAGTGTGTGTATTACCAGGTAACATGATAAGTTAAAAGAAAAGAGAGATGTATATAGGTCACAAATAAAACTGGTATAGAGAAAATATTTTTCTATTTGAGCATAGTGATGATGTACATGTATAAATCAATAACACATAGGATTTGATGCCAAGTGTTAAATGTAGTGACAATAGGAAAGCCAAAATTGTTAGCATAAATATCTTAATGAAAATACAAAATAGTATGGATTGAAGTTTTAAGTTAATATTTGATTTTCCTTTATGATTTGGATCCTTCTTTTAGTTCTATTTGCATGGTTCCTAGGTCACTTCTTTTATACCTTTTAGGTTAGTAAATATTCTAGGAAATTTTTTTTTTTTTTTTAAATTTTCCACTTGCAGATCACTTATCTTTCATCCCATTAATCTCCATTTTTTTCCATCTTAGGGTTACTTCTATAAAATTATATTTTTTTCTCTAGTCCTCAATGGTTCATATTGAAATATTTATTTTTTAGTACATTATTAGTGGATATTTCATAAAATCCCCTTCTTCAACTTATATTTTTTTAAGTTTTGAGGATTTTCTTCTCCTTTGGATTCCATAATTTATTCTTAGAGGCACCACTTAACTTCTACTATGGTGTTTCAACCTTATCCATCCACTTTAAATCAAGTTCCAAATGCTTGTCTCCTTTGGCAGTATACTCTAATGTTCTTTGTGAAGGACTAAATTTCTATTATGCAGATACGATAATGTGCTTCATTTTAGTACATTGTGGATTAGATTAATATCATGGAATGTAATTTTTTTACAAAATTATTTTTTCCCACCATCCAATTGTTGACCTTCCTCCTCTCTTTTCTTAGTTAAAATATACCGTTTTTTGCAATAGGTGATCCAATGTCCAATAAAAAATTTGGTACCTATAAAGCCTCATCATATTCTCTTTTATTTATCCATTCTATAATGCAAATTTGAAGGTTTATTTCAAGTTTCATCTTGCCATAATATTTTAGATTGGTTTTATATTCTTCTTTTGTTAAGTACTTGGTTCTTATAAGGACCAAAAATGTCTTCACTTGATTGGGATATTAGGTTTGTGGGTGTACCACCATCTTGTCATGCTACAAAGTATCTTCAAGAGATTATAATCTCAAAATTTTATTTCTTAAATAATTTTTCCATGTATTCTATACATGTTAAAAAAATCTCCACCCTATATTACCAAGTCCAAGCTTAATACATGAGAAATTCCATGTGAAATTTGTGGTTAAATTGTTTTGACTTTTAGTATGTGAAATTTGTGGGTTTACTAGGTAAGAGGAATCACCAAGTTATAACACAATAAATAGTTTCAATATGGACCTAAAAGTGTATGTATTCCCAAGTAACATGATAAGTTAATTTTTTTTAATCAAATTCAAGTCCATGTTGTCAAGAGTGTTGATGACTGAACATAAACTACTATAGGTAATCTTCTTTTTGAACCATACAAAATCTTTTGCCTTATATGATACTTCTTTGAGACATATTGATATGCCATGATTCAATTACTATTCTATCACAATTCCATTAACCATCTAAAAGAAACATCCTTTAAAGTGATTGGAAACATTTTCAATGTTTTCAATGTACCAATGTGGTAATCATAACTATTACAAAGTACATCAATCTCAAAATAAGAATATAAGTATATTCAATACTTAAACTATGAAAAATAGTTAAATTAGAATGTGGAATATTTTTCGTGGGGGTTTTTTTCCATAGGAAAAGTAATGAGGAACTCAAAATCTATGGGACCATTGTTTTACAAAGCTCTTTCAACATTACATTTGACCTCTATTATCACACTTGTGTTTCATGCATTTGTAAGATGATTTAAACTAAATACTAAGTTTAGGAATAAAACTAGGAAATGCTTACCATTAACCAATCCTTATCATTGAAGTATTGTTCCTATGGTAAACTTTCTAGTCTCTAGGTCCTTGAGATTGTCCTTGACAATGATGCCAAAAATGATAGGTTCCAAAGGGGGTTGAATTTCATAAGGGATTTTATCAACCAAAATATAATCCAAATAGTTAGCTTGACTAATTGAAATGAAACTCAAATTGTTAGACTCCCTAGTTGATTTACACTCAATCAATTAATTTAAATAGTTGAAATGAAATTTGAATGATAAGGACTTTGAAACTTAAAAGGTAACACTCTTGGTTACTTAGATGCCAAATCTTGGGGACATAAATTGATGACAATGGCGTGGAAAATATATGTTGGGAGCAACACGTATTTAGTTTCAAAACCTAGATTATTTTTTTCAAACCACTAAAGAATCAAAACTAGCTCAACAAATTAAAAATTTAATGTCCAATCCATTTTAAAGAATAAATAAACCACACTATTGAAATAAGAATAAAACATTAGTAAACATTACTGTACAAAATGTGGAAGCATAGACAAGGCACATGAATTGTTTGATAGAATGCTCAGAAAAAAAAAATTCTCATGGAATTCCCTAAATGCAAGATATTCACAAAATGAATTTGTTGAAAATATTTTAGAAAATTTAAACCAAATGCACTTGTAGGTGTAAATGGGTTTCTTGAAAAGTCTTTAGAAACTTTCAAGAAAATGCAATTTGTGGGTGTAAAGCCAAATTCCACTACCATTATCCTCCGCACCTATGCCAAAATGGGAGCATTGGAATAGGGTATGGACGGCCATTGAAGGGTATGGATGGCCCGAATTTTTTGAAAAGGCTTTAGAAATAAACTTTCAAGCAAATGCAATTAGCAGCTGTAAAGCCAAATTCTACAACCATTCATTTCTAGGGTTTAAAAACTATCAATCAAATGCAATTTTTCAACAAATTCACCAACCTATATTCATCGAGAGCTAAGGGTGGTGGACTATGGAGGGTGATGGACTATTCACCAAGATTTGTTTTGCTAGTCTTCATTCGTCGTCCATAGAGTTCGCTCAAATGCTCAGTGAAAACGATGGTAGAATGTTGGTTTTTTTTTAATCCTAATTTGGGGGGTTCAAGCAAACATGGGTTCGCTCAAACCCCTTTTTTATTTTTTTTTAGCCAAATTCAAGGGTTTCAATCAAACCCTGGGGTTTGATCAAACCCAATGGTTTTCTCGAACCCATTTAGTGGTTCACTCGAACCTTTAGGTTTGAGAAAACCCCTTCAATTTGTGGGAGGGTCGAAAATTGATTTTTCCTTCCTCTCTCAAATTATTAACCACTTATGTGGGATCACTTGGATGCCATCTTGCCACATTGTCGTCTTTATTTTTGTGTTGACGTCCTTTGGCTGAAATCTTGTCAGTTTGTCTAGAGAATCTTCGTGACCTACCATTTCAGATTCTAGAACTCTCGTCATTGTCCTTTGAGGTAGTTTAGGGCGGTTTACCCCGTGAGGCTCTCTAAGTGAAGAGAACTCATGAGTAGTGAATCCCCCTTCTCTACATTTTTAGTGAACCCAACGTGAAGAATGTATTTTTTGAAAACTAGGAATTTATTTACCCCTACTTGGTGGGGTCATAACTTTTGACTCGGTGCTCAAAATTTGGAACCATTTGCACCATTGGAAAGGTCTCCTAGAGAACTAGTTTGGTACCTAAAATACTAGTGCCTATGGTAGGAAAATTTTATGGACCAACGCAAGTTTCGACCTTAAATTCCACTCTGAAGACCTCCGAAAATGCAATTTACTAGAACATAGAAAACACTGAAAAAATCATAATAAATTTAATATCTTCTTTTATTAGCTCAATATCTAGTTTTGTTCAAAATGTTAATGATATTCCATTTCATGCATGTGATGGTGGCTTGGCTTTACCCATGTCACTTGGTGTCTTTGATTCTTCTCATGAGATTCCTCCTACTTCAGAGGATATTTTGTTGCAAGAAGATGAAATCATTGACACCTTTCTTAACATTACTCTACCTTCTCTTCATTCCAATGCACTCTCCCCTAGAGATGATGCATTTGTGAATGACAAATCTCCTACTCATTCCAATGCACTCTCTTCTAGGGATGTTGCATTTGTGAATGATGAATTTCTTATCTATTCTAATGCACTTTCGTCTAGAGTTGATGCATTAGTGTATGATGAATCTCCTTCCACATTTGATCCTATTTGGATTGATGTTGAGAATATGTCTTTGAATAATCGTTCTAATAGTTTTGATGATTATGTAAATGTTATTTGTGTCTTTTTTTCCCCTCAAAGGCCTAAGAGACCGGTCATTAATTTGACTCTAGCTAGTCCTTCTCCTGAAAGGGTTTGTTCTATTGATGGTGTTCTATTTGATAGTGATTCCCTTGATCTTCCTAAGGCTCCCTATCATAGGGTAGTAGCCTATATTTATGATACTATAATGAATAAATAGCTAAGCCTTCTTCAAACACTTAAACCTATGACTAAAGAAGCTAGTGATAATGGTCTTGTCAAACAATCTTAGGTTGCTTCGACTAAGATCTCACTTTGGGACTTGCTTCAGTCTACTCTAGTTTATCAAGGTGTGCTTCAAGAAGCCTTGTAAAATATCCTTTTGTCTTCTTCTGCTAGGCTGGTAGAAGCTAATGCATTGATAGATTATATTTGTGTGGATTTTCCAACTATTACGTTCTATCCATAGGAGCTCTCACCTTCGAAAGTACAGAAGCAAGCGAATCCTCTCATGATTATAGTTAAGATTAATAAGATTGGTATTAGATGTACTCTCATTGACATTGGTTGTGTGCCCAATGTATGTAGCATTGATCTATTACCTAAGATTAATATTGATCCATCCTCTATTAATGCTTCTTCTATTATCATTCATGGGTTCGATAATGTCGGTCAACAAGCCCTAGCAATGATAGTATTGCCTTTTAGGTTGGGACCCATTACCATACCTACCCTTGTACATGCTATGTCAAAGAAGTTACCTTATAACCTTCTTCTTGGTAGACCATGGATTCATGCCATGGGTGCAATCCCAGCTACCTTGCATAAATCTACTAAATTCATTTGTAACAATAAAGTAGTCACAATCAAGGTTAACCCTAATGCTACGCACTTGTGTGATATGGTAGTTGTCATTCAAGCTTCGGTTGTGCCTACTCTTATTCCTTCAATATCTTCTAGTGTGTCGATGTTTACTCCAGTAGTACCTACTACAAAGGATATTCTTGAGATAGATGTCCCTAAGGAAGATTCTTTTGAAACAAGAAATCTTAAGTCTATTCCTTCTACCTCCTCTCAAGAAAATGCATGTCTTGGTGATGATTAGGGTTCTTTAGACTTTAAATATTCCTTCATTTAGGAATATAAAGTCAGCTTGATCCGCTTAGACACTTTGATAACATCATTCACACTCATTATCAAAGTTGATCAGTATTTTGCATCACAAGATAATGTGAATGTGAATTGTAATGTTCTTAGTATTGATCCTCCTTCTAAGGAGGACGATTACACTTCTGCTAAAGAGGATAATTTTGGAAGTCCTATTAAATAGGATGATGGTGATCATATAGAAGGGTATGTTCCCCCTTGTGGAAATAAAACTCTCTATGGAGATCCTCCTCCTTTGTCTTCAATCTTCATATCTTCTTCTTGTGATAATTCAAAACTTTCTCCGCAAGAGAATGGGTCGCTTCCTTCTCCTCATCCTTTATCTAAACAAGAGCATATTTTTTTGTGGCTTCTAAGAGCCCACTTGATTACTCTTCCTTCTCCTACATGCAATAAATTTTGTAAGCATGATAAAGAAAAACATTATTTTTGTGCATACCATTGAGTTCCTAGACATTCCACTAGTGAATGTAAGGCCTTGAAGGATAAAATACAACAACTTCATGATCCATGTGCCATCACTCATTTATTCATTGATGCACTTGCCTTTTCTTCTTTATGAATTTCAAACGAAGCGTCCCTTGAGTGGAACCTCTTACCTTGAAGGGTTCCTAAGGGACCCCCTTTGAAAGCTTCTATGAATTCTATGATGTCTAGCTTGGGGACAGCCTGACTAGACCTTCTCTTCATCCTTTCATCTAGCTTGAGGTTAGCTGATCTAGACCTATCTTTGTTTCTAGCTCAGGGGCAGCCCAACTAGACCTCATTTCATATCTTTACATCTAGCTTGGGGGCAGTCTAACTAGACCTTTCTTTTCAAATAGTACATCCCTTGAGTGGACCCCTCTTCCTTTTGGAGGTTTCTCGAGTGACCCCTTTGAAATTCTTCTAGATTTACAATGGTCTACATGACTATCTACTTAATTTCTCTACAGGACTGAGAACCTGTAGAGCTCTTTTACTTGGTGGTACAAGTTTTCCTCCTCAAGCGGGGATTTCTTTTATCACTTTCACTCGATGATACGACTCTTCCTCCTCGAGCTTGGTGATTTGTTTTATCACTTTCACTCTATGATACAAGTCTTCCTCCTCGAGCGAGGATTGCTTTTATCACTTTTACTCGGTGATACGGGTTTTCCTCCTCAAGCACGGATTGCTTTTATTGCTTTTACTCAGTGATATGGGTTTTCCTCCTCGAGTGGGGATTGATTTTATCACTTTTACTTGGTGATACGAGTTTCCTCCTGAAACGGGATTGCTTTTATCACTTTTACTCTATGATACGGGTTTTCCTCCTCAAGCGGAGATTGCTTTTATCACTTTTACTCTATGATACAATTTTTTTTCCTCGAGTGGGGATTGCTTTTATCCCTCTTGCATTATATCTTTGTCTTCTCAATTGTATATACTGGATCAAATATCTACATCTTCTTCATCCCGAGTATATACTTTTCCTTTCTTCAACTTGACCGGCACTCCCAGGTTTGCTAGATCACGTTTTGCTTCCTTGATGGTTCAGGTATACATTTCTTACTCTACTACTTATCTGATCTACTTTACTAAAGTAGTCATCAGTATTCATGCTCACTAAAGTGGGGGAAAAATGTATAGGAGATAATTTTCACCCCTAACCTAAATTCCCCTTTTACCCTTCTCCACTTTAGAAAACCAAGTCTGAAGGTGAAATTCCACATAAGCCCACTGCCTTCATTCCACTTGGCACCTGTTTTGAGTGTCGGTAGATGAGTTACTATTGAGGATGCATGTTTAGCACATAGATGTCTACATGGTGTGTGGATGTCTGCATGGCGCACTTACGTCCCTAATAAATTCTTACACCTGGAGCCTATACAGGAATTAAATTTCCCATTGGGATTTGGTTTGTAATGCCCTCTTCAACAAACCAACCCAAATATGGTTGTTTTCTTCACTCTTTCCTTCAAATCCACTCACCTTCATTCATTTCATTGTTCGATCTCTTCACCATCTCTTCAACCTCAATAAATACTTTACACTCCATAGCAGCAACATCAACACTACTTCACTTTGGTAAAGAAAGTGTGGAACAAAACACCACAGCAACAGAGGCTTGAGTTCCTCTTATTTTCTCCCCCACTAGCCTTGAGCACTTTAGGTGGAGGTGGTAAGCTTTCAATCCTCTCCTCTATTATTTGGTTGAGTAGCATAATAGTGTTTTGTAGTGCTTTAGTTCTCTTCACTTCATTTCTAATTTTCTCTCTATCTATCTGGTTGTTTGTGGAGGTGGAAACACCAAAATGGGGGTTTGACTGCGGAAAACTCCTATACAGCCCCAACAATTTCTCTCTCTTGTGTGTAGTTATTGAAGACGTTCATGAGCTGGAGGCTTCATCATTAGCATGGTTGTAAGCATTTCCTTTCCCTTCCTCTCCTTATCTTTATCACTTTTATTTCAATCTATTTTAAGCTTTATCACATTATGTTACTCTATCACTTTCTAGAAGTTCTCAGCAGTTAGAGTAGAAGCATTCACCTTGCCATTTTCTATGACATTCTCTCTCTTTGGTCCGTATGAGACACCAACACACCTCGAGGATGCTAACACGCTACGTTGTCATTCATATTTTGCATTGACGTCCTTTGACCGAAAGCTTGTCAATTTGTCTAGAGAATCTTTGTGACCTATACTTTCGGATTCTAGACCTCTCACCATTGTCCTTTGAGGTATTTTAGGGAAGTTCACCCCGTGAGGTTCTCTAAGTGAAGAGAACTCATGATTAGTGAATCCCCCTTCTCTACAATGCTATGTGGGAATAATCTCATCAATTATTTATGCTCAAATAAAACATCCATGCAAGTAGTATAGAACTCTCACACATTCTCTAATATATCTCCATTTCCCTTGTATTTTTTGAAATTTTGTATATTGAAATGTTGGGAGAAAGGTGGCATGTGTATTCTTTGATCAAAGGGATAAGGACAATTCTTCCATGGATTATGTTTTCTTTGTCCTAGACTCACTTACATATTGGATTATTTTTGTTGCAAGGTTTGAATTTTATATGCTAAATTATCCATGGGTGATGGTGACATGTTTGGTTGACTTTACATGGGAGGATCGATGTTTGTGTTGAATGTGTTGATTTGATTGTATGATGAATATTTTTTTTGGTTTTGGACTTGTGGGATGTGAATGTTGGTCTTGGATTGATGTTTTATTGAGAATGATTTTAATTTCCTTGTTGAAAGTGATATGTGAACACGGTATTGGAATTGGTATGATGTTGAGGTGGATTTTGATTCATTTTTTTGTATTATGGTATGAAGTTGGAATTTTGATTGATGTGTTGTTGTGATGGAGGTGGATTGGAGTTGAGATTTGATCCAAAAGACATGTTTGTGTTTGGTGTAATGCTAGTAATTTGGGGTTGTATTTTTGGTGTAGCGATATGAATCCTTCATGTCTTATTTGGTGGATTTTGATTTATGACTTTTTGACCCATAGAGATAGTGTTGGTTGATTGTGTGGAATTTTGAGATGATGATGTGGCAAATAGATTTTTGAATAATGTAACCATGGTGTTAGACACCATAGAAAATGTATTTTTGAATGAGGTAACCGTGGTGTTAGACGTCGTAGAAAATGGATTTGAGATTGAGGGACTTGGTGCATTACACATTGGATTTTTGTTCTAGGTCCCAAATGTTGACATACGGGGTATTTTGGTAGTTTTCATTTTATGTATAGCTCCTCCAAGTAGTATGTTGGTATGTATTTGTCATGAAGTGGGATGAATTTGTGGAAAAGTGTTATGACCTTGAGTTTATCTAGTTCCCTCTATGGTTATGAAAATGTTAAAACTAGTGGGAAGCTTGGCACCATTTTGAACAAGTGCTAAAAAGTATCTATTAGGATATGTTGCAACAATATCATCTATGATATGCAATACCCTAGGATCTTGGGAAGCATTATCAATTTCTTCTTGAGTTAAACCATGTTCCACCTCATTCAATGTAAGATTGGAAAATGGATTTTCAACTTGAGGTTGTGACATTGGTGGTTTGTTTGAAGATGACCCAAAATTCATGTTGCTAGTAGGATTGAAGTTGGGTTCATTTGAGGGATCCATATCCTTTCGTTTCCTTTATGACCTAGTGAGGGCCATATAAGACTTGTGAATTTTTGGACTATGAGACTTTTGGGATGAATGTAACTAATGATGGAGGTATAAAATAAGAATTCAAATTTATGCTATATTTTTGGAATTTTTGGATATAAAGATGCAAAGTGGTAACGCACCTATAATTATACTTTGGGCTACAAGGTGACAATGAGATTATGACTATGCTTTTGTATTTTGGATATCCAACTTTAGACCTTATAAAGGGGATTCTAGGTAAACTATGATGACCCAAGGTAACAAATATAAATGTCAAGACCTCAAAAGTACAAGAATAAATATTATGATGATGATTAGATAAAAGAAAACCTAAACTAGATACATGAGTTCTAGGCCCAACTTAAGAATAAGATAGATGAAATATAACAAGGTCAAGACAGCCAAATATGTGACTATGATATGATCAATAGATTGATAAGATTCATAATCTCAAGACTCATCGATGATGATGAATGGGATAATATGGTAAATGAAAACTAGGAGATTTAATATAAGCTAAGGAAACTGGATAAAATATGCTAAAGGATAATATAAACTAGGGAAGCCTTAGGTCTAACTATATGGTCAATGTTTGAAAGGAAACTAAAATTTGTATGCACAAATATTTCCCCAAAAAAATTACTTCTAATAAAGGTGGTGAATAACCCAATAGATGCGGTGTAGGGCTTGATAAATATGGTGCAGGACCAATCAATTGCAGTGCACAGGGAAATGCGAGTTTCTAGATTTATAAGGTTTCTAATAATTGTGGTGTTATGTCCAATAGTTGTGGTGTAGTTTTCAACATATACGATGTAATTTTTGGCATATATGGTGTTCAAGTTTTTGGTTTAAAATTGATTTTTTATAGATGATATTTTGTTTTTGCAATTTCTAGATTTGATCATAAAACATAAAAAAACTCAAAAGACAAATTTGGCTAATTTTGACTCTTTGACTCTTTGGTTAATCAAGTATTTTTTCATGTTTTCTTCCTTAAATATCACTAGGCCTTGGTTCACAAATAATTCAAGAAAGCACAACCTATCAAGTAGTAACAAGTTATCTACTATAGTGAGCTTACCATGCCTTCTATTATTTTTAAATATGAGAAAAATGACTTGGTAACTAGAGTATTCCAAGTTCATGTACCACCTTAACACACCTCACCTTGAAAGGATGAAATCCAAACAAGGAACTGTTTCACCTCAACCAAGAATCATATGTGGTAAGTAACTTCTCATGATAATTCTATCATGATGTACCACAAATAGTAGATGGCCAAAAAGGTCTTAGGCTTCTGAAATAATGATTTGTAGTAGATTAAGTCCATATAGCACAATGGAATAGTAGCGATGGGAGACTGAAATCTCTAACCCACATCTAGAATCACCTGAGACCAGAAGGCCTACCTCCTATGACACAAGTGTATTGAGTTAACCTTTCATTTTTTCCCTTTTATATAGCATAATAGATGTTTTTACATTGGAGTTCATCCCTAGTGTGAAACTCCACAAGAAGGCCCCTTACTAAAATAAAAAAGGTAAATATTTTGTATTGCTATTTCTCATTACCTAGGAATTGTACGTAGCACAAGGGGGGAGAATACTTTAGACAATACGATGCCACCATTTCTAATCACCCAATAATTTCACATAGCTCAAGGGGAGAGGATACTTTAGAAAAACATGTTTCTGGTAAGTGACTCACATGTGTGCAAGTGCACAAGACATAGAAGAAAATTGTTCTTTTCAAGCACCAATTTCAAATGTTCCTAAATAAAAAATCACAAACACACAATGGAACTTGCAAGAAATTATATTAGTAGTTTAGTTCAAATTCTTCTCCTAATGATTTCCACACAACTAGAAATCGGATGTTAGTAACCAAAATATTTTCCCTATTGAATGCCAAAAAATAAATGAAAACTCAATTATATACCCTCTTTTTTCTTGATAATCAAATACGGTGCAAAAAGGATTAAATGTGGTGTTTCCAAAAATGACTGTGGTGTATAGATATGTCATAGAATCTAAAAACTGCATCTTAGGAACTAAAAAATATGACTCTAGAAATGATGATCGTGGTGCGGGATCTATTGATTATGGTGTTGTATAGAACAAATGTGGCGTAGAAGGTCCAATCCCTAAAAGTCACAAAATTTGACACAAAGCACAAAATATAACAACCCAAATAATATCAATTCGCTATTAGGATGTCAGAAAGGTGATATAAAACCTACAAAATAATTTGCAACAATAATAATTGAATCATTTTGAAACTTGTAAAATCACAATCAAATGTTGCATTGTAGATAACAAATGCGATGTTCTCGGTGACAGATGTGGTGCGAAAAACCTCACATGTGTCACTAATGATGAAAATTGTGGAATTTAGTTGGATGATTGTAGTGATGTGTAGAATGATTACATCACACCTCTTGAAACTCATTTTTTTTGCAAATTTTGGTTGCTTTATGTTGGGTTATCCAATTTTTAAGACTAGGAAAATTGGGGGAAAGAATGAATCATTGATAACAACCACAAAACTACCTAAATTAAATCCATAGAGACCCTAATCTAACAATTAAGAACAATATGATAAAATAAATTAAAATAATAAATAAAATACAGTTTAGATCCAATGCCAAGGTTGATGTTTTTTTAGACTGCGGGAATCAAAATCGGGTAGTCGCCCTATAAACTGCAATGTGTCTAGTAAACTTTTTTCACATGACTAGTGACACTAGCACAACATGCCATTTGGTACCATTGGGATGGTGGGGAGAATAGAATGCCAAGGTTGATTCAACTCTATTTCTCTTCTCAATTTTTCTTGTTTTCTTGTAGATATGTAGTGTGGAAGATATATGATATTCTTATTGTATAGGTATGATAACAAGATCTCAAGATGATATGAGTAATATGATAAAAAAAAATATCCAAGATTATGGTTTCACTTGAGATGAATTTTATGAGTGATATGACAAAAAAATATCAAAAAATATGTTTGACCTTAAGATGACAATGATAGCTTGCTTTTATAGAAATTTGAATTCAAATGAAGGGAGAAGATCAAGTGATGATGTATGATGATCAATGGATGAGATTAATTAAGAAGAAAAGAGATAAGGATGGGAAAATGGATTGAGATCCAAGAAATTAAGTGAGAAATAGGGATTGGATAATAATAGGTAAATTAAATAATTGCAACAATTATTTAATTTAGGAGAGGAAAAATAAATAATTAAATAATTAAAATTAATTATTTATTTATAGAAGAAAAGAGGGATATGAAATATTAAAGAATTTTTAAATAATTATTTAATAATACTTGGAGGCAAATGATAAATAATTAAGTAATTAGAAACAATTATTTAATTATAGATAAGAGGAAATGATAAATAATTAGATAAATAAGAATGTATTTAATTATAGAAGAAAAGAGATGAAGAATAATTAAATAATTAAAAATAAGTATTTAATTATAGAAGAAAAAAGAGGAATTAGTGGCATAATTAAATAAATAAAATTTAATTAATTAATCAAAAGAAGAATAAAGATAAAATTAATTAATTAAATAATTTAAAATTGTTTAATTAATAGAAAAATAGGACATTAAAAAATACTCAAATTAGTGAGTATATTGCTTGTAGGCTTGAGAAAAATTTTGTGTCTACACATTTATTTGGTGAATACTAACACTTTCATGAATTTTAATAAAACATCCAATTCTCCTTGTATGACATGAGTACAATAACTTCAGTCCATCAAGGAAAGTAGATCTAAGTGGTGAGTTACAACACTTTTCAATTGGTAACTTGTCTCATCCATTTTGCCTCTACCTGATTGAGGGTAAGCACTCTTTACATTATCATAATCATTATGGAGGTGAAAACAACAAAATGCGGTTTGAGTTAGGAAATCCCCTAAATAGAAAAATCTTGTATCTCCTTTCTTGTGTGCAGGCGGTAGATCTAAAACAAGAACTAATAGCAAGATCAAACATTCAAGTCTCCTATTGCAACAAATTAAGGAAAAGTGAATTATTTATCGATAGATGAAGTTCCAAATCTGAAACCCTAAAGGACCTATAGACTATAAACTATTGAGACCTATTCAGATATCTTGAAGAGAAAATTTTCCAATCTAGGTGCCCACACCCCTAACCAGCCAAATTCAACCCAAATTTGAATGTCAAGTTCTTTTATCTTTGCACTCTCCTTTGAAATCTATTTTTGTGTCTCAATTTTTTAATTTTCTACAATTCTAAATTAGTTTATGATAAATGCATCATTATCCTAGTTCACTATTACATCACACGCATCACTTCTAAGTTAGATCAAACCCCACAACCAAAAAAATACCAAAAAACTGATCAACCATTTTGTCTCTTCCACTGAGGATAATAGTCAAGTAGTTTTTATGATCATTTTTGTGTCCCTAAATGTTAGATGGACTAAGGTGTGATTTAGACCCTAGATCCCCTTTTTCCCAATCATATTTTGGTGAATCCTGTTCCTTTTACATTTGCAAAACTTTTTTAATTATATTGTTTTCATTTTGAAATCTAAGCGTGATCTTAGATTGTTGTTATTAGTCAAAAGTGTGCACATTTTTGGGAAAATAGTTGAAAAATTAAAAAAATTGCTTATTTTTGGTCACTTCAAAAGTTCAAAAAAGTGATATTTTTGTATTTTTAAGATAAATTCAATTAGTTAAAATATCCTAAATTCTATAAATTATCAAATTTGAATTTCTTTAAGAACACAAAATTTTATGCATGTGTCAGATTTACATGGAGAATTTAGATTTTCATGCATTTCCAAAAACCTATTTACTCTTAGACCCGAACCTATATAGTTTTTGATCATTATATTAGAGTAATAGGTTAATTACTTAAGTAATTCAATCATAATTATTAAATAATTAAGTCACCTTTACTTTATTTTTCACTTAAGCTAAACTTAGGCACTTTAATTATTATTTAATCCTAGGGTTCACTTTAGAGTTTTGATCTCTTTTCTTAAGGATTGATCTCTTTGTAATTATTAATTCTTGTTTATGCAATTTTACTCTCTTGTTTTTGCAGAGCAATATCTGTGTTGTTCGAATCTCTTCTAAGTGAAAGGTTATTTTTCTTGTAGGTGATCACTAGGTTTTGTGCGGTCAGATTTTACAAATTCAACACATTGAACATAATGTTGTATTTTAGATCTTAATTTTTTTCAAAAAACTTATTTCCTGGTCTAGGTTGTCCATGCCCCTATCCAAGCTATCTTTGACTGAATTTCAATGATATCACTCCCTCTCAAATTTATGTCTAGATATACTCTATAATATTCATATTTCATTCAACATTTATACTTGTTTTCATTGTAAAAGAGATTTTAAAATGTTTGAGTGTTTTGGAAAGCTAATGTCCTCTTTGAAATCCTTACTTGATGTTCCATTTTGTGTCTTTGGTAAAGTATTCCTCCAACAAAGGATAAGGATCATGTTTTCTCTTCTCCCAATACATTTCCTCCTAACAAGGATATCTTGGTGTAATAAGAAGAAATCATTGAAATATTCTTACACTAATTCACCTAACCTTTAGTCAAATCTTCCTCTTGACAACACAACTCTTATGTGTGAATAATCCACACTACCTACAAGCTACAATCCAGCTCACGTAAATCACGTGATTCACCTCCACCAAGAATCCACCACACTTATACCATTATTTTACTTACTTTTTTCCTCTCACAAAGAGGATCCATTACAATTCATTCCTCACCCATGGAATATACATAAAAATAATTCTCTTTGAACACATGATAGTTTCCCTTCCCAAAATAACACCTCCAAGTGTCACAAAGTGTTCATCCATATCATCTAAATAGAACTAATAATATTCCCTTTGATTTAAACACATTATGGCCAAGGATTTAGGATCTTAACAAATAAAGTTTTTGATGCTAATAGTGAACATGGAATTCAAGGTCATTTAGAATGAACACCACACCTTTCCACAATAGGAATAGTTTATCAATATCTTCTCCCTCCACCTTTGTATGAGACATTCGTCCTAGTCTCTACACTACCACCACATAATTATTCACAAATAAAAGTCTTACTTCCCATTCCACTTCCCTTAAATCTGAGATAGAATGCACATTGTGCACATTCCTTGAGATGGGCATAATCACCCTCCCAAACCCATGTGAAAGAAACAATACTAAACAAAAAGGACATAATTTATCTTTTTATGCATATCATAAAATAATTAGGAATTCTAATGATGAGTGTTGTTCTTTAAAAATAAAAAATAAAAGAAATATTTGAGAGATATGGCCTCATGAAAATACACTCAAAGGAGGATTTTTGTGAATGTGAAAGACAATAAATTAATTACTACTTCGTTGCACCTCTCCATGTGGTTGCTCATTTCCATTCATGGGGAACATACTTATGTGCAACCATATGTCATCAATGGGACAACATGTTATTATGATTTTCCACGTCCATACACTTGGGGTGCAAGGGTGATTGATCTTTGTGAGGTGTGTATCCTTCTTTAGGATTCCCTCTTCATTTCCAAGTATTTCCTTAAAATATTAGTATAGTAAGTACACTAAAATTTTAAAGGGGTCATGTTCCCCCATTCATTTTCTTGTATTTGGCATATTGCAAGGTTTCATTCCATTTAACTTGTGCCCCTTTAGTGTTGGTGTTATGCATGATACCCCCTAAGGTATGGCTTTAATTCCATATGTGTACCCCTTTAGTGGTGGTATTATGCATAATACCCCCTAGAGTGTGGTCCCTCATATCATATTTGTGCCCCTTTAGTGGTGGTGTTATGCATGATACCCCCTAAGGTGTGTTTTTTCATTTTGGCGATAGTATTGAGTAATGCCCCTTGAAGTGTGGTTATCAAATTATTTTCATACCCTCTTTTGTGGTAGTGTTATTAATAATTCCCCTTGAGGTGTGGTTGGAACTATGTCCCTTGTGACATTAAACTTTTGTACAACCCTTGAGGTGATTTGTGTTAGTGTAAAAAGAGGTATTGTAAAACTAGTTAGCTCTTAGTCTACTTAATTGATTCTTATTTACAGAACACTTAAGATCACTTAGATGACTTTTAGATGTTTGCCTCACCTAATGTGATTGAGAAAAGTGTTCTCACTTTGTGAAACACCTCTACACATCTTGCATTATCAATTGTCACTCACTACAACACATGTTATGTGAGCTAACAAGTGTTCAATCTTTGAAGGGTTAGTCAAACATTGTGTTTCATATGGATACCTTCATCTCACTTCTTATTTAGGCAAGCTCATATTATAATCAACCTTTAATTCTAATGTGAATTAAGCTTATCATTGTGTACAAATGTGTCTTTGTGGAAGTAGAAGGATTTTGTTGTTACGATCTTGGATGAAAAGCATAATATGATATTAGAGCCATGCAACAAAAATATTTCACAAAATTTTGCATCAAGTCTAGTTTAGAGTTCCATACAATTTATTTGCATGTAAAAAATGATATGTGTTGGGTGCAAGCAATCTATAGTGTAATATCACAATAAATTTAGGGTAGATTAAATATTGGGAGTGGCAAGTAGATTTTCTTTCTTTATTTGCTTTTGCAATTTGCATATCTCAATATTTTCCTAATTTTCCATGTTTGCAAGCAATATTTTATTTTTGCAGAGGCTACTCCATCAATTTTCATCTGAAACTACTTTCATACTCAAAGGCTTCGAGATCAACTCACTAGTAGAATTTTGCAGAGAAGGTAGTGGCTCTAGCTACTCCACACAACCTCCACAAGCCCACACATCTACACTCCACTCTCCACATACATGTGAAGGGTTTGCATTGGTGTTTTGTTGAGAGAGGTCTGCGACATAACATTGAAATCCACTTTTTTGTAACTCTAGAACAGGTCGCAGCTATGTCTGTAGAGCAAGTCACTATTGTGTTGGAGAACACAAGCTTGTGAAAAATCTATTGCAGTTACTAATTATCAATCTCCTATCTATAAAGACTATTTGACTGCCAAAAATTAATTCATAGCAAATATTGAAAAATAATACAACTGCAACTTCACAAATAAAATTCACAGGAATAGAGAAGAAAACATGCAAAATAATAAACACAATATTTTTGGACAAATTGTCCCTGGAAAAACCCCAGAGGGAAAACCAGTACTGCAGATGAGGAATTATATTAATCTTCAGCAAATCAAGAGATACAAAAGAAACTGCTTGCCTCTTACTGACAAAGCTCCGATAATATTCTTCACCGAATATTCTTCCCTTAATTTCTCCTGCTGAAATTCCATTGATGCTGCCTCCAACGCTATTACTGGGCCCTTGCTTTCACTGCAAGACTATATGCTATCACTGCAAATATTTCTCCAACTTGTGTCTATCAGTATGTTCTCCAAATGCCCAATGACCCCCTTTTAAACTATTCTCATTGGAAAACCAATGGCCATGATTTAATCTCAATCAATGGCTAAGATTAATTAGACTCTAACAAACCCTAACTAGCTGGTTTCTAGAAGTCTCTAGAGGAATAAATTATTTAATTAAATAATTAAATATCTGGACCTAACTAACTTCTATCTAGAAGTCTCAAGAATTAAATACTAATTCTTGGAATTGGAGAAACAACTGTCCAAGCTACAATATTAAATTAACACTCCCTCTTAGCGAGGAAGGTGTTCTGCATAACACCCAACATATCTTTGAAGAAGATAAATTTCACCTTCCCCAATGCCTTTATCATAATTTTTGCTACTTGCTAATTTGTAGGTATATACTGTAGCTGAATAATCCCCTGTTGTACACAATCCCTGATGAAATGATACTTGATGTCTATATGCTTAGACCTATCATGAAACATCGGATTCTCAGACAACTTGATGCAACTCTGATTGTCATAGTGTATCACTGTAGTCTCAACCCTCTGACCTAACAAGGCTACCATCAACTTTCGAAGCCATATCACCTCACATGTCACCGTGGTAGCTGCTATGTATTCTACCTCTGTTGAACTCAGAGCCACGGACTTTCGCTTCCTGTTGTACCAAGAGACAACTCCTGAACCCAAGCTAAAGCAACACCCTGAAGTGCTTTTCCTGTCCATTGTACTACCTGCTCAATCTGCGTCAGTATAGCCTATCAACTTGATACCATCACCTTGAGCATATTTGATCCCATACTCAATTGTACCACGCAAATACCGCAACACATGCTTTGCTAGTGTCTAATGCACTCTCTTCGTCTCAACCATGAACTGACTAAGAGAATTTACTGCAAAGGATATATCTAGTCTGGTGTTGACCAAATACATGAGAGACCCAATCAACTATCTATTTAAGGTGGGGTCTGCATCCTTCTCCTTGGATGAGTCTACCTTCTTCCAATTCATGATCATAGGAGTAGACATGGCTCTGGAATCCTCCATCTCGAACCTCCTCAAGATTTCAATGCAATATTTCCCTTGACCAAGGAAAATCTCACCATTTGTCTACCATACCTTCATGCCTAGAAAGTAGTGCATAAGCCCCAAATCCTTCATCTTGAACTCTACTGCAAGGTCCCTATTGCACTCCTCTATGAGCCCCAGTGAACCTGTTAAAAACAAGTCATCCACATATAGAACAAGAATGAGGATCTCACCCCCAACTACCAAGTAGTAGAGATTAGCATCCGCCTCACTCTTCACAAAGCCCAATCCCTACAAGTATTCATCAATGCGCTCATACCATGCCCTGGGAGCCTGCTTGAGTCCGTACAAAGCTCTCTTCAATTTGCACACTTGGGTTTCACTGTTGTGTGCTACAAAGCCCTCTGGTTGTTCTATGTATACTTCCTCTTTCAATTCACCATTAATAAATATTGTCTTGACATCCATTTGATGGATCTGCCATCCCATCTGTGCTGCAAGAGAGATCACAGCTTGTATAGAAGTATACCTAGCCACTAGAGCAAACGTCTCCTCATAGTCTATTCCCTCCTTCTGAGAGAAACCCTTGGCCACAAACCTTGCCTTGTATTTTTCGATACTACCATCTGCACCATGCTTGATCTTATAGATCTAGCGTGATCTAACCACTACCTTATCTATCGGTGTAAACACAACCTCCCACACATCGTTCTACACCATTGAGTTATTCCTCAACCATTGCATATAGCCACACTTGTTGTTGTGCAGCCTCCTGATAACTGGAAGGCTCACTATCTACCAACTGACTAACTAAAGCCATATAGTCATTATACCTGGCTAGTTGTCTTCGCTGCCTACTACTCATCCTAGGAGCTCCCACAAACTCCTAAGTATCTTGTTGGTTACTACTACCAACTATAGAGGATGAAATATCAACCCCCATGTGTTCCTGATGCATCTCTCGGATCTGCTACATCTATTGCTCCATACTCTGTGAACTCTCAGCGCCTGAGCTTGTGCTTGTACTAGTCACTGTACTTGAGCTTCGTTGTCCTTGATCTGATTGCTCAATCCTTGGAGCTTCTGCTTGATGCTCACTCCTTGGAAAAGATGATTTCATAAACTTCCCCAACACACATCCCTTACATACATCATCATTCTATGTGCTAACCTCTGGAACACCTGTCACTATCTCATGAAGCAATTTAAGTGCTCCATGATGTATATGGCCCATCCTCCTATGCCATAGCTCTCCTTGATCTCTAGAATTTCTACTCATTAGTGCCTTATGAGTATCAAACTACAACCTGTAAAGTCGACCGCTCCTAACTCCAATAACTATGGGTAATTTCCAATCCTTATGCTTGATTAACACATTTTCCCCTCTAAAGAGTACATTGTAGCCTTTATCCTGAAGGACAGATATGGAAATAAGATTCATACCCAAGCCTAGCACATGAAACACATCATGAATGGGAATCGGCTTACCATTCTTCCTATGAAATAGAACAGTCCTTTTTTCCAACTAGATTTAGTTTGGACATGTTCCCCATAGAAATCTGGATTCTGATGTCCTCCTCCTTATAACAAGAGAAGTATTCTCTAACTCCTATCATATGAAATGATGCCCCACTATCTATATACCAAACACCCTATGAGGTTGAGCTAACCATACAAGCTATGAGTGCAAACTCATCTTCCATTCTGCTAGAGAGCTCATCTGCACTTGCTGAAGCTGGCGTCTGCTTCTTGCCTTTCTTCTTTTGTGGTCAATTGCTGACATAGTGGCCAAACTCGTGACAGCCGTAGCACTTGAATTTAGACAAGTCCTTCTTCTTCTCACCTTTAGGATTTGATCCTTTGCTAGACCTCTTCTTTGCTTTACCTTTTCCTGCTAGGGCAACACTTTCCTGTTCTGCCTCACTTTTTCGACTCTTACTGATGGCACCACTAACAAGGCTTAGTCTAAGCTCCTCCTAAGTGAAGTCACTCTATATTCGATCCCAAATCAGTAAGGTGTCTCATCCATTAATAAATTGAACAAAGACATCCCACTGCTTAGTAAACCCATTTAGGGCTATCCGTACTAGCTCATCATCATTTGGTTTATCTCCAACAGCTATCAACTCATCCTTAACAAGTCTTAAGTCTGGTGAGGTAAATTTCTATGTCTTCTCTCTTGTTCATCCTAGTATTCCTCAAACTTTTCCCTGAGAATCAACTTCCTATTAGTGGTAGCATTCTGGTACATATTCAAAATGGCATCCCACATCATCTTCATTGTATCCAATTCTATGATATGTGGAACAATATGATCCTTAACACTATCAAGAATCAACCTCCTTGCCTTGGCATCTTCCTTCTTATATGCTAAGAGCTGTGTTGGATCTATAGGTACAGCTACAACACTAGTAACATATTCCTTGATACCATTCTCTTCCAACAATAAAGAAATTTTGGCTTTCCAGACACCAAAATTTGAGGCTCCATCCAATCTGTCCTGATCTCTTAAACCTACTGAGGCCATCTCAAACAAAAAATAGTAATAACAAAAATAATAATACTGAAGAGGTAGAACTGGGTTTTATAAACCCTCTATTTTTCTTTTCTTCATGTGCCTGCACTAAGCTATTTTTGCCCTTAGATCTGCTATGATACCATGTGAAAAATCTATTGCAGTTACTGATTATTAATCTCCTATCTATAAAGATTATTTGACTGCCGAAATTAATTCACAGCAAATACTAAAAAATAATACAACTGCAACTTCACAAATAAAGCTCACAGGAATAGAGAATAAAACATGCAAAATAATAAACACAATATTTTTTGGACAAATTGTCCCTGGAAAAACCTCGGAGGGAAAACCAGTACTGTAGATGAGGAATTATATTAATCTTCAGCAAATCAAGAGATACAAAAGAAACAACTTGCCTCTTACTGACAAAGCTCCGATAATATTCTTCACCGGATATTCTTCATTTAATTTCTTATGCTGAAATTCTACTGCTGATGCCTCCAACACTATTACTGTGCCCTTGCTATCACTGCAAGACTATTTGCTATTAGTGAAAATATTTCTCCAACTTGTGTCTATTAGTATGTTCTCCAAATGCCCAATGACCCCCTTTTAAACTATTCTCATTGGAAAACCAATGGCCATGATTTAATCTCAATCAATGGGTAAGATTAATTAGACTCTAACAAACCCTAAATAAATGGTTTCTAGAAGTCTCTAGAGGAATCAATTATTTAATTAAATAATTAAATATCTGGACCTAACTAGCTTCTATCTAGAAGTCTCAAGAATTAAATACTAATTCTTGGAATTTGAGAAACAACTGTCCGAGCTACAATATTAAATTAGCAAGGCTAGTGCAAATGCCAAGATGCTCTCCAATGAAATTATTATTCCCTCCTATTGATAGTGCCTTTCTCATGAACCTCAGCAATAATTGCGCCCACCACATATCATCAATGCAGCTCCAAAACTTTTGCAGATTGGTTATTGCAATGACTCTATTGGGAGGATTATTCATCTTGGTGAATGGTGGCTTGAGTTGAGATAATTATGCTGATCAACTTGCATCAACCTCCTCTCAAGATCATGTGGACAAGGTGTAGCTACCCTGTACTTGATCAACAATCTGCAACCTCATTATCCTAGCTCGACCTCCCACAGTGATATCAAATGAATCGAGAGCATTTGTTGTAAAGTTTCTACAAGAATTTTATGTTGTTCCTAGTGCTCCTAGAAACAAGAATTTTATGTTGTGCCTAGTGTTAGAGTTGAGAATATACAACACCATAGAAGCCCAAAAGATCTTTGCAAGCAAATAACCTGTTACAAGGAGAAGCAAAGAGAAGCAACAAAGGAAATGCTCAAGAATGTGGAGCAATGTATTCACCTAAAAATGTAAAATGAATAATGATACAAAAGATAGTTTTCAACTACATATAGATGAAAACCATAAAAAGGAAAACCCTAGGCTTGCACAATAATAATTAATAAAGTAATTAATTATTATGTACCTAATGTTAGCTTAAGTGAAAAAGAGGTAAAAGGGAACTTTACGTAATTAAACAAATATTGTTTGATTAATAAAGTAAATGTCCAATTACTCTAACACCCCCCCATAAGATAGACATAGGGAGAAGCTAAAACCTAGAAGAAGCTATTGAAAGCAAAAGCAATGGGTCCCATCAACAAGGCTAGATCAGGTACCCAAGTACAAAGAAATCTCTATGAAACGGAGAAAAGGAGAAAACCCAGTGGGAAAAACTCCTCTCCAAAAAGAGATAGAACAACATGTTGAAAGAAACATGAAGGAAGGACGGCCTCATAAAGACCCCCCAAGGACAAATTCCTTCACCCCAAGCATAGAGCACAACTGAAGATAGCACGGAGATGCAAAAGGTTTTGTGAAGATGTCTGCAACCTGCTCGACAATGGGAACATACTCCAAGATGAGAGAACCATCTTGAATCAACTAAATAATGAAATGCATATGAAGCTCAATGTGCTTCATCCGCTGATGCTCCTCCAGGTTGCACGAAATGTGTATAGCACTTTGATTGTCACACCAAAGAATAGTGGGACTATCAAGAGGAAAACCAAACTCAGTCATCAACTGACGAAGCCATAAAATCTCCTGACTAGCGAGCATAGCAGATCGGTACTCAGCCTCTGTAGATGATAATGCATGAGCAGTCTGCTTCTTGCATGACCATGTGATAGGACCACAGCCAAGATAGAAAACAAAGTCAGAAGTAGACTTCTGATCATTGACATCACTAGCCCAATTTGAGTAAGTGTAGCCAACAATGTGAGGATCCCCTAATGTGTAGTGAATGCCATATGAAGTGGTGCCTTGAATGTACCTCAAAATACGCTTGGCAGCTTTCCAATGACTCTCATGAGGATCATGTGAGAATTCAGAGACAAGACCAACTACAAAAGAAAGATCAGGACGAGTGTGAGTCAGGTACAACAAATAGCCAACCAACTGCCTGTAAAGTGTAGAATCTACTGAAGGAGTGGGGCAAGTAGTAGTCAAAACAACCCCTGACTGAAAAGGTGTGGGGGTAGGCTTGTAATCAAGCATGCCAAAGCGCTGAAGCATATCAAAATAATACTTCTTCTAGTAAATGGAGATCCCCTCTAAAGACCGAATCACCTGAAGACCAAGGAAATAGTGCAAAAGGCCAAGATCTATCATCTCAAACTGCTCCATCAAGGCTAGCTGAGAATTTTGAATCATAGAGGATGAGCTACCTATGATGAGAATATCATCAACATATAGCACAAGAATTAGGATCTCACCCTCAAGATGCTGAATATAGATCGTGTGATCAGAATGACAGCAAGTGAAACTAGTGGAGAGCAAAAAAGAGTCCATCTTCTCATACCAAGCCCGAGGGACCTATTTGAGACCATATAATGAATGCTGAAGTTTGCAAACCAAGAAAGCATCATGAACAAATCCCTGAGGCTGCTCCATATAGATCTCCTCTTGTAGGTCACCATGTAAGAAGGCACACTTCACATCCATCTGAAAAATGAGCCATCCTCTAGAAGCTGCAAGTGATAATACAAAATGAATAGAATTCATCTTGGTGACAGGGGAAAATGTCTCAAAGTAATCAATACCCTCAACCTGTGAGAAACCCTTCGCAACAAGACGTGCTTTGTACTTATCAATAGAACCATTAGCAACATACTTGGTGCGATACAACCATCGGCACCGAACCATCTTTCTGCCCTTAGGAAGAGGACAAAGATCCCATGTACTATTCCTCATCAAAGAAGAATACTCCTCCATAACACTATCCCACTCAGGGTGACCTGTCACCTTTAAAAATATCTGAGGATCCTCTGAAAGAGAATGAGCCAAAAGACTAGAATGCATAGTATGAGAATGAGTGCGACGAGTGTTTGAAGGATCATCGGCCATAGATCCTGCTGCCTCAATAGTAAAGCAAGCCCATTTGGGCCTCTAAGGTGGAGCAAGTGGAGGTGGAGATGGGGGATCATCAATATCCTCATCAGAATCCTCAAAATAATCCTGAAGAGCTGTAGTGGGTGGAGTAGGTAGTGAAGTGGACACTAGAGACAGGGTATCAATTGGAGGAAGGCGCTCATCAAACTAAACATCCCGTCGAAACAGGACCTCTCTGGAATCAGGATCAAACAACCTGTATGCCTTAACATCCTCATAGTAGCCAACAAAAATGAGGGGTCGACTCTTTTGCTCCATAGCTCTCCTCTAAGCATCAAGAATAAAAGCCCATGCCTCACTACCAAATACTCGAAATGATGAAATATCAGGCTTGTCATGAGACCAAGCCTGCTCAGGAGTCATATGTCGAATCGCCTTGTGAGGCATCTGATTCTCAATATAGTTGGCACAATTGACTACCTCATCCCAAAAAGATGAATGCATGGACCTGGACTGAATCATACAATTAGCCATCTCCCATAAATTCTTGTTCTTTCGCTCAGCAATACCATTCTGCTGAGGGGTGTAGGGAATAGAAAATTGATGCTGCAAACCATGCTCAGTGCAAAAATCTTTGAAAGCCTGATTCACATACTCCCCCCATTATCTATCTGTATCCGCCAGATAAAAAGATTAGACTACTTCTCTACAAATGTCTTGAAGACACGAAAGGAATCAAAGACATCAGACTTGTACTTAAGAAAGTACAACCATGTGTGTCTGGAGAAGTCATCAATGAACATGAGTACATACTTGGCCCCTGAAAAAGGAGTGGGAAATGACATGAGGTCACTATGAATCAACTCCAAGGGTGCCAAAGCATGAGTGGTACTTCCCTTCAGAAAGGGATCCCTATGATGCTTGCCAAGCACACAACCATGACAAACATTGTCAATGCAGGAGATCTCTGGAAGACCAAGAACAAGTGATTGTGTACTCATCTGCTGAAGATATCTGTAATTGACATGGCCAAAATGCTCCTGCCAAATCTGACTCATCGAATCTACATGTGCTATAAGAGATGAACCTATACCCTCAAAAGGCACAAATCCATCAAATCTATAAAGACGAGATGTAATATCAACACTACCAATAGCCACAACCAAATCAGAATCATGGAGGTCCCGAATAACCACATCATGTGGTGAGAACTCAACTGTCTTACCAGAGCCAGTGTGGCAAACCTGATAAAAGGACAAGAGGTTCGTCAAGATGTTAGGAACAACCAAAACATCCTGTAGAGTGCCCCAATCCAAAGAGACAGAACCTGAACCCAAGACAGAAAGTTGTGAAGAGTCACCCACTACAATCTATGAAGTACCACAAGAGGCAAGAGAAGTGACCAACTGCTGAGTGTGAGTCATATGGTGAGAAGTACCAGAGTCTAAAATCTAAGTGGACCCATTGGTCGATGCTCATGCAGTGAGAGCATGACCCTTCCCTATGGTGGAAGAAGAAGAAGACTGAGGTGAGGAGATGTGTTGCTACTACATGGCATCCTCTAAAGCCTCTAATTGTTTCCAACACCTAGAAACTGGATGACCTTGCTTGCCACAAAAACTGCAAGTGTCTCCTGATTTCTCCCTAGTCTTGGAGGAAGACTCACCAGACTTCGAAAATTTCCCATGTTTTGGATTAAATGGTGGTTTAGAATCAGACTTAGGAGACAGTTTGGAGGAATGCTCACTACCTGGAAAATCTTTCTTGGGCCTCGATTTCTGCTTTTGTTTCCCCTTCGGTGACTGAGCAACCAATGCTTTGCTCTTTGAACTTGAGAGCATATCCATCTGAGAAAGGTGAGACTGTTCCCAAGACAAATGCTCACAAAACAAATCAAAGGTAGGCATGGTAAAACTGGCACCCAAACCATCCATGGTGGAGTAGAAGGAGGAAGCAAATATCTGAAATGGACCATGAAGCTTCGAAAGAATCAAGTAAATGCACTCTGTGTCTATCTTGTTCTTCCCACAACCCTGTAAAATAGTGCAGATAGTTTTGAACTTGTTTAAAAAATCCTCAATAGTGGGAAATGAATTAGGTAACAATGAAGTCAGCTCTGCCTCAATTTGTAATGTGCGAAACTCATTAACGGCCCCAAAAAGCATCTCAAACTTCAGCCACATGGCTCAAGGAGTGAGCAAAGCATCAAGGTGAAATAAAATACTATCTAAAACATGCATGCATAACAAGCCTATAGCCTCATCCATCTTGTTCCTATGCTGCATAATCTCAAAAGGATGCTACAACTAAGGTTGAACCTCATCTAAACAAGACCATAACCCTCGTGACCTAAGTAGCCTCATCATACAAGACTTCCAAGTGTGATAGTTATGTGATGTGAGTAGCTCAACTAAAGAGTCTGCCATGAAACCCTGCACCTGTACCTGCTTGTGTTCTTTATTATTATGTGATCTTTCAGAATAGATAGAAGATGTAGAAGGGTTTGTATTTTTGAGAGTTTTTGTGTTTTAGTTTTTTGATATAAATGACAGAAAGCAAGAGAAAAACACCCCCCACAAAAGATAAACCCAAACCCTAGTACAAACTAAGAAGAAGGAAGCAATGCATAAGCAAAAAATACTTCAAAAATAATTTTCATGTACCTAGTGAAAAT
Organism: Sequoiadendron giganteum; assembly: GCA_007115665.2. Lineage (NCBI taxonomy): Eukaryota > Viridiplantae > Streptophyta > Pinopsida > Cupressales > Cupressaceae > Sequoiadendron > Sequoiadendron giganteum. The sequence continues at coordinate 667,047,879 of CM021101.1, forward strand.
TCTGATAAAATAGATCACATCACTGAATAGATCATGTTGAGAGCTTTCCAACGCCTATTCAAGTTTGAAAAACAGAGTCCGTTTGCATCTTCTATGACCTTGGAAGTGAAGAAAGAAGACCTCACTTTGATTGGTAAAAAATATCTAGACTGGTAAAAAAAATTATAAAACTACCTACACCATCAGAACGGTGCCAAAACCAGCTTTCCAACACTTCTTCTTGTTCAAAAAATGGAGCTAAAATGCCCGAGTTATGCCCGATTTCGTGAGAGAGCAAAACAAATGCCCTATTAGACTCCTCTAGCACCCGGGAGCTAAAAAAAGGGCCCCCGGTCGCATGGGTGAACTAGGGGGCTGAAGCTGGCAGAGCCCTTGGTCACCATATGACCGGGTGGGGGTTTGTTTGAAGCCCGTTGGGACTGAAGAGCCGAATCAGGTCGGCGAGCCCACGGGCGAGCTCGATGTCGGCGGAGCGAGCTCCGGTGTTGACGGGGAGCTGGCAGTGTCGGTGTCCGGTGTGGGCAGAGTCGGCGGAGTGCAGAGTGACGACCAAAGCAGTGAGCTCAGAGGGGCGAGTGGAGCTTAGCAGAGCCCGAGCGGAGCATGAGGAGCCCGGCGGGGAGTCGGCGGTCGATAGGGGTGCTGGGAGGGAGGCGGCCAAGCGCGAGTGGCACGAGGGTGGTCGGTCGGTGGCTGCCGAGCAGCGAAGCGGTGGTGCGACCATAGTATGCGCGCAACGCAAAAATTGAATCAAAAAACCTTTGTTTTTTATTTTTTTATGTTTGATTTTTTTGATTTTTTTTTGTGATTTTTGCTGCATACGGCCCTAGGGCAAAAAAAAAATTGCCTTCCAAATTGATTGTAACCAAAATCGATGATTTGACAATCGATTTACGGGTTTTTGGGCACTACGAATCCAATGGCACTATCCATTTGAGTCCAAAGTTAACCCAAAAAAAAGGAGTATGTTGAATCCACCCAGAAAAAACCTTAGAACCCTAGATTTGCTTCCAATGCAAAAATCTCAAAACAAGAACAAGCAGCTACAAATCTGAAGCTCTGATACCATGTTGGAGTTGAGAAGATACAACACCATAGAAGCCCAAAAGATCTTTGCAAGCAAATAACCTATTACAAGCATAAGCAAAGAGAAGCAACAAAGGAAATGCTCAAGAATGTGGAGCAATGTATTCACCTGAAAATGTAAAATGAATAATGATACAAAAGATAGTTTTCAACTACATATACATGAAAACCCTAAAAAGGAAAACCCTAGGCTTGCACAATAATAATTAATAAAGTAATTAATTATTATGTACCTAATGTTAGCTTAAGTGAAAAAGAGGTAAAAGGGAACTTTACATAATTAAACAAATATTGTTTAATTAATAAAGTAAATGTCCAATTACTCTAACACCTAGTACTCCTAGAAAACCTTTTGATTTGGTCAAAAGCCTTGGTAGGTAGAAGACATGTGATTCTAGTGCATCATTTTGGTGACTTCATTTGCATGAGTCTCATGCAACCTCTCTGAAAGATCCACTTAGCATGCAACCAAGTCAAACACCATCTTCCATAGGCCTAAAATTTATTGTTACAAATCTATACCTCATTCCCTCTCACATTTCTTTCCAGTTGGCATCAAGACTTAGATACCTTTTCTAGTGTTTATATTGACAATCTCTACTCTTCAATAGTTGTGTGGCATGATCAAATTTTAGCCTAATTTTACCAATTAATGTTATTTATTCATCTAGGATAACCACCATGCATTTATGGTTCCATACTAACTACAAAACTAACATTTAATGTTATTTCCATTGTCACATTCATATCAATATTTTATGTTGAGATAGAGATACCAAATTGATTAGTTGAGTTTTCAAGGGGGGTGAATTTTTTGTCTTCGATAAAAATTTGTAAAAGAAAGTCAATTTTTTATTTTACATTGAATTTGGAAAAGTGAAAGTGTTTAAAAAAGGAGGTGAAATTTGTTCCATAGTTAAAGATTTGTAAAAGAGGATTCATTTTTTCTTTTGCAATAAATTTGGCTAAGGGGTGGTCATATTGGGGGTTTTAATTTTTAGTTTTTGTCATGTTTTGAAGGAATATGTCTTCTTAATCCACCTCATGACATAAACTTTGAAGAATTCATAATACAAAATAATCTTGTAAATGCACTCATATAAGGGTGATCCCACAATACTGGTTTACAATTTTTGGCCAAACTAGACACTGAACAGATTTTTTCTAACTAAATCTTCACTTTCGGGTACCTATAGCGGCTAAATCGTGAGGAATTTGAAGATGATGCAAACTAGTGATTTGTGAAAAAAAATTTGTAGATTCTAAATATATTTTTTTCAAAAAAATTGGATTCAAATTCCACTTATTTTTCCATCTCCTTCAAAAACTAGTTTTTTTAGTAAACACCATTTTTAAGAAGTGATGCTCACCGTATACAACATAATAAATCTTTTCCAAGAAGGATAAAATTTTAATTTTTTTTGAATTTACATTTGTATCTTTGATATCTAGTGTTTTTCATTAGGTTTCACAGTGTTTTAATGAATATTTTTTCCTTAATCAAGTTTTGAAGTCAAATCAATTACAATTCAGACATAGGTGGATTGTATACAATATAAAAAAATTTGTATGTATCGAAATTCATTTTTTTTTTGGTTGGATCAAGGATTTCAATATCTAGTGCACTGATATTTTTCAAAACAAATTTGACAATCTGCTATTTTTCCATGTGCAGAACAGAGAGCTTGATTTTTGGTGAAAAACCTATATTCACAAGAAATAAAAATTAAATATAATAATTAAATTAAATTTATTTATTTAATTATACTTTTTGGGAAGCTTATAATAAGGACTACATACTTACAAAAATTAACTTTTAAATGAATTCATTTGATCCCCCAAAAGGTAAATCAAAAGTGGTTTTTAATCAGCATTTTGATAGGTGTAATGGAGACTCCATTATAGGTATAGTTTAAAACTAGTGGGGTTCTATCCAAGGGGGTTTGATCTAAGGTGGTTTGATCAAACCCTCTTCAATTGGAATCCTTCAAATGGAAATTTTTAAGGCTTAAATCATTATATGTTTTAAAAATATATTATTTCAGCAAAAATCAAAATCTCATAGAAATTGTAAACCAGCATTGTGGGATCACCCATAAAGTGCCACAAATATTAAATTTGTGTTCCTTAGGGAGCGAATTTGGGAAATTATTGTACTTACACTGAACTATAAAGTGTAATTATGTGTTTTATAGAGCCTTTATTTGACATCATAGTTGTAGATCCTCATGATTTAACATCACAACAATGTCTTCTTGTGATTCTCACCTCATGTGAGTGTGCCTTGGAGCACACCCTTTCTCATTTTTATACATCTCTACGCTCCTTGCACACTATCAATTTCAGTTTCTCTGCTTATTTCTCTTAACATTAAGGGGGGACTATGATGTGTTATGCTAATGCCTCTTTCAATGAAGCAATGGATGGATCATCTTTTTGGGAGGCCTCATGAACCTTCTATCCTGATCTCTCATATGGGGGATTATTTCAGTGGATCACATATTGAGATTCTATTTCTCCTAATCATATTACTATTTGTATTTTTAACTTCACAAAGTTTGACTGACTTTATGTACATATTTTAGTAGAATGTTCTAGATCCACAAGACAAATGAGAGGGGGGTGAATCAGTTGTACATTAAAACATTCAATCCCTCAATATCATTAAACCCTTAGCATGCATTAGTAGAATTTAAACATATGAAATAGTAATGCAAACACATAAGAACATAATATTTGCATGGAAAACCACGGTGAGGTTTAGATCACATATATATGAATTGCAACACCGAATACAATTGGACTCAATACTAAGGGCTCACTTCCTAGAAAATGAAGAAAGACTCACTACTAAAAGGACTCACTATCCGGAATAAAGAAGAATAGAAGAAGACTATTACAAAGAAATTCACTATCTCAAGGCAATAGGAGAAATCCACCACTACAAATTTATGCCATTTGAAACCTTCAGCTCACTACCTCTAGAAACTTCAAGCACATTAAAATGTAGATACCTTTTTCTTATTACATTTAGAAGTTATAATTGTTTAAGCTTATGTACTAAGATCACCACAATTGATTCCATTCACATATTTTACACATCACACAATCCACACTTCATCTCCAACAAATCACCTTGCATTTATAATTGCCACGAGATAAAACAATATCAATTAGGTCACCCTTAATGAAATGTATGTACCTCAAAATTGCAACACTAAATAGGTTGGCACTAAAGACTTCTATGGTGGAAAGAAGTGAAGGAAGTGTTGGAAAAACAAGGATAGACAACTAAGAGGGGGGTGAATCAATTGTTACCAAAATCAAACTTATACAACATTAATCAACCTGAGATCACATATCTGATAATTAGCAATACAAGAATTAAATCAAAAACACATCAAAGACACATGAACACCAATATTTTATACATGGAAACCCTTTTAGGTGAAAAACCACAGTGGATGTTAGTCCACAAGATTATACCCTATTAGAAGTATAATGAAGAATAAACAAGAATGCACTTACATTCAGGTGCACTACCTAGAGCACACTACTCAGAAGGAAGGCTCACTACATTACATATAGTAATCAAATTAAATCCATCTGATGAAGTTGAACTAAGAAATTAGCTTCTACAAAACCCTAATTACAGTTCCTGTTAAGCACACAAAAAGTTGTACAAACTCTTCCACACTGTGCTCAATCTCCTCCACAGTCTTCTTTGAATGATCTAACTCTTATTCGCACATGTACATCACTTATACATACTGAGCACTACCTCTAAATGAGGAAAACAATCTCATATATATATCCGCTACATGGATTTACATCCACTATTCAGTTGGCTACAAATAAAGAATAAATTACAACAGTCGGCCTCAATACATGAATAAATTTCAATGCACACAAACACAAGTCAGTCACAACATAGTGAGGACTCAAACAAACACTTCCAAACATGCCAAATAATAAATATTAATCCTCAAGGATCCGCAACACGTTAACATAATCATGTCGGCCAAGAACATGAAAAATCGAACACACATCAGAAAAATGTTTGATCACGAACACTCCAATCAATGCGAACATACATCAGGGATAGAACACAATTTAGAATTATCCATGAACGTCACAGGTGCATGTGCAACAAATGAAATTACCATAATTTCATTCGCTTCATCCAGAACACCATCTATAGAAACTGAATAACTGTAGGAACATAGATCTTCATAACTTCCACAAGTCTTGATGTGAACTTCTGAGACTTTCGAACAACATACTAGAAAGCTTCAAAAAAAAACCCTTTGAAGCGCACCTTCAGATCTTCAATGTATATGACTTTCTGACATTCTGACCTTCTCAGCTTCACTGGCTACCAGCAATATTACTTTTACCATTTTCTCAATATCCTCAACATATACATTCTTAAGCATCATTAATTCTAATAGTGTTGACATCAATGACAACTACATATCAGCAATATAACCACAACATCCAACAATATCCCCCTTTGGCATTGATGGTAACACATGATGTGAAAAATAATGCCATCAACCCAACTAACTCTTCTCCAACAGTCTCCCCTCGAGATTGTGCACTCTTTCTTATTTCCTTCTACTTGTATTGCTCTTCTCATTGCTCTTCTCTCCCACATTTTTCATATTTTTCTCTCCCCCTTTCACATCAATGGAAAAGCTACACATGCTCTGATAAAAAATTTGAATCATCTGACTACTCCCCCTAAGTAGCATCCACCACAACATCAATCTGAAATAAGATATGGCTATGAATTCACAGACTAATGCAGATAATTGTATCTTAGTTATGATCAAGAGGGGAAATCACCCCTAACTTTCCTCTAAGGTAGTCAAAAGTATCCTTAGGAAATAACTTGGTAAATATATCTACAATTTTCTCCTTAGTAGGTATGTACTTTAGTCTAACTTCTTTGTCACTTACTTTGTCTCTCAAGAAGTGATGCTTGATAGATATATGCTTTGTCTTTGAATGCAACACTAATTCCTAGTAATTTTAATGACACTTTAATTTTCACAGAATAAAGCAATGGGTTTTTCATACTCAATTCTAACATCTCTCAACATTTGTTTCATCTACAATACTTTTGTACAATCATTTGCAGCAGCAATGTATTCTGCCTCAGAAGTAGATAATGAAACTGAGTTCTAATTTTTTCTTAGCCAAGATACCAAATTCTTTCCTAAGAAGAATGCACCACCACTAGTACTCTTATTTTCATTTGCATCTCCTACCTAATCAGCATCAATGAAAGCACTTAGGATAAGATCATCATCCTTAGGATACCAAAGACCAAGATCAACTATCCCTTTCAGGTATCTAAAAATTATTTTCACAAAAGTCACATAAGACTCTTTAGGATTAGCTTGAAATATAGCAACCATGCATACAACATTCATTATATCTATCTTGGTTTGAGTCAAGTAGAGTAATCCACCAATCATTGACCTATATCTTGTCTTATTTTCTTTAGGATAATCATCATTCTATGTAAGTTTGCATCCGGTCACCATAGGTGTATGAACTGGTTTTGAATCTTACATGCCAAACTTTGTTACTAACTCTTTCGCATACTTAGACTATGATACAAAAATTCCATCATCAAAATGAGTGATTTGCAATCCTAAAAATAATTTCAGTTCTCCTATCATTAGCATTTCAAATTCACTTTTCATTTCATTGGACAACTTCATACACAAATCATCATCACCTTCAAAAATAATATCATCAACGAAGACTTCAATGATCATTTCTTTGTTCTGATCCAACTTGAAATACAGAGTATTGTCAGCAGTATGATTATTGAATCCAAGTTTCAACAAGTATTTATCCAATCTAGCATACCAAGCACTAGGAGCTTGCTTAATTCCATATAGAGCTTTCTTTAATCGGCATACCATGTCCTTTTCATCAGTCAACTGAAATCCATCTGGTTGTTCAACATAAACTTCTTCTTCTAGTTCACCATTCAAAAATGTTTACTTTACATCCATCTGATAAACTTTGTAATTCTTGAAAGTATAATAAGCAAGAAATAATCTTACAGCTTCATTTCTACCAATAGGAGCAAAAGTTTCTTCAAAATCAATACCTTTCATTTGTGAGTATCCTTTGCAAACTAGTCTTGGCTTGTTTCTGACCACATCACCTTGCGCATTCAGCTTATTCTAGAAAACCCACATGGTTCCAATCACATTTGTGTTTTGAGGTATAGGAAAAAAATCCCATGTATCATTTTTTTGTATCTGCATTAGTTCTTCTTTCATGGCTTCCATCCAATGTTCATCCTTGCATGCTTCATTGATATTTCTAGGCTCGGATTTAGAAATTAGATAGTATTCTTCCATAATTCTTCTTCTAGTTTGCATACCTTTGATCTTATCTCTTATAATCTAACTATCAGAATGATTTTTCCTTATATATTAGGAGTTTTAATATTTTCTCTTATCTCTTGTTCTTGTGTTCTTTTTCTGCACTTCTACTAGTTTATGCTTCTTGATTCCCTTGGTTCACTGGAACAATCTGAAGTTGATTTTGTGCCTAAAAATTATTCTCTATTTTAGCATTACCATATTGATCATCTGAATCATAACCACTAGATCTAGATGGTTTACCAATATCTTCATCAACTTTGACATTTGCACTTTCAACCATTTTCTTCAACCTCTTATTGAAGCACCGATAAGCTTTTCTTTTAGTAGAGTATCCTAGAAATATTCCTTCATCACTTTTAGCATCAAACTTCCCTATATCATCGTCTCTCTTGATGTAGCATTTTCTTCCAAAAAAATGAAATACTTAATAGTAGGCTTATAACCAAACCATAGCTCAAAAGGTGTCTTACTAGAATTACTATTGGAATTCACCCTGTTAATGGTGTACATAGTAGTACTTACAACTTCTCTCTAGTAGAAATGAGGAACATTTCCTTCCAACATCATGGTTCTAGCAGTGTCTAGAATGGTTATGTTCTTTCTTTCAACAACCCCATTTTGTTGAGGGGTCTGGGGATCAAATAGTTTTCTTTGAATTCCATGCTCTTCACAAAAAGAATTGAATTCCCATGAAGTGAATTCACCACCTTTATCTGACCTTAGATATTTGATCTTTTGACCTATCTCATTTTCTACCATAGCTTTGAAACTTTTGAAATTTTCTAATGTTTCATGTTTTTCTCTTAATAAAGCAACCCATATCATTCTAGAATAATAATCAATGAGAAACATAAAATACCTTTCACCTTGTAGGCTTATGATTTTGGATGGACCACATAGATCAGTATGTATCAAATCTAGTACTCCATTAGAGCTATACTTTTTGCTTCAGAAATAATTTCTTGTTTTCTTTCCCATCTAGCATTCCTTGCACATAGTGTTAGTAGGCTTCACTAACTTAGGAAAATATCTAACTACTTGAGTATATTTTATCTTGAAAAATTTATCAAATTTCACATGACACAACCTTTTATTCCATAACCATCTTACATCAATTTGAGATATCAAACAACTTTCACTAGCAGCACTCAAATGAAAGATACTACCTTTTCTTTGTACCTGAAGCAATCATATTTCCATAAATTATCCTTATTTTAAATTTACCATCCTTGAACTAAAAATTGTAGCTCTTGTCTACCATATGTCCAATTCTCAACAATTTATGATTTAAGCCTTCTACATAAAGAAGATCATCATTATTGTGCTTACCACCAAAATAAATAGTGGCTCTGCCACAAATCACACTAGAAGTGTTGTCTCTGAATCTTACAACACCACCATCATAGTTTTCCAAGCTTACAAACTTTCTTTTGTCACCATTCATATGATGTGAGCATCCTTTGTCAATTACCCACTCATATTTTTCCTTATTTTTTGTTGCAAGATATTTCTCAACATTCACATTACTATCATATTCAGTGGAAACCTAACCATTTTCTTTGATAGAAATAAATACCCATTCATCTTCATTTCCAATTTCTTTATCAGATTCTTCATCAGTTACACCTTCTTTAGCATAATAGCACTTCCTTTGAAATCTAGTGTTCTTAGGTTTGTACTTTGAAACTCTTTCAGGACATCTAGATGCAAAATGACCTATCTTACTGCAAGAAAAAAATTTAATAGGTAACTTTCCTTTGTACTTACCATGACCTCTTGATTCTCTTTTCATAATTAATGCTTCCAATTCTTCCAATTCCTTTTCTTCATCTTCAATTTGCTTCATCTCATCTTCATACTTGAATGTTCTCTTGGAAATTTCTCCTGAATCATATCCTTGCTTTCTTTTCCCGAATACAGTAGCCTTAAAGGTAGATTCAGTCTTAGGAGTAGACTCACCAAATTCACTCAATTCAAATGCTGCAAGTTTTCCAATCAGCATGTCTCTTGTTATATATGTTACTGTCCTAAGTTCATCAATAGCATGAGCTTTTGTCTTGTTGGAAGGGGGCACAAATCTAAGTATCTTAGCCAAAATTTATTCTTCATCCAAAGTTCCACCAGCACATCTAATGTCCATCACTAATTCATTTATCTTTTGCAAGAGAGAAAAGATGTTTTCATCTTCACTCATCTTAAGGCTCTCCCATTTACCTTTTATACTTTATAACTTATCACTTTTCACCAGTGCATCTCCTTCATATAATGTTTCTAAATTTTCCCAAATCTAGTATGCAGTCTTTAATCCTATCACATTTGTCATCTTTGAATCTATCAAATCACTCAACAATGCTTCTACTACCCTGGTATTAATTTTTTCTTTCTTGATCTCATCTTCAGAGGAAGGACCATTTCAAGGAATAGTATATGCACTTTGTGTAATATGCCAGAAGGGTTTGCCAATGCAGTTCAAATGAAACTCTATCTTTCAACTTTCCATAAAGAGTAGTTTGTACCATTGAATCTAGGACTATCCTTCTTGTATGATGCTATCTCGGATCACCTCAAGCTATTAGGCTTCTTCAGAGGAACCATCTCTGATACCAATTGTTGGAAAAACAAAGATACACAACTAAGAGGGGGGGTGAATCAGTTGTTACCAAAATCAAACTTATACAACATTAATTAACCTTAGATCAAAGATATGATAATTAATAGTGCAAGCATTAAATCAAAAACACATCAAAGACACATGAATACCAAGATTTTATATGTGGAAACCTTGTTAGGGGAAACACCACAGTGGATGTTAGTCCACAAGATTATACCTTGTTAGAAGTATAATGAAGAATAAATAGGAATGCACTTGCATTCAGGTGCACTACCTAAAGCACACTGCTCAAAAGGAAGGCTCACTTCCTTACATATAGTAATCATATTAAATCCATCTGATAAAGTTGAACTGAGAAATTAGCTTCTACAAAAGCTTGATTACAGTTCCAGTTAAGCACACAAAAACTTCTACAAACTCTTCCACACTCTTCTTTGAATGATCTGGCCCTTATTCACACATGTAAATCACTTGTATACACTGAGCATTGCCTATAAATGAGTAAAAAAATATCATATATATATATATATATATATATTTGCTACATGGATTTACATCCACTATTCATTCGGCCACAAATAAAGAATAAATTACAACTGTCGGCCTCAATACATGAATAAATTTCAATGCACACCAACACAAGTTAATCACAACATAGTGAGGACCCAAATAAACACCTCCAAACTTTCCAAACAATAAAATATTAATCCTCATGGATTCAAAACACACTAACATCATCATGTCAGCCAAGAACATGAACACTCAAACACACATCGAAAAAATCTTTGATCATGAACACTCCAATCAATGTGAATATATAGCAGGGATAGAACACGATCTAGACTTATCCATAAACATCACACGTACATGTGTAACACATGAAATTACCATAATTTCATTTGCTTCATCTAAGAACACCATCTACATAAACTGAATAACTGTAGGAACACAAATCTTCATAACTTCCACAACTCTTGATGTGAACCTCAGAAACTTTTGGATATCATACTAGAAAGCTTCAACAACAAACCCTTTGAGGTGCACCTTCAAATCTTCAATGTACAGGACTTTCCAACATTCTGACCTTCTCAACTTCACTGGTTGCCAGCAATATTATTTTTACAATTTTCTCAATATCCTCGACATATACAGCCTTAAGCATCATTAATGCTAATAGTGTGGACATCAACGACAACTACATATCAGCAACATAACCACAAAATCCATGGGAATAACAAACCAAGGGTTAACAAGGACCCAAATCCACGTCAACATGCTTCTCAACACTTCCACAAATAGGAAACATCCTCTGCAATCAACACTAGCATGCTAGGTTGCTCAAACATGTACTAGCACTAACAAGCAACCAAAAACACATCTATCTAGGTCCAGAAAAAATTTGCGAACCACATAGCAACACTCCATAACATCTATTAATATTTCACATCATCGAAATATTTAACACTACTACTAGAACCACCTAGAACAGAAGAACACTTTCATTCTATGCAACCAAAGACACTGCCACACACATCCAACTCACTAACCAACCTTTTGGAGCACCTCGAAACCTCAAGTTAGATATAGAGAATATAGGGACATTCACAAATCAAAAAGATAAGAAACTTCAATGTGGGGAAATACAAAGCAATCTCATTTCTACCAAACAACCTTCTTCATAGACAAATACTGTCAAACACATCTTCCACTATCGTATGATCTAGAATCCAAAACTATAGATATAACACCTTCAAACACCTCTGAACATCATGTCTAAATTGTACAAGCATAAATTCAACCATGAATAAATACATAGCACAACATAGATCACACCTTTGTCACACTACACACTCTTTTATTCAAATTTTCTCAAAAGCACTTGGAAACCAAGTGAACCAACCACATCAACAACACTAAAAATACATCTTCAACATATCTACAACATCTATAATACATATTATAAAATCCAACACTCATCAAACCATAATACATCCATACTACCAACAATATCCCCAACACCATCAACACCAGTAGTCTTCCAACAGTCTTCATCAACACCAGTAGTCTTCCAATAGTCTTACAACACTCTTTAAATACAAGGGATTGAAATCAATGACAAAACCCAAACAACACAAACTTCCAATAATCTCCCCCTTTGTCATTGATGGTAACACCATTTCTCTAAACAACCATCAATAATAAAAGAAACTAGCAATACTTCTACAATAAGTAGTACTCCCCCTGATTGGGGAAACTCTTATTCTTCACACTCTTTTTTACTTATGTTCCACAACCTTCATCTCTCCCTATTTGAGAAGTTCTTCATTCTCTTAGTCTTCCCCATATATTCTCTTGCACTATAGTTTTTCAACCATTCTAACTCTCTCCCCCTTTGACATCAATGTTAAAGGGTCATAAACTCAACAAACTCACTCTTTCTTACATACTTCACATTAGAAAATAGATATGCTTCACTTTTTTCTTATTGTGCTCTCTATTTGCATTGAACTTATATGATCTCTCTCCCTTTGAAAAAAATCTAAAGGGGAACACTTGAAAACAACTCTTTTTCTCTCCACTACACTCACTTCTGTACACTCTCCCCCTTAGGGACACAAAATATGCTCCATCTAACTACACCAACCAACAATACCACTACCTACTCCCCTTGAGAGGTATCCTTCATCATCAATCTAGGATCAATAATGTATCTTTAAATACTTCTTAGACAAATGCACACACTTATGTACCTAATTGAAAGGAGGGGCAATAACCCCTAACTTCTAATGGAGATACTCAAAAATTTATTTTGGAAGAGCCTTTGTAAAAATATCTACAACCTAATCTAATAGTAGGTACAAACTTCGACTTCACCTCATTCTCTACAAATTTCTCTCCTAATAAGTGATACCAAATTGAGATATGGTTTTTTTCGTGAATACATTACTAGATTCTTTGAAATATTAATTACACTCATAATATTGAACAGAAGATATAAATAGGTTCATCATATGATATTATAATATCCTTCAATGTTTGATGCATCCACAATACCTATGTGCAGTATGATACTACTACAATATATTCCATCTCTGTAGTAGATAATGACAAATCTTGATTATTAATTAACCATAAAACAAATCTTCTTCCGAGAAATAAATGGCCACTAGTTGTACTTATTTTATCATTTGTACATTCTACCCAATTTCCATCTGTATATGCATTCAAGGAGAGATCGGTATCCTTTGGATACCACAAACCATAGTCTAGAGCGCCTTTCAAGTATCTAAATATCCTCTTCACTACTATAACATGAGATTCTCTAGGATCTTCTAGAAATCTATCCACAAGAAAAACTCAATGCATGATATTTTATCTAGTAATAGTTAGGTATAACAATCCACTAATCATTGATCTATACTTGCTTTGATTTGTCTTATGAGAATCATCATTTTTTCTCAACTTTCAACTAGTAACCATAGGATTACATACCGGTTTAGAATCATCCATTCCAAAGTTCCTCAATATTTCCTTAATATACTTTGATTGTGAAATGAATAAACCTTTCTTTGATTGACTAATTTTCAGCCTAAGGAAGAAATTCATCTCCCCACACATTGACATCTCAAACTCATTTTTCATCTCTTCTACAAATCTTTTGTGTATACCTTCATTTCCTCCAAATATTATATCATCAACGTATACTACCACAATCATGATGTGTTCTCCTTCAACTTTGAAATATAAATTACTATCTACAGTACCTTTTTTGAATCTTTGTTGAAACAAATACTCATCTAACAGCATAAAAATATTTCGCAACTTGTTTGATTCCATACAATGGTTTCTTAAATCTACAAACCATATCAGCATCATCTTATAGATGAAAACATTTCAATTGTTCAATATATACCTCTTCTTCAACCTCACCATTCAAGAATGCAGACTTCACATCCATCTAATAAACTTTGAAATCTTTGTGTTACAAAAGTCAAAAATATTAGATAATAGCTTTCATCCTTGCCATCAGATCAAAATTATCCTCAAAATCTATATCTTCAACTTGTAAGTAAACCTTATACACAAGTCTATCCTTATTTTTGATAAATTTTCTATCCTCATTGAATTTGTTCTTGAAAACCCATTTTGTTCCTATCACATTCTTATTTGTCGATCTTGGGACCGATTCCCAAGTCAAATTATTCTCAATCAATTTCAACTCTTCTATCGCAGTTTTGATCCAATTCTCATCTTTTCATGTTTCATTTACAATCTTACGTTCTACCTCAAAAAGTAAACAAAAGTTTAATTATTCTTCTATTAGAGCAGCTTTTCTTCTTATCAATGCACCTTTTCTCTTATCTCCAATGATTCGATCTTCAAAATGATTCTTCTACACATACTTAGGAGTTTTATTGATCTTTTCCAGATCTTCTTCCTCTTCAAATTTCATCTCTTTTCCTTTGTTTTTATCATTTTCTTCTTCACTACAAGGGGGTTCATTAGATTCATATCCTTCTATCAGTACCAAAATTTTATGCAGTTCTTCATCCACTTTAACACTTACACTTTCAACAATCTTCTTCAACCTTTTTTTGTAGCACTGATAGGCCTTACTTCTTGTAGAGTATCCAAGGAATATTCCTTCATTAGATCTTGCATCAAACCTTCCTAAGTTTTCTTCATTTCTTTTGATATAGCATTTTCTTCCAAATACTCTGAAATATTTCACAATATGAGGTTTACCATACCATAACTCATAGGGAATCTTTGATATTGTTCACTCTTTTTTGACCTCTATTAAGAATCTAGACTACAATATGAATTTATTCTCTCCAATAGACATTGGGTAGATTTTCTTCTTTCATCATTGTCATATTTTCTTCTTGAACTTTTTTTTTCTCTCCAAATCTCCATTCTACTAAGGAGACCTAGGGGCTAAAAAATTCCTTGTTATTCCATGATCTTCACAAAAGAATTTAAACTCATTTGAACTAAACTCACCACCTCTATCAAACCTCAAGCATTTTATTTTCAAATCCATTTCATTCTCTACCATAGACTTAAACTCTTTAAACTTATCTTGAGCTTTATATTTTTCTTTGAGAAATATCACCCAAAGCCATTCTAGAATAATCATCAATCAATAACATGAAATACATGCCACCACATGAGTTTCTTAGTTTGGTGGGTCCACATAGGTCTATGTGTACCAACTCCAAATGACCTATGGTAGAATATTCTTTTATCTTGAACATCTTTGTTTTCTTTCCTACTTGAAATTCTTTGTAGATTTTATTGATAGGCTTTGTAATCTTTGGTAGATCTCTCATAGAATCATTAAAATGGATCTTTACTAGGCTATCACATTTATGTGACCCATTCTTCTATGTTATAGCCAAATTTTATTAATTTGAGACATAAATCACTTTGCACCATGACCTTTGATTTGATAAACATTACCTTTTGTCTATGTTCTTGTAGCAACCAGAGTACCAAAGGTTCCTTTTTTGATTTCACAACCACCATCATGAAATAAAATATTGTATGATCGTCTACTACACATTTTTACTACATTTACAAGATTATGTCAGAGACACTTGGCATAAATAGAATCATTTGTTTTATGCTTCCCATCAAAACTAATTGAACCTTTTCCATAGATCTTAGCAGATGTATCATCACCAAACTTAGCAAGACCACCATAATACCTTTCAAGATTAGAAAAATTACTCTTATCACCTATCATATGATTTGAGCATCCACTATCAATGATCCAGTAACTGCTCTCCTCTCTAGCATGAAAATCAGTCAACATAGTTACTTCAATGTTATGAATTATTTCCGGAGTATTTTCCTTCACACATCTTTTAAGATTTGTAGAATTAGTTCCAAAATTTAAAGCCATAAAAAATAATTTAACACTTCCATCATCCAGATAATTTTATTCCTCGTCATCATAAACATCATTCTCCTTGTCAGCATAATAACTATTTTTGATAAATTTACCTTTATGATTATTTTGTTTGTCATCGGTAACTTTGACTAGATATTTAGAAGCATAATGACCTATCTTCCCACAATATAAACATTTGAAAGGTAGCTTACCTCTATATTTTCTAGTTCCCTTCTTCAATTTCTCATAAAAAAAATTTCCACCTCATCAAGATCATCCTAATCCGATTCGTCATCATTTTCTACTTTGCATACTTTAAAGGTTATTTCTTTACTTGTAGCATCTTAACGAAACCCTCTCATTTCAAAAGAATTTAAATCACTAAGCATCTAATCTCTAGAATAATCATCCAAATTTTGAGCTTCATTAATAGAAAAAAATTTAGAGAACTAAGATTTAGGTAGAATTCTTAATACCTTTTTCACAACTTCACTTTCATCTAGGTTTCCAACATGACCATTGATTGAATTGATAACTTCATCAACTCTGAGAATGTAGGAATTAATATATTCATCTTCATACATCCTTAAGGTTTAAATTTTTTCTTTGTAGTTTTTCATCTTTGTGTGTTTGACTTTATCATCTCCTTCATAAATACTTACAAGCTTTGTCCAAACATCTTTATCATATTTGAGACTTATCATTTATCCAAGATTAAAATTAGAAAGACCACTCAAGATAGCATTCATTATTTTGTCATTTTTTTTGTACTCTAGATCCAAGAGAGACCAAAAAGGACTCTATCCTATCTTTCTAGCAAGCATAATTTGTTTCATCAAACATAGGAGCTTTGACACACATAATGTGCACCATCTAGATCTACTTCAAGAGGTTAAGCTTCTTCAAAGGAACCACGGCTTTGATACCAATTATTAGATGTTAGGACAACTGAGAAGGGGGGTGAGTCAATTGTACACTAAAACATTCAATCCATCAATATCATTCAAACCTTTATCAACCTTTAAACATGTATCATGCATTAATATAATGTAAAAATATGAAACAATAATGAAAACATATCCTAACATATAAGAACACCAAATTTACATGGAAAAACTAAGGTAAAAACCATGGTGAGGATTAGCTCATATATATATGGATTTCAATATCAAATAAAATTAGGTTCACTGCCTAGAAAATGAAGAAAGGCTCATTGTCAAAAGGATTAACTTTTTGGAAGAAAAAAGAATAGAAGAATATTGTTACAAAGAGACTCACTATCTCAAGGAAATAGGACAAATCCACCACTGTAACTTGATGCCATCCGCAACCTTTGGCTCACCCCCACCAGTAACTTCAACCATACTAAAAATGTAGACACTGTTTGTTCACTACATCTCAAAGTTATAAGCATTTAAGCTCACACTTATATCACCACACTTAATCGCATTAATATATTTCAAACACCACACAATACACACTTCATCTCTAACTCACCTTGCATAAATATACCATCCCCAATCTAAGACAATATCAATTAGGTACCTTAATGAAATATATGCACCTCAAACATGCAACACTAATTAGGTCAACATCAAACACTTCCATGGTGGAAAGAGGTGAAGGCAAACCACACCAAGGTTTAAATAGGACCCAAATCCACATCAACACACTTCTCAATACTTCGACAAATAAAAAACATCCTCCATAATTAGTGTTATCATGTCAGGTTGACCAAACATGTACTGCTAACAAGTGACCACAAACATGCCTCTTTAGGTCTAGAAACATCTCATGGACCACACAACAAAACTCCACAACATATAATAATATTCCACATCATCAAAATATTCAACACTACTACTGTAACTAGCTAAAACTAAAGAACACTTTCATTTTTTGCAGTCAGACACATTGGCACATACATCTAACTCACTAACCAACCTTACGGAACACCTCAACACCTAAAATCTTAAGCGAAGGTAGATACATGAAATATAGGCACATTCCCAAATACACAAGACAAGAAACTTCAACACAGAGAAATTTGGAGCAATCTTATTTCTCTCAAACAACCTTCTTTACAAATAGACATATGGTCACACACATCTTCCACTTTCATATGAGCTAAAACCCAAACCTCTAGATATAACACCTCTAAACACCTCTAATCATCATGTCCAAACCACACAAGTATATCTTCATCCATGAAGAAATTTTGATCACAACACAAAAAACACCCCTATCACACTACACACTATTTTATTTGGTTTTCAAAGAGCACTTGGAAACCAAGTGAACCAACTACATCAGCACTACTAATAAAACCTCTTCCACATATCTACAGCATTTGCAATATATCTCATCAAATCTAGCACTCATAAAACCACAATACATATATACTACCAACAATCTCCCCAGTTATAGTGTAGGTTGACATCATCAACACCAATAGTTTTCCAAACCTCTTTACATACAAGGGGTTGACATCAATGACAACACCCAAATAACTCAAACTTCCAACATAGTGTTTCAATGTTCACTCATGCATTTTTTGCATCTCTTATCTTGACCTACATTTCTTGGAGATTCATTGATTCTGGTAGACATAAGTCCATCTTTGGAAGAGTTTATAGCTTGTACATGCTTCAGGAGTTCATCATCATCATGTTTTGATTAAAAGGGAAAATTGGGTTTTGAAGGGACTCGAAACCCTTTACAAGAATAGATACAAAATTTTGCATGAGAGGATAATCAAAAGACCACCAACAGCAACCCAACAGCTAAAAAATATAACAAAGCAAGTTTGTTGACCTAAAAATAATGCAAAGAAATACCAACAGCACCCAATGGCCACACAATAGTAGAAAAACCTAAAAGAAACCAATAGGAAACAAGAAATAGAAAGAAATAGAAAACTAGGCACTAGTTCAAGCCACTCAAAGTGTTGGCCACCTCAATTTGTTGGTTCCTATGCTTTTCGACCATATCTAGCAGCTCCTTCTTAGCATCAAATGATTTCTTCCAATCGGTTGACCCTATGACAACTGCTCCTTTTCCATCATCTTTAGCATCTTTTTTACCATTAACCTTGGCCACATGCTCTTTCTCCATAAGCTCAAAGAAATAAACCTAATCCTCCTTGAGCTCACTTATCTTTCTAAAGAGGACCTCTAAGAAGTCCATACTGTTATTCATAGATGTATGGCATGCCTGCATTAATTTCTTGATATCTAAATTTATACTTAAAACCTTGGCTTCCAGTGCCACCAATCTTTCATCACACCGATATTTAAATTCATGAAAGGAACCTTCAAGGTCCATCATTATGTCAATAAGAATTTCTGACACTGAACCCTTTAGAACATTCTTCAGATTCTCCTTCAAACATCTTATTTTGATATTAATCTTATTAAACTCCTGCATAGTCTACCTAGCTAATTTAAAGGTGCTAGTAGCCCCAACTCTAGCCATATCCATTAATTCAAACATGGAGGTAGCATCATCATCAAGGTGAGAAAAGTCCTTAGAAAGAGGATTTACCTTTAAAGCCTCCTATTTTTCTTTTTTCCTTTCTACAACATCCTGATCCTGACTCCCAATCTCCTCATCTTGCTCTTCCTTGCGCAAGTCCTACATAGGGGAATCCTTAATGGTTATTGTCTTGTCACCAACATCTTTTTCATCACCAGCTACATTGGGGTCCTTAATTGAAACCTATGAGGCCTTGTTTTTAAGGTTATAAATTTGCATCAACAACCTCCTCAGTTTCTCACCCAACCCCACAGTAATATCTTGTGTCCCCACCTCAAGGCCACCACCACCAGCATCTCTACCAACAGCCACCTCCGTAGACTCGGGAGAAGAATCATTTGACCCCAGTGCCCACCTTTGTGTCCTCACTCCTTGAAAGGGAAATCTATTTAACTACCCTATTACTCTTAGCAATAGCCACCTTCCTCTTCTTCAAAGATGTAGTCGCAGCTACAAGAGAAACATCCTCCTCTTCATTTCATTCCTCCCCCTCATCCGAAGAGGAGTGACCCCAACAACCCAGACTCCTCACTTAAATTCTTCTCCTTGTCCTTGATGGAAGGAGCAAGGAGAAGAGCCTTGACATGTTCCATAATTAATAAAATGATCCCTTCATGGAGGATGGGGGCCCTCCTATTCTTTAGATGTGCATACACTGAAACCTCTAAAGACAATAACATAAAGAAAGGAAAAGAAATGAAAAAACCATGTCTGAAATGGTTGAGGAGAGTAAAATGGTGACCAAGAATAGCCCTGAACCTCCCTTCCAAAGTCACATAACATATCAGCACCTCAATAATGCTCTCCCATATCTTCTTGAGGGAAGTTCTCTCATAGCCTCAGCTCTCCAATTTGATCAATTTCTTCCACTCATTGTCTTTAAAAAACTAGGTCATCACCTCCCCATTACTCTTTTTATCCTTGAATAATTTTTTTCCAACGGTCGGCATCCCAGTAACTATGGCAACCAAATCCTCATTTATCTCCACTTCTAGACCTTTAACCCTTAGCTTTCAATTATGCCAAAAAGAAATAAATTATACTGAGGCATTAGATTCATGCCCATGTAGTATCTCCAAAAATGGAGTACAATTATCATTGTGTAAAATATTCCAGAGTTTCTTCTTTCTCTAAATGTCCCCACATTAATGTGGCTTGATTCTAATCCTATCACCACCCATGGCTATCAACACATAGCTCAAAAAACCCTTGCAAACAACACTCAACTGAAGACCAGAGAGAAACAATACACCCACAAAGCGTGCAAAATGAAGGAAGGTACTAGACCATAAATGTCACATCACCTCAGCCCACACCATCATTCCTCAATAAACTCATAGATTTCTCTTGAAGGATTGATCCTTCCTCCCACGAACGAAATTCGTTTAAACTGATAGACGCGTTGGCAAAAAAATCTGCCAATGAATTACCTTTTCGATAAACATGAGAGATGCGGGTCTCTTCACAAGATTGTAACATGATTACCATATCCTTAATGAGTTGGTCAAAATTCCAACTGAGAGTATGCATGCCACACCAATAATTTATTATGTTCATAGAGTCATCTTCCACCCATAATTTGGAGTACCCTTTGTTGATGGCATATCTAACACTTATGAACACCGCCTCCACCTCCATGCAATTATTGGTCTAAGTTCCCAATGGGAGTGCCACCATACCAAGGAGTCTACCAACATCATTTCTTAATATCCCCCACAACCTGCAGGCCTGGGATTCCCCTTCACTACCCCATCAAAGTTAACTTTAACCCAACCAAAGGGAGGAGGCTACCATCCAATATTCAATCTAGCAATTGGTCTTTCCTTAGGATTAAAAATATGAATCAAAATAATATTCCAATTAGAAATCACCAGAAGCTCATAACTAGTAAGGCAAGCAGAAGGGGCACACCGAGTAGAATCAGAATGAATCATAGAAAAATTCTCCAAAATGGCTTGTCAGATCTTGATAAAAAGACTATCAACCTTGAGTTTAGACTCCCGAAAGATCATGTTACTTCTATCTTTCCATAAGCCCCAAGAAATATGTAGTTTCATAAGGTCCCATAGCCACTACCTACCAGGATAGTAAGAGGGTCAAGTCCATTGATCAAAAAACTTAGCAAGAGAATCCGGGAAAAACCAATCAATATCCCAGAACTTGAGAAATTTACTCCAAAGAGAAAAAGAATAATCACACCCAAGGAGAATATAAAAATCATTCTTACCATCAACTTCATAGATAACACATCTATTGTGGATCACAAATCTCCTCTTACAAAGGTTTTCTTGTGTTAGAACTTTCCCTTGCATAAGCAGCCAGAACAAGACATTCACTTCAGGAATCATGTTCTTATTCAATAACCTTCTATAGAAAGGGAGAGAGGTAGGTGCTTCCAAAGAACAAATGAGAGAAGAAGCCACTAAAAAATTTCCACTAGCATAGGGGGGCCAAATGACTCTATCCAGTCTAGGAAAAGAGGGAATTGTTGGAAATAAGCTACACTAAGAGAGGGGGTGAATCAGCGTTGTGCAAAAAAATAACTTTATTAACTGTTATCAATCAGATATGCACCCTATGCTAAATTTACATAAAAATTAACTATTTTTTGACATATGGAAACTTCATCAGATGTGGGTGATCTGAATGAAGAAGGGATCTCTCCAGAGTGATCTGGTTCTCTGAATGAAAATTCTTATTCTAAATGATTTTTGAGGTAAAGAGTTAGAAGGATAAACTGGACTTAAAACTTAAGACTGAATTCTATCACCTAAAATTATTTACCAACATTAAGGAGATTCTGATAGTAACTCACTCTCACCACCTCTTTAAAACCTGATTCTCACAATACATATTTATACTCCAAAAGTGATATGTGTAAATATTTGAAATAAACACAAGGCACAACCTAAATTAGCATACAAATCTTGCAAACACTTTACAATAGTAAGACAACACAAGGATTCAACATATTTGAATCACAAGACACATCAAATTACTACTACAATGTATAAAATAAGAAATGAGAAAGGAAACTCTATTGTTTTATTGAATGAAGGAGTGAAACC
This sequence comes from Sequoiadendron giganteum, assembly GCA_007115665.2. Lineage (NCBI taxonomy): Eukaryota > Viridiplantae > Streptophyta > Pinopsida > Cupressales > Cupressaceae > Sequoiadendron > Sequoiadendron giganteum. Next base: position 667,070,487 of record CM021101.1, read on the forward strand.
CTCAAAACTTTGAGTGTAAAATTTCTTACAAAACTCTCTACATGAACAAGAAAGGAAGAAACAATGATCTGAACTAAGAAAAACCCTAAGTTTTTCTCCTAAATAAAACTCTCCAAAACCCTAATCTGAGCTCAAGAAGAAAGCCCACAAAAAAGCATCCAGAACTGCTCCATAACGTATAACAAAAGTGGAAAACTCGCACTTTTTTCATGTCTATCCCAAAAATCACCTAAAAATAGGTTCATTTTGCTTTAAAATTAAAAATAACACCTTATCTTCATACCATGCAACTCAATTTTTCCCAAGGAAAAGTCAACCATCTCAGCTTTCACAAAACTACTAAAAATAGCAAAAGAATAAAACAATTTATAAATCATTGTTTTATCTTTGCTTTAAAAAATATCTGCAACTTTATTCTTCTCAACTTGACCTAATTTTGCAATTAAGATTGAGAAATCTTTGCAAAATATTATAAACTTATATCTCTTCAATTTGATTTTTCTCTAAAAAAATTATAAAAAATAAAGGCATTTTTAACATTGCATTTTAATTGATTTCTGGAAAATCAATCAAAATAAAAGCCTAAGGCATATATGAATATTTATAAGGCATAAGCATTAACATTAAAATAAAATAACTAAGGTATTTTAGACTATGAAATATTGTTCAAATGCTTACCTAAGACTTAATCAAATGATTCCAAATGAAACCTTCAAAGGTTCGACCTAGGGCATGAATACATTATCAAATGATAAATGTTGAAGGAATTTAAAAAAACTTAACTTAAAAGTTGATAAGCCCAAATTCGAACTATGGCTAATCGGAAACCCTAATAAGAAAACTTGAGTTTCACCCTAATTTTTCATTTCATTTTGTTGGCCGACTTTGGGAGAGAGAGCTCTACAAGAGCCACCACCAACACTAGGATTTGGACCATCCTCCTCTACATTTCCAGTCGACTACATCATGCTTGGCATCGATTTCTTCATGATCAAGCAAGGAAAGTTAGTTTCAAAACATTTCGTAGCTTTTCCCATTCATTTTGAAAGAAAACTTGGCCTTCAAGGTTGTGGCCAAGCATGTATTTTTTTGATTTTTTCTCTATTTTTTGTCCTTTCTCTCTGCTCTTTTCTTGGCCACCATGAGAGCTCAACTTATGCATTAATGGGAGCTCTATTAGAGCTTAGTTGTGTTCTTTATTGGTCTTCTATAGCAATATAATGGTAAGCTTTCATATTTCCTCTTTAAAAAAAATCTTATAAAAGTTTTTCTGTGTGAATATTGATGAGTTAAAAGCTTCATCCATGCCGCATCCATCCTTCTTGATCTCGGTATTCCAATATCACTGTATTTTTTCACTTCTTAGCATGAACTCAAAAGGAAAATGCTTTGTTTTTAGTGAAGAAATCCCATATGGGTTTCAAGATTCTATGTAACTTCGATTACATTTTCTTGAAAGTATTGCATTTCCTGTTGAAACCCCATGTGGTTATTTGTATTTTAAAATACATTTGTTTTATCTTGCAATCCTCATAATTTTGGGCTCAACCCATGGTATTAAATCACACTCATTTAGATTCCAAAAAACTCTATTTTGATGATTTTCAGACATTCATGGCTACAACCAATACTTTTTATTTCCTTCATTTTGAAGAGCTTTAAAAATCTTGAAACTGTGCATTTTGGTGTCATTTGTATTCGAAAATTAAACTCCAACATGGGTATTCCATTTTCTTAAGAATAAAATACTCTTGATTCGTGTTCTTTGCACTATTGTAAATTCATTCACTTGTTCTCAGAATGCAAACTTTACCTTACCCGGATAAAATCTTAATACAACAAGCTAAATTCTTTCATTGTTTTCCTGAAAGGCACAACACAACAAAGCTCAAAAACTATTCAGAGTCATTAGTTGCTTATCAAAATATTTTTTCTACCTCATTCAGTTTCAATGTTAATATGATAATGACCTTTGCATGCATTCAGTGAAACATACAGAAACTCCATTCATCCTTCAAGTGCGCTATATGTAAATGCTTCCATTTTACTTGTTTACTTTGCATAATGGTATTCGGCTACCATGGAACACCTATAGATTACTTTGATTCTTTTCATCGTTCATTTCATATAGAAAAAATGCATTCTCAACTCAAAATTTTCATGAAATAAAGATATGTTTCCCTCCTATGTCCATGTGTTCAGAGCTTGTTCCTGATCAAAATCAGATTTGGCTTCTCTATTTTACTTGCACATTGCATTCAAATTTGAAAACTTATCACTTATTGTTGGTTGTCCATAATGTTGTATTATGTATGCAAACTAATTTTTTGAACATGCCCATAATTAGATCTTCTTGATATTTTGTACTACTGGCTTGACAATGCCAATGTTCTTATTCCTTGGCACTCATGCATTTTATGATTAACAGAGGCCACTATAAAAAAATTCAATCCTTCCATTCTACGGCTTGATTTTTTTAATTTTATATGTATGCATGTTCACTATCACCATTTATGACATGAAACACTTGTTGTTTTAGAAAAGATCACCATGGAACAACATGAATAAATAAAAACAAATCACATGGTAGCAAATATGCAATCAATTTGACAGTATTAAAACTTTTCAATATGGAAATTGATGCATTTGATTAGATTTTGTATCTGAATTGAGCTCATTGTTTAGTTATAATTTTCACTTTGTTTTTCTCAGATATGACTGCTATTAGTGAACGATATTCTTGATTCTTTTGATAGTTTAAATCAGTTTCACTCCTTCACGATTGGCTCATATGAGCATGATAACTGTAATTCCTTACTCAACCCCATTTGTATGTTTAAGGGGCATCATGTCGAGCTCTACCCTTGTGGGAGCCCATTTTACTCCACATGCTTTTATGTCTTCATGAAATGATCAAATACATAGCTTTTCCTATACCTATACATGTAAATAAACAATGTTAGGTAAAATAATATACTATTATGATGTTTCCTTCTTGGCTTCTATCCAACTCCTAATCTTACAACTCTAGTTGTTTCAATATATTATAAGTGTTATACCATTCTAAATTATTGTTGGTGATTCATATAGGGATGTTCATAATCAGAGCTCTAACAACCCTTTACTCCTCTTATAGGTCAATCAGAGTTCAAGGATGAAGGATGGTGCACCACTCCTAAATTGACCAAAAGAAATAGGTAATGATGATTATGCTCATGCTTATGTGTCTTTCTTCCTTACATCTTCAATAGTGTAACATGTTTCTCATGATTCATTGTTCAGTTACTCCCATGGCTTATGTGTGGAACTTTAATTTATTTTCTTGTTTTCCATTCTAAAGAGAAATGTAATTTATTGCAAGCTTGTGTAATCATTTGTATTTGCAAACAAATGAAATTTTGAAATGTGAACAATATTGTGAAATAAATGAAAGCAATGTTATTTGATCATTTATGTCTTCTGCATTATATTTCATTTCATTTGCAAATCACTGAGCAACTCTAAAGTTATATTCATTGAAAACACTTGCATAACTGAAACTTGATAAAAATGATGTAAACAGTAATCTAGGCAATCTAGCAACTAACTAAATTTTTCACTGTAAAATGAAACTAATCAGCTCTACCAATTGAGTTGTAGTGAAAATTGGTAGCATTAACCTTTATCATCCAAGCATTAATGGCATTCATCCATAGTGCATAAACATGAAAATAAACACAACACCATAACACTAATATTTTTACATGGAAACCCTATTAGGGGAAAAAACCATGGTGGATGGCCAATCCACAATTATGATCTAAGTATACTCAAATGAATATTACAAAAAGGGGAATGCACTTGTATTTAGGTGCACTGCCTAGAGCTTAGTGCTCAAAAGAAAAGCTCATTGCCATACAAGAGTTCATATTAAAACCATCTGATGATTGAACTAAGATGATAGCATCTATTTATGTCATATTACAGTTATGAATTAAGCACAATAATATATTTGTTTCCTTACAGACTGATTCTATATTTTTGATCTGCTCTACTCATACACACAATACAGATCTTCTATGTGCAAGTGAAACTACGCTTTATCACTCCTCTGCTCTACTCTAACTCACAATTCGGATATTAACTCAACTCATACATCATCCAAAATGATACAAACAAACTTATATATATATATATATATATATATACCTACAACATAGGATTTATTTACACTTTGTCAGCTTCAATAGAACAAGAGAAAATTACATCTGTTGGCTCAAATTATGAGGAATATGCAATGTGTACCCTTAATGGTCGGCCACAACTTGGCTAGGACCCAAACAAAGATATAAAAATATAGAAATAATTAACTAATTAGTTCTCATACATCTATGACTTTATGCATTCATGAGGTTGGCCTTAATACAAGAAAAACTAAGAACAATTCATTGAATCTTCTAACTTCCATACAGACTGATAGGAGCCATTGCGCTTTAGAAAAAGAAAAAGATAGTATACCAAAAATATTCCCTGGGATGTGCAATACAAAATAATAACCTGAAATCTTCATACAGATCGATGAACACTATGTTACCGGATACTCTGTTCTTTCTTGACAATCTTCAATATTTCTATCGGTATGAACGAATGATAGTGTGTGGATCTAATCATTGATTAGGTTTTCCATCAATGACAACACAAAGTGATACACACAATGTATCTTTCCAACAATCTCCCCCTTTTGCATTGATGGCAACACTTAGTGAAAAATGACTAAGTGTTGGACTAGTACCAAGATAGACTGCATTGCTACACAAAATTCCAAAAATGCAATTATCCCCCTGAGATGATTGAACATTTTTCACTCCACTTATTCTCCCCCTTTGACATCAATGGAAAAGGTAGGGGTCACTTGCCAAAACCGAATCAATTCATCAAAACTATTATGCAAAATTTGCTGCTATAACTTACATGAGCTAAAAGATGTCAACAAAGTCTTTCTTCAACTTAATCAAATTTGTGTCCCAAATTCTTTTGAGACTTTCCATAATTGTAATATGACCATAGATCAAATAATATTGTGTCTCCATGGACTCTAGGTTGGCCATATTAGTAACTCTTATAGAGTATTCTCCTTCTTTTAGAGTACTTTTCAATATGTCAAGTTTTGGACAAATTATGCTTCTAAGTTCACAAGTTCTACGAATAATTTTATCATTTTCATGCTTCAAACCATTTATGTTATTGAGCAAGGAAATTACTTCACCTTCCACTTTCCCAACACCAGCAGATAGTGGATCAAATGCTTCAAAGATAGCACTTAACTTTTTTTCCAAATCTTTGATCTTATTTTCATTCTCTTCAGTGAATTTTGAAAAAGACAAACATGCTTTGTAGATCTTTCCTCCTTCTGATAAAGCATCCTGTGCATTCTTTATACATGTGGTTAAGAGGATCTTGTCTTGGAAAATCATCTTTTCATTCCATTGAACCTTTTAGTATCGAATTCATTCTACACTTTTACCATGGCTAGCTTTTCTAACGACTCAAAGTGAGTGTCAATTGAGTTGATAAGTATTTTTAGTTCATAGGAGGAGGAACTAGTCATATCTTTCACATAGGATGGAATTATCTTCTCCAGTACTCTCAATGCCAGATTTAGTAGTTCATTGTCCTCAATGTGTTATTTTAGTAGCTCTTCTCTAGCCTATGCTTGAGAAATCATATCTACTTTCATTTTTTGGATTGGGCTTAATGTATACAGGTCAATAGGACCTTTAATTGGTTCCAGATCCAATTGTTCCTTTTGTTCAACCAAAACTTTATTTACTGCCTCAGCAATGTCTCTTGTTTCAACCGAGATTACTTTTACATTATCTTTATTTTCCTCAACTATTGCTTCCTCAGTTGAAGGTTTTGATTTTTCTTCAAATATCTCTACCTTTTCAACTAATACATTCTCAAGTGCCTCAACATCCATAGGGATTTCAGTGTTAACAACAACAACAACATTTCCTTCTTCTGCTTCTTTCACTAGATCAGATGACACATCATTAGCATGTGTTTCCTCAGTCACAACTTCAATTCTCTCATTCAACAGTATTTCCCTCAGAATTTTCTTTGTTTCTTTTGTGACTTCTTTGGTCTGACCAATCATAAGATTATTAAACCTTATTTTTATTTTGAATTTATTTCGGGTCTTGTTCAAAAGTATCTTCATGTCATCCACAAACATCGTTGTACATAGTTCTGCAAGAATCCTTTCTCTCATTTGTTCCTCTTCTTCTTTAGCACTCAACCTTCTTGATTCTAGAATTTCATACAAAATTTTTGGTAGACTATGCATAATCTCAATCAAAACTTTATTAAAAACATTCATATGTTCTATTTTTGCTTCTTCAAGAATTATTTGTCAGATTCATCAAAATATTCGTACCATTTGCAAAGTGGTTTTAGATTTTCATCCTTAACCAAATAATTTTCAACTACTTGTACTGACATACCATTTCCTCCAATGAGTTCAATGAAATTTTTTGATCGTTCATGCATCTACTGAACACATCCACATCCAATGTCACTTTTCGGTTAGGGGTTTATATGATTTTCTTTGACAGCTACCCCTAGGCCAAAGGCCTGAGACTAATTCTCAGAGGAATTACCAGAAGCAAGTTCTAGTGCTAGCACAATTTCTTCAACAGAGGGTTCTTTCTTTACCCATTTCTTCTACATTCGTTGCCTAACCACATCTGCAGTGATTTTTCCTTTTCCTTTGATGTCCTGCATATTTTTCTTTTGATTTACCAAACCTTTTCTATTCCAGCAATGTGTTGTAATATGACCAAATTTGTTACAATTGTAGCATACAACATTTCTCTTACCAGACCAATTGTTTCATTTATTTCCTATTGATTTGCACTGGTTAGCACTATGGCGAAGTCTATTGCATGTATAGAATCTAATGTTTCTATGAAATTGATTCATCATACTTTTGCATTCATTTGACTTATGACCAATCTTGTGACACTTAAAACATTGACCTGAGAATGACAGACCACTTTCATTCATTCTACTTCGGCATCGAGTGGCCATATATCCAAATTTATTACAACTGAAACAATATCCATTAAATCTTTGAGCATTAGATTGCCTTACTGGATACCTTCCAGATTTGTTCACTTGGTTTCCTTGTCTGAATCTTCTTTTCTTGGATCTGGAACTTTCTCCTTCTTCATATCCAAGACTTCGCTTGTCACCATGATTCCTCTAACTTCCAATTAGTTCATCAAGCATGGTAGAACTAGATTTGAACTTCTCTATAGACTTATTAGTAGCAACAAGTTCATTTATGAGATCATCCAACTACATTTCAAGTGCTTCTTCACTATTTTTAGATTGTTCCAACTCATCATCCAATCAGCTACACACTTCATATTTTTCTTTCAGGGACTGTGTTAGGTTCTCTTTGTTTTTCTTTCTATCTTCAATCTCCTTGGTCATCTTCATCATTATGGATTCTATCTCATTCTTTAGGACTTCTTTGGTAAGCTTTTCACATTCCTCTATTTTCTTTTAGGGCTTGACTGAGTTGTTCTTCTTCAATTCTCTTACTGTCATTTTGCTTGATCTGGTCATAGAGTTCCTTTCTCTTTTCTCTAGACTTTTTGATTGTCTATTTCAGAGATTCAATGAATTTCTCAACATCTGAAAGATTTTCTTGCAATTTCTTAACTTTGGCCTTTGATTGATCAATATCATCATAGGCCACCAAAAATTTTTGTTGAAGACTGCTTGAATCCATTATAACACCTTTCAATATATCCCCAAGTGGTGAGACTTCTTCCAGAGGAACTAGCTCTGATACCAATTGTTGGAAACAAGCTACACTGAGAGGGGGTTGAATCGATTTTGTGCAAAAATTAACTTTATTAACCTTTATCATTCAAACATTAATGACATTCATCCATAGTACATAAACATGAAAATAAACACAACACCATAACACCAAGATTTTTATGTGGAAACCCTGTTAGGGGAAAAACCATGGTGGATGGCCAATCCATAATTATGATCTAAGTATAATCAAATCAAGATTACAAAAAGGGGAATGCACTTGCATTCAAGCACACTGCCTAGAGCTCACCGCTCAAAAGAAAAGGCTCACTATCGGGTAAAAGCACAAACCCGTGTCACACTTTATAAAGGAATTGATCAACAGCAAAAAAAAATTTGAACTTCGGCCACATAAAAGTAGTCTTTATGTTTTGAATTTTAAAATGGTGTAAACTAATGAATTATATAGCTTTTGATGAAGATTATTCCTGTAATTTTTTAAATTTTTAAGAAAATCATTTTCATTATTTTTTTTTCAATTTAAGGACAAATTTTGGAATGCTGAAAATTTCAAAAAATAGTGACTTCACGGGCCATCAAGAAACAAAAAGAAAAAAAATATATTTTTCTCTAAAATAAATTTCCCAAATAGGTAACTTCAATATCTACTAAATGGAAAAAAAAATCAAATTTTGATGTATATTTTGCTCGTAATAACATTTTAAAGTCAAACATGTTAGAATTTGACAATTTTCACGAGCCATCAGCTATTTTCAATTTTTTTAATCATTTTCCCAAAAACAATTATACCCTTTTGAAGAAGACTCTCTCCTCTACTGTACCATATAAGTTTTTTAAAAAATTAATATATTTTACTATATTTATTTAAATTTCTAATCAACCTCTTTTTTCATTTTAACAACCTACTTTCATTATTTTAGAAATAACATATATTGAAACTAATCAAAATATTAAAAAAATATATATATTTGGATTTACCACTCCGAGCTCTAAAAAAGGGTATTTTTGTTTTTTGTAGAATAATAATTCTGAGAGGGGAAACACTCTGCCCAAGTTGAATGTTTCAAAAAAATCTAAAAAAGGGTGAGTTGGTTACCATGTAGGATGCCACCTAGGCATGTTTGGTCGAGTGGGTTTCAGCTAAACTAATTTCGATCAAAACCTACTCGATCAATATCCTATTGACTGAAAACATTTCGGCCTAAAGCCACTCGACTGAAAAGTGTCGGTATAAAATATATTTTATTTTTGTTTAGATTTTTCAACTCAAGTAAATTCAATAAAATATATTTCAACCAAAGAAGACTGATTTCGACTAAGGAAAGCTTATTTCGACAAAATAAGGTTTATTTCAACAAGTTACAAGATTTATTCCTACAAAAGAAGGTTTATTATGAAAAAAGAAGGTTTATTCCAACCAAAGAAGGTTTATTTCGACAAAACAAAACATATTTAAATAATAGGAGAGCTATATTTCAAAGTACATTGATCTTGAACTTATTTAATTGATTATGTTTTTTATTTTCATTAATACATTTGAAATTTGTTTTCGCTATTTATATTCTTAGATTTCATTATTATTGATCACCAATTAGATATGATATTCCATTTTTTTTCAAGTGTTAGATATTTATGCAATATTAATTACGTACATGTTTCATTGAAAGCTCATGTGTGTACAAATTTGTATGCAGGTGAATTCAAATTTGAGTGCAATTTGTGATGGCATGTAAAAGGAATAGATCAAGGAAGTATGATCGAATACGAATAAGATAGAGGAAGAGAAGAGTGGGTGAAGGAACATCTCATGAAGAAGAACCCATGGAAAATATCAATGACGAAGGTGGCGTACAGGTACAAGAACAAATCGAACCTAATAATAGAAACTTTTTGGACAATGGTATGGAAAATCTGATGGAGATGGATGAGGATTCTCTTTTCAATAATATTTCATCTGAAGATATGTTATCTAAAAGCACATTAAAATTACACTCGAAAATAATATGGGATGATTTTTTTGAAGAAAAATCTCTAATTGGAAGAGCACAGTTAGTTGCAAAGTTATTTAGACATAAATAAATTACCCCTATTTTTGAGTTTTTAGGGGTTGATAATAGGAAAAATTCATCAGACTTAAAACACGGGTATGTGTAGGATCATGATGGGCCAAAAAGTGGAGATATGTAAGTGATATGATTGCCCATGTGGCTGACAATTTTTTTCTTACCCAAAATTGATGAAACGAAAAGGGTTTTTAAAGGATATTTTTAGCTTTCCACCAATATTAATTATGCTTTACTTTGAATTTAATAAATAATTATTATTTATTTCTATTTAAATTATGACTAAAGTCTTGATTGATAGGCTGATTGAAAAACATCTATAGCTTTCAAAGGGTATCACATTTTTTGAATCTAAAACATGTGTCACATTCTATGCTTCACATACCATAGGATTAATAAATAAATTATTGAATTTCATGAAGTTTTGACCAAGTTAAAGTGGTCAGACGTACGAGTTTTTATATTTTTTAAAATTTGTAATAAAAAAATCATAATAAATTATTTACTTGGAGACATGAGTGGTCAGACATGAGTCTTCTACTTATATCTAAAATCTTATAAAAAAATATTATCATTTTATTGTTGTTAGGGTGGTCAGACAGACACCTACTTCTTATTTTTTCCCTAAAATTTAAGTACTGCTGCATTGAAATTTTAAATTTTCACCAAATAGATTTTTTAAAAATAAAAATAAACCTAGTAGAAACTAAATTCAATTTGCAACAGATTCTATTCTTACATATTTTTGAAATAATATAGTTAACTTATTCAAATAAAATCGTCAAGTTGCCTAACTCTAATTTTTTTGAATTTTATTGTCACTTAAGGGCTTATTTTTTCCATGATGATCCTACACATGCCCACACACAATTGTTGAAAACTTGCAAGCATTAAAATGTATTGAAAAAAGGAGTTGATCTAGTGATTTAAGTGTTGCATGTAGAGCGTTGATGACTGTAATTTCTAGTAAGAAATTATCACATAGAAGACAGGTTCAAGAAATTTTTGAATTACTAAATGTTTCTAGGAGAACTATTCAAAGGTATATTGAAAAGATAAATCAAATACATGAAAAATTTGAGAAAATTTGGGTAAATATTTGTAGGGTTCCCCGAAAAGATAGAATTTCAAAAGATGTAAAGAAACGGGTGGTTGAATATTGGACTACTCACTCTCATGTTTCATCCAATAGAAGGGATACTATACAAATAATAAGTGACGATGGTACAAAAATTTCTCATCCAAAATATTTTATAGATACAACACAAAGTGAACTTTTTGAAGAATTCAAGCAAGATTTTTCAAATGTGAAGATTTGTCAAAGGATGTTTGAGACACTACGACCATCATTTCTACGTATAAATAGAGTACATGAAACTTGTTGTTGAAATCATGTTGAATTTTATTTAAATCTACAATCATATACAAAAGCTATGACAACAATTGATCAAAATTTAGCCATCCCTGGAAGTACAACACAATTTGTGAAGTCTCTTGTATGCAAAAAATCAAAAGATTCAGAAGAATTCAATGTTCAGTGTATAAAAAATGTATGTAATGATTGTAGAGATTTGAAAAATATTTTACATGTTGACAATAATGAAATGCAAGTTGTTTGGAAGAGATTTGAATATGAGACATACTTAACAAAGTCAGGAGTTGAGGCCAAAAAAATTGTTCTCAAAGAGAGTGGATTGCCTTACAATGAATTCATGAGTAAATTTCGCAATATCATATATCCACATATCCAACATTGTCATGGTGCAAGATGGCAAGCTAAACAATTTTTTGATTCAAAGAATTGCTTTCCACCAGGTTGTATTCTCTCTATTGTAGATTTCTCTGAGAACTATACATTTAGTCCTCAAATTGAGATTGAAAGTCAATATTATCATTCAAAGCAAGTTGCAATCTTTGTGCAAGTTTTCTATAGGCATGCCGAGTTAGAGGTCGATGGAATACAAAGTAGCAAAGATGGTCAAATTATCATCAAAGAGGTTCACTTTTATATTAGTGATGATACAAATCATGATAGAAGCTATGTAGCTCATTGTTTCAAAAAAAAAATTGAACACCTGAGACGACGTGGCATAAATCAAGAACACTAGATATGGTGTGATGGATGTGCTGGTAAGTGTACATTATTTTTTTTTTAAATTATTTATTTATATTTACTTTTAATTTTGAGACTTAAATCAAGTCTAATTGAAAGAACTATATATATATATAATTACTTTTTTGACTTGAGCTAATTTTGTTTTAGTACATAATTATTTATAACTTCATGCAGGACAATCTAAGTCTTCAAAATCTTTTTTTTGGTTAAGCCATCAACATGCTAGACGCAACACCAAATTTATGTGGAATTTTTATGAGAGTGGACATGGAAAAGGAGAGCACGATGGAGCAAGAGCATGTGTGAATCGTGCACTTCGTCAACATGAACTTGCTGGTAAATTTCACCATATATATATATGGAACATGTAGATATATTTTTTAAAATATTATCTATATATATTTAAATTAAATTAAAAATTATTTTAATTTCCTTGAAATTAATATGTGATAAATGTTCCAACACATGTGTACTTGCAGGTAATGCCACACATAATGCAAATGAAATTGTTGAATGGTGTAAAAGTAATTTTTTTGCTCGCGACTCAACATACAACACACGTTATTTTTGGGAAGTTATAGGTACATCTAGTCAAAAATTGTTAAAAATTTGAATTTCAAAGTTCAAGTGTACATGATTTTTAATTGAATTTTCAAATTTGAATTTACAGATATTGATCGATCAAATCCTTATAATTGTTAAGAAATTCATGGTATTAGAAGTCTACATCAAATCATGACAACGAGAAGTAGTAAGCCTTATGTAATTAATGTGAGAAAAATCATGGTTTTGTGTTGATTGCATTGAGAACAATGCAAATATTGTTCAATGTGGGAATATTAGAGATGGGTATGTTTCACAATGGGAAATGAAATAATTAATATCAATGCCTTATTTCGTTGAAGATGACAATGTCAATGTCTACGATCCTCTATATTCAGTTGATTATGAACGTGTATCTGATTTAGTTGCTACAAGTATCGAAATTGATCTTAATTTAGCTAAATTTGATTTAAATATATTCCATGTTTAAGTAATTTTTAAGTGCATGTGTTTAATTTAGTTACAATTGATTAAAAATATATGGTGTGTAAAGGAGATATTTTCGATGTTGTTGTAGATCCTAATAATACAGAAGGTGTAGATTACTATCTACTAAGATGTATGCAACCAAAAATCAAATTGGTGGAATTGATGACAGATGGTGATGGACAAGAGTATCCCATTGGATCAGTCGTTATTGAAGGAACATATTATCAACAAATAAAGAAAGATAAAAATGGTATTTATTTTGTTGATTGTATGCTAGGACAAAAGGTTCTACATTACAGTCACCTAGTTATAGCAACAAAAATAAATTTAGAAACTTTACCTAAAAAGGACGTGCCAAACAAAAGTGGAGGTTTCCTATTGAATATCATGAAAAAAAATTAGAGATAATTAAATATAGAGAGGATCCATATTTTATGTACCAGGAGCTTTAAGTTGTCTTTTGGATATGCACATGTGTACATACTCAAAAAATTTATAGATCGAGCTAGATCTATATTTATAAATTGATTGGACATGTGTCATGATTTAGAATGGGTTTTTTCAAAGGCTTGGTCATAAATATTCCATGTGGTATTCTTAATTTAGTTCAAGAATCTTTTTTAAGTTCACTTGAATCTTCGATTTCATTTGTTGAATCTTAGATCATGTACACTTGTACACTCTTAAAGGTTGTGATTTATTAGATTGGTTATCTTAATAGGATATATAAAACAATACATGATAATGTATACTTAAATATATACCTTATTAAGCTTTTATAATATATTTGATAAGTTCCCTTGTATAATCTAATTTTAGCTTTTTTAATATTTGATTTGATAAAAATTATAAAAGGGTAGAGAAAGTTGGTTTTATGAATTGGGGCTCATAGTTCTAAGATGTGCATGTATGAGATGGTTGCAATTAAATAGTGATGGTGTACCATGTTTTTTAGTTAGCTATAGGAAATTATGCCTACAAGCATCTATAAAGAAAAGGTTGTGTCTAATCAAAAGTGAAAATTCATATAGTTCAAATTATATTGATCACACAATGATGCACATAAGTCAAAAAAAACTTAGATTCTAGAGTATGGTGTTGCATATTGGTACAACTACTAGAAAATGGTGCTAGGACACTACCTTGATGTTAGAAATAATAGAAAAGGTATAGTGTAGATTTTTCACTAGATATTTTAAAATATTTTTATGGTTTCATCTAGATTCATTTTCCATCCACCTCACTAGCCCTTATAGTTGTTGTTCCTTTATAATGATAATTAATCAAAATTATTCTTGGATGGTTAGTATCTTGTTTCCTATGCCTATTCCCCTTCCCTGTTCTATTATTTGGTACTACCTTGAATGTGTTATTTTCGATCCATTGTTAATATTTTATAGTAACACTTGAACTCATTATAACTCATTCTAGGACCTGTAGAGATGTCTTTTCTTATCAAATCTTTCTTTTCATTGGATACCACCTAATCAAAAGTTCCATTGGGAGTGTGGTGAACATTTTCGCATCCCAACACTTTGAGGCTCTATTGATCATGAATGATATCTAGATTGGATGGTTTGTGGGAGCCCATAGAGATAATATAGTTTTATGAGCATAAATTCTTTCCATTAATTACATTCAAGAATCTCACAATAGCAATCAAGTAAATGTATGTATATGTATGTATGTACATGTGTATGTGTGTATGTATGTGTATGTGTGTATGCATGTCTGTATGCATATATATATATGTAACATACATGTGCATACATGTGTATGTATGTATGTGTATATGTGTATGTGTGAATGCACGTGTATGTATATGTGTATATGTGCATGTGTGCATGTGTTTATTTGCATATACATGTGTATGTGTGTATGTACACATGTGTAACATATGTACATGTATATATACATACATGTACACAACATGTACATGACATATGTATATATATATGTATATACTAGTATTTATGTATGCATAAATATATATATATGTACATGCACACGTACATATATATTTATATGTATACATACTCAAGTACATACATACATACACATACACATACATACATACACATTTATACACACATACACATGTACATACACATATATCTACATACATACAAGTAATGTGTACATACATACACGCATACAATTATATACACATGTACATATATATGCATGTACATACATACATACACACATACGTGCATATGTATATATGCATATGGATACATGCATACACACATATACACATGTATATAATACAAACATACATGTGCATGTACACACATATGTGCACATGTACATGCATATATGTACATGTACATGTACACACATACACATATATGTACACACATGTACATACACATATATGTATACATACATGTACGTGCATGGACAGTGAATTAGAAATTTGGGGTTTTCAATTTTGGGTTTATAGATCTACAATGAAGAATCTAGAAAAAAAATGCATTAAATGAAGCAAATTTAGTTGCTTGTTTAATTTCATCTTCTCCAATAAAGTTTGTGTCAGAAGGTACCTAGATCAATTTGGCTTGTTGTTGCATTGAGGTTTCCAAATGAAACAATATGAATTTTTTTAATCTAAATGAAGCAAATTCAGTTGTTTGTTTGCATTTGAGGTTTTGAAAAGAAACAATATGAATTTGATGAATCTAAATGAAGAAAATTCAGTTGCTTTTTTAATTTGATCTTCTCCAATAAGGTTTGGGTCAGAAGGTACCTATCAATTTGGCTGCTTGTTTTATTGAGGATTCCAAATGAAACAATATGAATTTGATGAAGAAATTTTTAGCAAATTTAGTTGCTTGTTTAATTTAATCTTCTCCAATAAGGTCTGGGTCAAAAGGTACCTATCAATTTGGCTTGTTGTTGCATTGAGGTTTTGAAATGAAAAAATATGAATTTGATGAATCTAAATGAAGCAAATTCAGTTGCTTGTTTAAATTTATCTTCTCCAATAAATATGGTTTAAACTCAAGTGTGTGGAATTTGAGAGTAAATGACATGTAATGTAAATCAACAAATAGTTACTATTGGTGATCAATCATCTTTTTTAGATGGATTTTAATATATTTCTATTCTGAGAAGATAAATTTGATCTAGAATAAAGTATGTCCTTGAATCCTCAAAGGATTTTAATGATTTAGTGTAAGATTGTAAATTGTGTGATCTAAAACATAATAATCGATTTTTTAATTGGAATGACCAAAGAGAGAGTCTATTATATTGATGAAAAATTGTGTAGGTTCTTGAATTCTTATTCTTTGCTTCTTAAAGACTGTGACTCCTCTTCTCACATTGTCATGTAGTTAGATCAATCCATTACTCTATTGAGTTGTAGGTAGAAATGATTGGTAAAATAGTATGAGCTCCATTTATATTTTAGTTTATATTGCTCAAGCACCCTAATTTCCATAAGATGGACATGGAGGAAGTTAATAATGTATCTCACATTTTGGCTATGTTTATCACTCATTTAAGAGCTAAAAATACTTGAAAGAAGAATGAGAATTTGGAATATAGAGGTCTTTAGTAGTCTTTTTGCAAATTAAAACCATATATGTGAAGAATTGGAGTTAAATTATCTCAAATTTTAATCAGTGGAGCTTTCATATTTGGAAAAGAAATTGTTTCTTGTAAGAAATGTTTTTTTGAAGTTGAAGAGATCTATTAGCATAAAAGTAGGGATAAATGGATTATATTTGGGTACAAGACTATGAAGCATTTTCATGCATTATCTCAATAAATAAAGTAAGATAAAATAGTTTCACTAGTAGAGGATTGTAATGAGGAAGGCATCATGCCATAGGGGGAATAATGAAGAATACAACTAAATTATTTGAAAAATTGTTGAAGTTTGAAGGAAATAAATAGGTGGAGACTATTCTATTCATATATTATATCCATGAGCTTGGCTCTAAAGATTAAGATACTAGGTTAATGGAACATTTCAAGTTAGAAGAGGTATGAAATATAGTTTATGGTTTTAAGGATGATAGTGAGCCAAGATTAGATTGGATTTTTCAATCTTTATGGTTTCAATGGCCTTTATTTTGATTTTGTTGGTACAAAGTGTAGTAGTTGGTTTGTTGTTGCTACAACCTCTATTTTGTAATCTTATAGTTCTTGTTTTGTTATAGCTATGTACTCTTGATCTGTAATTTGATTTTTTTTTAGCTTTTTCCAATATAAAAAAAATTAGATTGGATTTTGGCTAGCTTTTTGAAAGACTTTGGGAATTGGTAGGTTAGGAATTATTGGAACCCATAAATGAATCTATATCAAAGTGTTACAAGGGTGGTTTTTTCTTGACAAAATAAAACTGAATGTGAAGCAAACAGTTTTGATGCTTGATTGTCTAATTCCAATTCCAGAGTCTTCCTATGCATGGGGAGGACCCTCCAACATCTATTTAAGAGCATAAGGGGGTTTGTATTGAATCATTGGAGGAATTACATAGTGAATGTATCTTCAATATAGGCATGAGAATGTAAGCACAATACATAAAGAGTGAGAGTGTAGCACAGAAGAAAGGAATTCCATGAGAATGCATTAAGGTACACAATGATATTTTTTGTGCAATAAGGCATACCCATCAAAGAGATAGATATATACATGAGAAAAACTAGATCCTATACTCAAGTACGTACATACAGCTTCATAAAACCCTTTATTTTCACCACTTTTTTTAAAACCCTAACTGAAAACACCAAATTTTTTATTTATTTAATGAACAAAACTAAAATCTCCAAATTCCCAATTCACTTCAATGATCAGAAGTTGAAAAATTTGAAACCCTTCAATACATTTTGCAAATCCCCAAATTCCCCATTCAATACGTTCTCACATAATTCCTTTACACCATACATAAAATAGTGACAAAGGAGAACTCGGGAGGCATCATTTACACAATCGAGCTCATAGGGGTCATTATCCAAGATTTGTAGACACCAGGTGTGTTCGGCTGACCCTCTTTCAATGGAATAGCATTCGACCGAGCGTGCCCAAATGAATGGGCGCCTTCTTTTTTTTGTTTTTATTTTCAACATTCTGGTCGAATGCCTTCCGATCGATTATGTTTCGGTCAAAACCCTTCTGGACGAAAGGGGGATGCCACGTTGGTGCCAAATCACCACCACATGGTTTCAGTTGAAATTTTTTTGACTGAAACTTAACTGATCAGAGAGAATTCAGCCATAACTACTTATTTGGCCAAAAGTGTGGCACTCTATTATGCTTTTACCCTACCATATAAGATTTCAAATTAAAACCATCTTAATATTGAACTAAGATGATAGCATCTATTTATGCCAAATTATAGTTCTAGATTAAGAAAAATAATAGATTTTTTGCCTTAAAGATTGGTTTTGTATTTCTGCTCTGCTCTACTCATACATGCAATACAGATCTTTTATGCACAAATGAAACTATGCTTTATCGCTCCTTTGCTCTACTCTAGCTCATAATTTGGATACTAACTCAAATCATACATAATCTAAAATGATACAGACAATCTTATATATATATATCTGCAACATAGGATTTATTTACATTTTGTCGACTTCAATAGAACACAAGAAAATTACAACTGTCGGCTCAAATTATGGGGAATATGCAATGTGTACCCTTAATGGTTGGCCACAACTTGTCTAGGACCCAAACAAAGAAATACAAACATAGAAATCTTAACTAATTAGTTCTCATACATCTGTGACTTTATAAATTCATGAGGTCAGCCTTAATACAAGAAAAACTGAGAACAAGTCAACCGAATATTCTAACTTCCATACAAACTGATACGAGCCACTGCTCTTCAGAAAAAAAATATATAGTATACCAAAAAATATTCCCTAGGATATGCAATACAAAATAATAACCTGAAATTTTCATATAGATTGATGAACACTGTGTTATTGGATACTCTATTCTTTCTTGACAATCTTCAATCTTTCTGTCGGTATGAATGAATGATAGTGTGTGGATCTAATCCTCGATTAGGGTTGCCATAAATGACAACACAAAGTGATACACGCAATGTCTCTTGCCCAAGGAATAAAAATAAGAGGGTAGACCCCACACCAAACATATTCCCAGAAAAGAATATGTGTACCATCGCCCAATAGCCACTTAACACCTCTCCCAATCAAGTCCCTAAACAACAAAATATTCCTCCAAAAATATAAACCAAAAGGAATATCCTCCAAATATAGCATGTTCTAAGGTCTCTCCAAACCATATAGATACTTATTACCCACCAAAGGGGTCCACCCAACATCCTCATTTAGGAGCCTCCAAACATTCTTCGACAAAAGAGCTTTATTAAAAAAAAAAAAAAATTCTAATTCCAAGACCCCCCATTTCATCGATCTACACACCAACTCCCAAGCCAATAGAGGAATTTTGGATTTATTCTCAACCCTTGACCAAAGGAACCTTCTCATAATCTATTCCATTTTGTTCTCAAATCTAGCAGGAATCCTGAAAAGACTCATAGCGTACAAGGGAAAATTATAAAGAGTGGATGAAATAAGCTAAATTTTACCTGCCTGACTAAGGAACGCACCTTTCCAATCTACTAACTTCATGTTGAATTTTTCCAACAACCCCAACCAAAAGGAGTCCAGAATCTTAGAGGTGCACAAAGGAAGCCCCAAATAGGAAGACGGGAATTCACCTCTATTACAAGACAGGAGTCTAGCAAGTTTAATCTATAGAGCTTCAAGAGTCTTGAAGAAGAAAATTTGACTCTTAGGTAGGTTGATCCTTTGACCAAAAGCCTTCTCATTATTATCCAATAGCCTCTTATAGCTCTAATTTTTTGAATAGAAGAAACACCCATCATTATAGTATCGTCAATGAATTCTTCATGAGTGATCGGATCACATCTAGAAGAAGGTGAAAGACCCTTAGAGCTCCAGCATGAAGCACCTTCTAGATATTACAACCCAAAGCCTCTGCCATTAGGATGAAAAGAAGCGGTGAGATAAGGTTTCCCTTCCTCAGCCCACGTGAACTCTAGAAGAAATGAGAAGGAGAGCCATTCACTAAGACGGAAAATGAGGGTGAAGAAATGATTTTTTCAACAACTTGGAGAAAATTCTTACAGAAGCCAAAGCAGTCCAAGACATTTAAAATAAATTTCTACCTCACTTTGTCATAAGCTTTGAGCAGGTCCAACTTTAGGAAGAACCTCATTTTTTAAGACACGTTAATGGAATGAGCAAGCTCATGAACCGTAATAATAGATTCAAGGTTTTGATGACCCTTAACAAAACCAATTTGGTTCTTAGAAATCAGATTCAAAAAATATTTTTGTAATTTGGAAGCAAGTACTTCCATAAAAAAATTAGAAATAGAATTACAAAGGTTGATCGACCAAAACTTACCAAAACTCTTTGCATTAGAATATTTGGTAATCAAAACAAGGAAAGCTGCATTAAACTCTTTGAGAAGACTTCTCGGGCCAAAGAAATCCTTAGTGGTATTAATCACATCCTCAGAGACAATCTCCCAACACAACTAGAAAAATAGAAAAGGAACACCATTAGGGCCAGGTGCCTTGTTACCTTCAAAAGAGAAAACTACTTCATTGACTTTTGAGGTCGAAGGAATAGCTTTTAGCACCTTATTAAAATTCTCTATCACAAATTTAGGAATAATTTCCAAAGAGGCATCTAAACACCTTTGATCCTAGACCAGATCATCCATCAAGAGTTGTTCAAAGAACCTAATAACCGCTCTTCTAATAGCCTGAGAACTTTGTCTCCAGAAATCCTCCTCCTTGGTAACAATATCATGTAGTTGTGCAAGAATACTATCTTCCAATAATTGTAGATCCTCCGAAAATACCCTTCGATTGGATTACATGTTGGATATCATCCAAATTCTTAATAGCAGATCTCTTGGAGTCAAAGATGTGACCAATCGACTCTTTTTTCCATTTTCTTAGATTCCTCTTAACAAAATTTGGCTTCTTGGAAACTCTGAACATCGCACAACCATCTATGTTAAATTTCCACCATTTTTTGATACAATCCATGAAACATAAATCCCTTAACCATGTGGATTGAAACCAAAAATGAAATCTCTTATTACACCATAGCCTATTAGTAACAAAAGAAATAGGGAAGTGGTCTGACCCACATCTTGAAATAGAAGAAAAGGAACAAGAAAATTCCACTAAGCAGGAAGCAGAGGTTAACGCTCAATCTAATCTAACTTGAATATTATCCACACCAACATGTTGATTGGACCAAGAAAAACTAGCTCTTGATAGCTTGACATCAATAAGAGCATTATCATCAATAAAAAATCCTAAACCAAACTTTCTCTCAAGATTAGCTTGAGACCCCCCATTTTCTCATTATCATATAGAGGACTATTGAAATCTCCCATAACAAGCTAGGGGAGATCCAAAAAAATCATCCTAAGACTCTCAAGGTCATCCCATAACTTTTTTGTGGTTCTCTTTAGGTTAGGAGCATACATATTAGAAGTAACCCAAGAACAAGAATCCCTAAGCCAAACAAACTTAGTCTCAACATGATTGAAGCCATCAACAATTGGGATACCTCTCAATAGGTTAGCATTCCAAAAATTGGCCACACCACCTGAGGCTCCTATTGATGAGTGTTTTAGCACTTCTCACCACAAGTAATGAATAGGTGTATCACCTCTCTTGAAAGACAACCTCCTACAACAAGTTGTATAAAACTATCCCAAGGTCTCTTGAGTGTCAAGTCATGACATGCATGGAATATCTTAGATGTTTAAATGGGATCTTGTTGGTAATCATAGATCAGATTTATGTGAGTTAAGATGGGAGGAATTGGTTTGTTTAATGGAGGTCTTAAGATAGGAAGTTGTTGTACAATTGTTGTAGGTTCAAATATCAGTCTAAAATTCCTATTTCAGCCTCAAATTTGGCATTACAATGTGCAATGAACCTTGTTCAAAGTCACTAAAAAAATGGAGAAGGGGAAAGGAAGTGAAGAGGTTCCTAGATCTGAAACTAGCGATGAACAGTGACAATGGAGGTTTCTACAGCGGGCCAGCTTTCCCAAGACTTAGTTCCCCTTAACCAAGAAAGTCTACAGTATCACAAAACTAGTGCAATCTTCTAAGGTCTGCAGATTTCAACTTTTCATTTACCATGAATATGAATAAAGAGATGAGATTTAAGTGCAGAAATAATATAAGTTTTAGACTAACTTTGCATAGTTCTATATCATCAATATGTAGCAAAAAGTATGAACTAAGAAGAGTTCAACACCATAACAATCTCCAACATCAATGAGCAACATCTAACTAATCTACTAAAGAATGAAAGAATACGTAGAATAGAAAATTTAATCTACTCTAATTCAACACAAATGAGAAGAAGAATCATGCAACATGAAGTTGTAACTCAAGAATCCACCAAATCAATGAATTTCTATCAACATTCCAGCAGCATGTCTTTACAACAACTCAACTCTCTTGAAAATGAGAGGATACCCCTTGTTTATAGTTTTCCAAAAGTGGAATGAGTGGCCAATATTTAATCTCATTGTGTGGCCAAGATTCACTTTACATTAGGTTTTCACCTACCCCCAAATATAAAATAATTTAAAATTGTATCCTGTCATTTGCCTATTTTGTCTTCTTGTGGGTAGAATTGTAGCTCTTTTGTCTTCTAGATGATTGTTGTTTGTTGTGACTACACTGTGAGGAATTCATCATCTATGATAGGCTTTCTAGCCTCCTTTTGTGACATGTCATACTCTACAAATTTCTTAATCAGTTCTGTGAGCTTGTCCCACTCCATTATATCAGATTGGATTACCTAAAATGTCAATTTATTTGATCAGCTTGTTATTTGTTCCCAATTCTCCATGTACTTGGGCATAGCCTTAATTATTTGCTCCAACTGAACAGAGACATTGGTGGAAAATTCCATGAAATGTATTGTTAGTACACTCATCAATATTGTTTCCATCTTCTTATGGAAATACAGCTTGATCTTCCTACATCAAGCTTGAGGGTCGGCATCTCGTAATCTATCATTAGTTTGAGATAGTCCTCAGCATCCGCCCTGTTTTCTTTGGCCCATGCCAAATCGAGCCCTATCTCATGGAATATTTTCTCCAATACTTCCCTTCAATGGTCCAGGCTCATTTTCCAGGTCTCCACAAGCCACTGATCATCTTTTTCCAGACCTAACTCCTTTTCCCATAATTTATCAGGAATCTTGAGGATGGCCTCGATCTTGGGATAAGTGATCCTATAAAGCTTCACAAAGCCTTGGAAAATATTCTCAGTGCCTTCCAATTTTTTTTGCAACTCTTGGAACTTATTTATTGTTCGAATGGCATGACCAATGCCCATATCACCATTATAGATTACCCTTTGGAACCAATCTTCAGTAGCTTTGGTCCAACTCTTTCTCTTTTCTAGCTTGTTGATGTGCTCTTCTAATAGCAGCAATGGGGTAGTTGATGATGTAGTGGGGAGCTCCTCAGTTGAATGCCATTGTTGAATATAAGTTGTTAGATCTGCCACCTGTTCCTTTAGCTCCTCTTTGGAGGTATTATCTTTATGCATTTGGTGCATGATGGTGGCGAAGGATCCCTAAATATGGTCAATTTTATGCTCTCATGTGGTTGTCCGCAAATTGATGGTAGAAATATTATAGTTGACCCCTTCCTCACCCAGCACTGGGCTGGAAATTTGCATTGTCCTAGATTTGGATGCATCCATTGTCAGATGATATCTGGCCCTTGGTTTCTTTTCCTTCTTTGTGTTGATTTTGGCTCGAGCCAAGATGTCTTCTAGCCTTGCCTTTGGATCCGCTGGGGTTGAGGTCTTCTTCTCTAGTTGCTTCTCAAACCATTCGAGCATCTAATATTCTCTTTCTAGTGATTCATGACCACCTTCCTCCTCACAGGTGTTGTACTTGCATTACCTTTCCACCCAAAGTTTCCTGCTCTGGCTTATCTCCTTCTTCTTCATATGAATCCTGGATGAATACTATTTCTTTTTTCTGGTACTTGGTTGTTGTATGTTCCTTGGGGTTTTCCTTTCCCTCGGAAGCTTTTTCTTCTTCTTCTTGCTCAAGCCCATGTTCTTCATGATGTTCTATTTCTGGGCCTTTTCTTGAGGCTTGTCTTCTTCTTTATTCTCTTTCTCCTCCTCCTCTCGCTCTTCTAAAGGAGGTATCTCTTTATCATGCTTGGGGATTAGATCTTTCTCCCTTTTTGGAGGCTTAGTGTCCTCCATTTCTTCATCAACATATTTATCTTCAACGGTGAGCTACTTCTCAACCTCCTCTCCAACATCTTTGAGTTGTTGACCCAACTCCTCCTCAAGCTCTGGATCGAAATTCTCCATGATATACTTTGTGCTCGGCTCCTCATCATCTTCCTCGTAGGATTATGTTTCCTCCTTCTTGTGGACTACATCATCAATCACAAAATGTTGATATGAGGGATGCTCATAGTAGTTGCCTGCCTCTTTTTCCATTTTCTTTCTTGCTTCCTTTTGTTTCCTATCCAATTCCTTAGATATTTGAATTGTTCCTTCCCTCATGGGAGGCTCGGTAGGAGGAGGAGGGATGAGGAGACTAGTTATAGCTTGAGCTAGGGTGGCCTACACTGTAAGGTTTGCAAACATTCCAGAAAGCTCTCAAAGATATTCTGCATGTACTTGGAAAAGGCTTCTAGGAGGCTGAGAGTGGGCATTGGAATTGTTGCAATAGCTAGTGGGAGGGTTGATAATGGATACATAGATGAGGAAGAGACCAGGGAAGTGGTGGTAGATGAGGAATCTACAACTATAATCTGAGCCATAGGAGAAGTAGAGGCAAGGCGGACTGAAATTTCCACTACATGCAGGGAGGTGGCAACTATTTCCTATGAAGTAGGTGGAGGAGTAATAGTGGTAGCGACCGTTGCAGTCAAGGTAGTAAGCATAGTAGGTGGAGCCTTGGCTATTCTTCTCCTTCATGGAGCAGGTCCTCTTGAATGGTGGTCATCCCTGTGAAACTGCCCGATCTCCTTAATTTTTTGGAAGTTTCAACTTCTCAAGCCTTCCCTGAAGATTCCTTATATTTGGGTTGACACTCAATAGCCTCCTTTCTCTTCTTAGACCATGTATTTGGGGGAGATTCCTAAGTCTCTCTAGCTGGGGGAGCATTGGCAGAGGTGTTTTCAGTCTCACCTTTCGTTGTATCTTCGAGTTCCCCATATGTTAGGGTCACTCCTTGTAGCTTTAATTGAGCAATCTGCCTGTCAATCCATTTCCTTGTCCTTGCCTCAATAGGCATTGTTAGAATTTTGAGGTCATTGACCTCCTCTTCATTCTAGTTAATTAACGGCATTTGTAGGTTATCAATAGTGTTATACCTTAGATCCACTACGGTGCTTTCTTCTTCAACTACTTGTTCTAGTACTGGGAACAATTTCACTATCTTGATGAATTATGTCATCATGCACATGTATTGCAGCATACGCACCTCCTTTTCATCTTTTTCATTGGTCCAAAAGTCTTCAAAATTATGTAGGTGGGAATATTCAAGTCTGACCATCTTCTTAAGCTTTCCATATGTGGCTAGGCAGTGTGGAACTTTAGGTTATATTCATTCAACTCCTTGTCAGAATACTCTACACATTGGGATGTGTGGAGCTCATACATTCCTTGGCCAAAGGAGAGGGGATAAGGAATATGCGCTCTACTTTTTGTGCGTAGTAGTTGTCAAGAGAGTTCAAGCAATATTAGTCACCCATTTGGGTATTGAGGCATCTTATATGGTTTCTCAGAGAAACCTTCAGCTTGAATGTAGGTGAACTTTGTAAATTATATGAATAAGAAGCCACATCGGCGGATGAAAGCGTTAGCACTGTGTGAGACTCTTCTTTCAGGTTCACCCCCAAGCATTTTAATTATATGGCCTATGAATTTATCTTTGACTCTGCAATAGTCCTTGAAATTCTTGTATTGGAGCTAGGGGTACCTACCATATACCTTTAGCTCCCTTTCTAGAGTTGGATTTGGTGCCACAAATAGTACCCTATATTGGGTACGATCGACAAGAAATTAGACTAGGTACGACATCATATAGAACCGTGAGGTTTTCTTCAATGCCACAAATTTCTTGTGCAAGAAGATACTAATCATTCCAACCTAGTAAAATTTAATGTCTCCTCAGATTATTTCTTCTATAAAATAGAGCATCCATTCCTGAAAGAAGGCTGTATTTGGGAGGCCCATAGCTCTACTCAAAATGGTTACCAATTCATGGTAATCTTCGTAGAAATCACTTCAAAAGAGCTCCTAGGGAAATTTATTAGTGTTGCCCCTCTTTTCCTTCAGCCAGTACTGATTGATGAGTTTCTAGCATTTGATGAGATCAACATCACACATTTTCTTATCATATTTCTTAGGTGTCTCCTTTATTTCACTGAAGGTGGGGATGTGAAATTTCCCCCCTATCAACTTGGCAGATAGATCAGCCAGTACATTTCCATCTATTTCCACTATTCTTTTTGTATCTTCTTGATATGCCTCCCTGTAGGCCATTACAAGCTCAGGGGCTATGAGAGTTTATGGGAATCTGATGGCCTTGTCCAATCCACTGCTCCTGACTCTTCTAGCATTTTTTTTGTAGGGTTGTGTTAGACCCTTTGCTTAAATTCGTCAATGTCAATGTGTCCTAGATTGGTGTTTGATATCTCCTTCCAATCTATGGTAATCTTTGAATTGAGGGGTTCCTCTTGGAACTTATATCTCATGTGGTCCTTATCCTCTTTACCCCTGGGTGCGTTGGTGATCTTCCTCCCTTTTTCTTTCTCCACGGCCACCTCCGAGGACCTGGTAGCCAGTTCCATATATTATGCACAAGTAGCAGAAGTTAGTGCATTTACACATAAATCAGGGAGGAGCATCTATGAAATCCTAAAAAACAGTCACTATAAATGATAAATCATCCACCAAAATTCATGATGTTCATTGAGTATTATCTTTTTCCCCCCATTTGGGGGAGATTGGATAATGTAGGCCCAGGGGTGTAGGTTTCCCTAGGCTGGCAGCTATTTTTGAGGCTCCATCATTGAAAATGGTGCTGGCAAGATGGCATCCCGTAAAAGGCATCCTTCCATGTGGGACCTGTGAGATTGGAGGATGGCAATCACCATGCATTTAAACTTTAAGGGTGCAGGTTGGAAGGTGTAGGAGGACGTTAGGTGTCAATCGTTTGAAATGGTGCATGTGGGATAGAAGTCCAACAAGGGAGGCTCGCATGGTCGAGTCCGCAAGAGGTAAGTGCTTTGATCATTTTTCCACCAGACAACCAAGAGGAAAAGGTGTCATCAGATTCCACTAGTTGGAAGGATGTCACCGTTTTGTTGTATTGAGTTAGTCATTTTGGAACGGTGAAAGGTTGGCAGAAATCCACAACGGGTGGGGTGTGTTGAATTTTCTTTAGTTGTGTGCTCTGATAGAAGTTGGGAGTTCAGGGTCTGGCAGGCATATGGTCATTATGTGCAGGTCGTTTGGAATGGTGAAGCTCGAGCGGAAGTCCATGGATGGAGGTCTGTGAGGTGAACCCCACACTAGGTTCAGAACTTAGTCATTTTCGTGAAATATAAGACCAGACCACTTGCAAATGCAGGGCCCAATGGGTGGAGGTATGTGATTGGATGCTCATTTGAAATGGTGTAATTTGAATAGAATCTCGTAGGTGGAAGTCTTTAGGACTCTACCTGCAATGGACTTGAGACTCGGGTATTCGCTTAGTCAGGTTCGATCGGTGGTGACTAAGGCGGGACCTGCCTACCGAGAGGACATCATTAGATGGTCATTTGAAATAGTAGAATCCAAATGAAATCCCACAGATGAAGGTCCACGCTTATGAACCCAAGAGGGTCAGAAGGTCAACTCTTTGGACTTTTGAAATTTCATAAGGTTTTCAATGGACAGGCAGAAGGGGCATCCCATGGATGTGGGCCCGATGTAGGCGATTGTCGTTTTCAAAATTTTAAACATCTTGTGAGGTAAAAGGATAGCGACGGGAGGGCTACAAGCTCAAAGGGAATGAACATCAACCCCAAGAACAACAGCAAGAACGATTAGTTCCACCAAACCCAAATCATTGTTTTTAAAGGATTTTTTAAGTTTTTAAAATGTGGTTTTTGTGCGGAAGGTGTTTCTCTACCTAATTTCATCGTTTTTACAGGGCAACCATTAATCATTTTCATATTTCAGGAAAAATACACATGGATAAGGGAAAAATAAAACTTACCTAAGAGTCTCACATGGATGCTAACGAAAAACACTAGCGACAAAGCTTGAATCGGTGGAGGCAAGTTGCAGGCACGACGAAGGCAAGGGCAAGAGGCTCTGACATGTTTCTACAAAGGAATGTTTGTGAAAATTACAGCTTAGGTTGAGCTATTTATAGAAAATGTGGCATTTAATACACTTCATAAATATAGGTACAATAGATACCATGGTTGGTGAATGTTCATTTTTGAAAACGACGACAGGAACGGTAGAGTCCGCTAAGTGGACGGCAGTCAAGTGTTGGTCGCTTAGGCAATCAGCAATGAAAAGGGTGAACCAGACTACGAGTCCCACAAGGTGGGAGAATATTGTGAAAATGTAATTTTAAATGGTGAAGGCACCAGGGAAACCCGCATAGGGCAGCCCACAGGGGCGAGCCCACGCTGGCTAGAGAATGTTGGCTTTAAAGATCAAGGTAAACAACCAAGGAAATCCTGCAAAGACTTAGGACTTTTAAAATTTGAGGGTAGCAGAATATGGTCGACTCAAGATGATTCTTCTAGGGTTCCTTGACCACTTAGGACACAAAATTAGGGGCACACAAAATGAGGCGAAGTAAAAGTGACCTGGCATAAGCGAAAATAGAGGGTCCCTATTCTGAACGAGGTGTATGTTTTATAGGCATAACAGCTCCTTTGGAGCTAACCCTGTGAAACCCACAGTCTTTAAGGAAAATATTCTTCAAAGCTTCCAATTTATCAATCTGCATTTTCATCTCTTGGATCAACAAGATATCTAGCTTATGGTCCCAAACAAGATTCTTCAGGAGGTCTTTCTTATGCAAGATATTCAACCCCCTGATATTCCATGAAATGATCTTCATTTGCAAGAAGATGGGGTGATCTTAGAGCACAAGCCAAAGAGAGTTTTTTGGACCCCCTCACTAATATCCCACCTACACTCCCTCTCCCTACTCTTTTGTAGGGTAGGTATACATTAGCCCCTTGACTCAGACCCACAATCTACTTTCTACCTTCTCGTGGTGACACCTTTGTGAGGTTGAGGAGGGGAAGAAAAATATTTCTTCTTCCTACCACGCACTTGGGTGTAACAATCTTCATATTTACTCACAGAATTAGCCACAACATAGCACCATCACGAACCACTAGCTCTGAACCATTAAGCAAGGGAGAAGGTGGAACAACAGCCAGCTCCAACATAGGACATTTTGGAGAGCACATAGTCTCTGAGACATAATCCACATCCTAAGTTAAAGAGTGACCAATAGCCTCCTCCACAGGAATATCTAGGTCCTTGCCAACCTCAATATGAGGATCAAGAATGTTTTCAATATTCACCTCACCCTCCATACCATTTCTAACTGAAGATTTACCTTAGTTCTCTTTAGGTTCCTTTACCTTCCAAACCTTGGTATGCTTAATAGCCTTATGAGGGACACCAGTCACAGGGCAATGCTTAGCCCAATGCCCTGTCTTACATTTGAATCAAGCAAAAGGGAGATTTTCAAAAACAATCTACTGCTTCCAAGACCCCACCTTGGATTTTAAAAATAATAACTTGAGTAGCAAAGCATCTTGGTCAATCATGACACAAAACCTAGCTACCATTAACCAATTATTGGAATGAGTGGCATCATCAATAGAGACAATCCTTCAAAAAGAATTTTCTACCGCCTTGAAGACTTCTTCTTCCCAATATTCCAATTACAAATTCGGGAGTTTTACCCATACAGGAGCAGAATTACAAAGAAATTTGGACAAATCTATCCCAAGCTCCCACAAACGAAGAACCATAGAGAGATTCCCAAATGACCAAGGCCCTTTTGCAAACACATTTCTCAAGTCTTCATCATAGGAGATCTTTTTAGAATATATTAAATCCTTCTCTTTCTTATTTTTGGAGAGAAGTTATGTTCCCACTAGGTTTTCTTCTTTTTCTCCATTTGTAAGATATTGCATTGTAAGTGAGTACCTTACCAAGCCTTATTGTTAAGACTCATCTTTTCAATTTTTATCTTGCTCCCTAAGTATCCCTTAAGGGGAGGTCTTAGCCTACTTAATTAATTCATATTTACACTACACTTAAGCTCACTTAGAGGACTTTTAAAGGTTTTTCTCACCTCATGTGATTGATACAATTGTTCTCACTTTTTGAGACACCTCTAAACCTCTTGCATGATCACTTGTACCACTCACTAGAACACATGTCATGTGAGTTAACAAGTGTTCAATATTTGAAGGGTTACTCAGTCATTGTCTTTCACATGACTACCTTTATCTCCTTGCCTATTTAGGCAAGCTCATATGTAATCAACCTTTAAATCTAATGTAAATTAAGTTGATCATTGTATGCAAGTGTATCTTTGTGGAAGCATGGGATTTTTTGGTCATGATCGTGGATGAAAATCGTAATAATTTTTACTCTATAGCATTAAACAATCCCTTGAGACATTAAAATTTTGTACACTCCTTGAGGTGATTTGTCCCCTATGATGTTAAATGGTCCCTACGACATTAAATTTTTATTTTCTCCATGAAGCATGATTTTCATAGACCTAGCATAACAAAGCTTTTTAGCCTACGAACTTGATCATTGTTACATGGTCACTTAACATAGCACAACTTTATTACTAGCGAACCCATGTTTGAGTCACCTAGCATAACACAACTTGCTATTTAGTAGATCTATGTAGCTCATGAGTGACTTATCATAGCACAACTTTATAATCTAATAAGGGCCTATCATTATATTCGATGGATGGTGTTTGGTATTTAAGATAAATTTTCTTATTGAGTCTCTTTACCTTATTGAATCAAATAATTTTTAATATAATAACCTTATGTTTTGGGCTTTATAATTTTGTTTTTATGGTATTTTATGTGTGTTTACCTTGTGTCTTTAGTGTGTGTTGTACCCAAACCAATTTGTTTGCTTCATTAAGGCATTTTGCTTAAAATGGTCTAAACCTTGTCAAAACATAGTTTTTGGGCAAATCAAGTATGGGCTTTGAGTCAGTGTGATGCCATGAAGATACTGGAAAAATTTGAAAAAAATAAAAATTAGGGTTTTTGGACCCCTATTTTTAGGTCAAAAACCCTAAAAAAAACTTGTCAAAATTGGCTGAAATTTGTTTTGATTGGCTTATTTTGCTTTATGATCACAATATTAAAGTTAGTTTTAGTTAAAACTCATTTTAAGCCTAGTGGGTAGTTTTCTCTTTTCAAGTGAAAAGTTAGGTTCTCTAAGCTCAACAATGGCAGATGGCCAGGTGCCAAGTGTCAAAATCTAATCTCAAAATGCTTCAATGATGTTTCTATGGCGAGTTTTGTCTGAAAAGAGGCTTTGTCTTAGAGGGGGTTTTCAATGAGGTGAAAATGATGAAATTTTTTCTAACTCTGGAGCAAAAGCATAGTTGTGAGCCAGGGGCGCCCTTGATTCTAGAGGCCAAGATCAACTTTTTCAGGCATGTCACTTCCAAAGGGATTTCTCTGGAATATTGTTAGTTTCGTGATGAGCCAGCCAGCCAGTCTAACAGACATGTCCAGTGTCTTCAATTGGAGATTGAACACAAAATGGGGGAAATTGAAAATGAGTCTGGAGTAAAAAGCATGCATTTTAGCTAGGGGTGCCCATCTTTTTGGAGCTTCAAATGAATTTTTCTTATCAAGTTACACCTAGGAGGTTTGTTTCAATTTTTGATCTGACTTCACAACGCATCCGTCAGCAAGTGAATCAAATTTGTTGAGTTGTTGGTATCAGAAGTCAAACATAGGGTTTCAACCATGATTAGAAATATCCAGAAATGGCAAAAGTGCCCCTGGAGGCCAGGGGAACCCAAGGTTTTGATGCCTTAAATTTAGTTTGTTTGATGGTTTCAAGTTCTCATCCTATTTGCGTTGGTTCTAGCTTTTCGTTGCCTATCTCAGTCAAGTTAGATGACTTCTCAGCAGCTTGCAACTAGAGGTTTAGCAGATTTTAGCCAGTTTTGAAAATGGTTGTCTAGGAGGAAAAGCGCCCTTGGAGGCTAGGGACGCCCATGTTTTAAAGTTGTCAAATGATTTTTTTATGAGAAGTTCTCTCCAAGAGCTCTTTTTTAGAATACAGTCAGCTCCACGGTGAGCCAGTCAGCTAGTTCTGAGGTTTTGTCGAACGCTGAGAAACACAAAGTGAAGTGAGGTCACAATCACTGTGAAAATAATGGAAAATGCATTGAAAATTGTTTGAGGTCAAAAGCACCCCTAAAGGCTAGGCGCACCCTACATTTTGAGGCCTTAGATGGATGAATTAGGGTTTGACACCTCAAGGAGACTTTTGTTAGATTTGATCTTGCTCTTCAATGAAACTATCAACCAATCAATCTGACATGTTAGTAAATCAAAATTAGTGATCAAACATGAGCTCTGGCGAGCTTTTTAAATCAAAATTTTCAAGAAAATGACAGTCTGGAAAAGGATGCTTAAAGTCAAAGGTTGACTTTTGAACTCAAGAGAAGTGGTGTGCATGAAAGGTGGCTCTAGTTAACTAAAAATAACTCTTCAGTTAACTTTTTTTCAAGTCAACTTCTTCTAAGCTTATTTTTGCCTTGTAACTGAGTGAGATTAGCTTGCATGTGCCAGTTAACTGAACTGTTGAAGGTGGTACCCTAATTAGGGCATATTTTTCATTCATTTAACTGTTTTAAGATCCAATCAAAGGCTATGCATATATTTTGAAGGTCCAATTAGAGCTCAAATGCACTTTCCAAGGTTGTGCATGCATTCGACACACCTATGATGATAGATTCTTATTTATTACGCATATGGCATCCATTATTTCTCATTTTGAGTTGATAAACTCGCCTTTCTTGAGCAATTTCTAATTTGAAGGGGCTATAGGTGTCAGAATTCAGTGATCTTTGTAGCTACATATTCAGAATGTTTAGAGGAACGATATTTCAAACTTCATTTTCTATTTGCATGTAGATTTTACTAGATCTATTTCAAGCATAGGTAAATTTCTACAGAAGAAGAGAAAATAAACAAACAAAAAACTTCTATCTTTTGTCTTATTTTCCTCTATTCTCATCTTAGGTATTCTTCGCATGTCAAAGAAAACAAAACAAAAATCAGAAACAGAGCATTTGGGTTTGTATATTTCAGCATCAATGACAATACCCATGTCTTAGATTATTTTGTGAAAATTGCTCTGTTGCCTCTATTCTAGCGCACTGTGCTTTTTTCTAGAATTATCTTTCCATGTGGGCCTAAAACACATTTTTTTCCAAAATCTATCAATCTAATTCATCTTAGAATTTGATTCTGCATAAAACCCATGTTCCAAATTTTTAGGGAAAAAATTGCCCCTAGTGTCGTTAACTGCTAGTTCAAATCTGAGCTAAAAACCCTTTACATGCAGGCCTAAAACTCAATTTTTTAAAAAACAAAGGATCTATGTCTTTTCAGCTCACTAGCGCCTACAATACCCATATGCCAGATTTCTTGCGGAAAATTTTCCCGGAAACCCCCTACGGCCATTAAAGCTCTCAACGGAAAATCTCAAACATGTCAAGGAAAAAGGTGTTTTTTTAAATTTTAATGTTGTGGGTTTGCTTAGAATTATTCTCTTTACAAAACCCACGTCTAAGAATTTTTCATGAAAATTATCCATTAATAGGCTATTTTTAGCCTCATCATGAGCTAGTTTTATCTTTCTGGAAAAGTTGTCAGAACATAGCCATGTTTATAGTCAACAGGTGAGTTTTTCAAAAGGAAATTCACTCAAATTGAATTCAAGACCAAATTGATCTCAGTTCATGATTTCATAAGAAAAGATGGCATCATTTTGCATCAAGCGCATCTAGAGGGTTGATTCAATTTGACAGGCACAGTCACTCAAAGTCCACATGGTTTCATACCTTGTATAGCTAATATCCTCCCAAGGCTCGTTTAGAGGGTTGGATACTATTGGAATTTTGTGTTTGTGGCAAGTTCGTGTGCATTTCTCACAACTGAAGTGTTCGCAATCAAAAGTCATGGTTTTTTCATGCAACACTCTTCCATTGAGAAGAATCGAGAAAAGTGTTAGAGGCATCAAGTTGTAGAAGGAACAGAGATCATCACTCCATTTATGGAACTGCCAAAGTCACTCAAATCCCATGCCATTATCTTCATGAAGATGGTGTGTATGTTGAGCTTGATGCAGTGCAAGTTGAGTTTCAGGGATTGGTTCATGATAACCTAGGTGGAGATCCTAAGGCATCCAAGTTGGATGAGTTCTCATTGATGACTACCAGTTTCAAGAAGGTGACTACAAAGGTCAGAGGCAGTCATAGGACAATCAAGGATGCAGAAAAGGAGTTGGATAGGTAGTTCATCATCGTGGATAGCATTAGAGTGCCAAATGATGATATGATCAACAAATTCCTAGACGGAGTGATAAATAGAGAGGGATTCTAGTAGATGCCCAATTGGATCGTGTAGTTATCTACGAGGATGAGTCAGAAGCAACGGTTAACTCAACGTCATTTCTTGAGTTTTCCTTGTTGATATCAAGCACACTTATCTCATTCTTGGAGATATCTTCATAGGAGAATGGAATTTTAGTTAGTTTCAATTGACGTGAATGTTGCACATGTCCATTTAGTCTTGTTTGTATTGGTTAACTGATGGTAGCTTTCCATTTAACTGTATAGTTTCTTTCATTTAGACTTAGATGAATAAAATCCCACATGCTATGAGACTGTAGTTGACTCAAGGTGATTTTTGGGTTGCCTATACCTTTGATGTCCATAAATAAGAGCATTTAGCTCATTTTTAGAAAACTTTTACTTGTGATAGAGAATTTCTACGCTATCGGCAACATGCCTATTCTCAAGATTGGTTCACCCTGGTAATTAGAAATTTTGCACACGATAGCAATATATGTTGAGCCTACCTTGCCTATAATATTTTTATTCTATATCTATACATGATTGATTACTATAGTAATAAATAGATGAGCCCACCTTCCCTTCATGTTATTACTATGTTGTTTATTTCAATCTTAGTTAAATGGGGTTACTAGTTTGATCATATATTGTACGTGTGTCTCATCTATGCAATTTATTGTCCTAGTTGCTTACCTTATGTTTTTTTTCTAATAATCCTATTCAAATGAGAAAATTTCTAAGCCACCTTGTCCTCATGTTGTAAATTTGTACTTAAAGCTTATCATTTGATGTGTGTGTCAATAAACTTATTCAGCCAAGCAAATAGTTGTGCCACCTTGCCTTCACATTGTGAATCTATACTATGTTTATCGTGTATTTGTTTGTTTTTAATAAACTTCCTCCCATCCAATAAAATAGTTGTGCCACCTTGCCTTCACGTTGTGAATTTGTACTTGAATTTTATCATATAATCACATTCCTGCTTCGTTTCCTCATGCTTTTTTTTCTTGAGGAGATTGAATAGTTTAAAGCTTTTAGTTTTAGTTGTAGTTAATGATCTACAAAACTAGAGAAAACCCTTAGCTACAATGTCCTTTGTTTCCTTAACCTTGTGCCTCTTCCAGCTGAGTTGAAAAAGATAGATTTAGATTACTTTACTTTTTAAAATGCATATCAGCAAAAGAGGGAGCTTCCCCTCCTAATTTGAAGAGCAGTCATCGTGTATTGTGCATAGTTGTTTATACCAACTCGTACTCCAGAGGTGCTAATTGTTACGCCAAAAACTTGTGTAAATTATTTATGCTTTTTGTGTGTTTACTTTGTGTATGCATTGTGTATGATGTGTGTTTTCTTGTATGATTCTTGTTATTGGATTTATGTTTTCATTATACATGCTTTGTGTCTTCCCTCTTGCCACATTTTATTTCATGTATCTGTGTTCTTTTATATTCTCATTATTTCTTGGTAGGATTGTGAGCCTAGGGCCTAGCACACCCCCTAGATTCAATGTCATTGTATTTCTTCAATGCCTTCACGAATAAACCCCTCTTGACTTCTCCTTACTTTAGTGTGAGAATGAACATAAGTTCATACTCTCACTAAAGCTAAAACCTTAAATTAAGGGCCTACATATTGTAACCTACTAAGACCTATTCAAATAACTTGAAAAGAGACATTTTAAGTCTAGGACACACATTCCCTTGACTAGTTGGATTCATCCTAGATTTGAGTGGTGTGTTCTTCTATCTCTACACTTTGCTTCTATGTAATCTATTTTTGTGTCTCAATTATGAAACTCTTTATAATGACATCATCTTGTTTTAAGTGCATCATTATTCTAGTTCATTATTGCATTACACGCATCACTTCTAAATTAGATCCAACCCCACTACCACAAAAAGGGATCAAAACCCTAATCAACCATTTTCGCTCTTTCATTGAGGATAGTAGCCAAGAGGTCTTTTATGATAATTTTTGTGTCCCTAAATGTTAGATGGGCTAGGGTGTGATTTAGACCCTAGATCCATTTCTTCCCCATCACATTTTTGGAGCTAAATATAGTATTGTAAATTGTCACCCCTAACAATTTCACACTAGGTTTAGCTCCCCTATATGTGCTTGGACCTAATTATATTTATAATTTGCTTGTTCTAATGTCATTTTCAAAAAATCAAAATTAAATTAGAAATTAATACTAAATATTCATTTAATGACATCAAAGGCCCCACGTTATGTCTAGTCTAGGGCACCCATACACTTGAATAAACTATTTTGGCTTAAATTTAAATATTTTATCATCGACATTTTTATATTTACAAATTTGAATTCATTTGTCAACATTTCATAATTAAATTTATGGGAAAAGAATAAATGCATACAAGTACAAGTATTTTTCACCATTTTAACACCAAATTAATTTTTAATATTAATTGGCCATCCTAGAAGTAGTCAAGAGCATAATTTAATAAAAATTAGTACAACATTAAATTTCAATCAAGAATCATGTTAGAAGTGCATCAAGTTTATATGTGAGTTTGCTCATGTTTTATGTTCATATGTTTTATGAGTACTAAAACTTGTAGGAATTTCAAACAAGCATCCAATTCTCCTTTTATGATATTAGTACAATGAATTCAATCCATCAAAGAAAGCATATATGAGTGGTGAGTTGCAACACTTGTCAACTGGTCATTTGTTAATCCATTTTGCCTCTACTTGATTGAGGATAAACACTATTTACATCATCATAGTTATTATGGAGGAGGAAAAACCAAAATGGGGTTTGTCTTTGGCTAGACCCATTTGGCACAACCATTTCTCTCCTTTCTTATGTGAAATTTGTAGATTTGAAAAAAAATTGGAAGGAGATTCAAGACCTAATACAAAGATCAAACATTCAAGTCTCTTATTGCAATAAACTAGAAAAGTGAATTATTTATCAACATATGAAGTTCCAAACCTAAAACCAAGAATGAATGACATAAAAACTATTAGCCTATTGAGACATGTTCAAAGATCATGAAAAGAAACATTTCTATTTTAGGGTGCCTTTGCCCCTGACCAACCAGAATCAGCCTAGACTTGAATGTCGAGTTATTTTATCTCTACACTCTACTTCTTTGTAATCTTCTTTTGTGTCTTGGTTCAATTTTCTATAATTTCATAATTTCTTTCTAAATGCATCATTAGCCTAGTTCATTATTATATCACACACATTGATCACTTCTACATCAAATCCAACCCTGCTACTACAAAAAAGGACCAAAACCTTGATTAACCATTCTAGCTCTTCTATTGAGGATAGTAGCCAAGTTGTCTTTTATGATCATTTTTGTGTTCCTACATTTTATATGGGCTAAGGTGTGATTTATACCCTAGATCCCTTTTTTCATCATCATAGTGACTAAGGTTCAAGTGCTTTAAAAAATATAAAGTTATTTTGTACTACTATATACTTTTGTGCCCTCACATCAGTCATGCTTTTCTTCTCTTTAAAATCCCATTTAATGGAATCCATTTGGAGTGCTCATATTTTTCTAATATTTTTATAAGCTCACTTAATGTGTTTGATTAGACTAAAATTTATAATTTATGTGCTCAAGTATTTTATGATTTTATTTATTTTGGTTATTTTTTATGTTTGAGTTACCAATTTTAAGATATATGTACATAATATGTAAACACGTCATATAATTGTTGCACTCTAGAATTTAAATAAAAATATTTTATGGATTTTATTTTTTTAACCACAAAAATATAAGATCACTTAATAGATTTTTTGTATTTATTATTTTCATTGGAAACCTCAATTGCAAAGAAGGTTCCATGGAGAGAATCGAGAGAAAAAGGCCACGTGAATAGGGTGACCATATGTCCTACCTTTATGCATATAAACCAAGATTCATGTACCTTGTTCTAGTGACATGTAAATAGAATACCATAATACAAAGTATCGATAGAAGTAATGGTACATGATAAAATAAAATATCAAACATTGCAAAATTAATTTGATAGTTAAGTTGGTGTCTTTCATCTTCTTGTTTGGTAGGATTTGGTAATCATGAAATAAATAAGTGGTAACTTGTGTAAATTTTCTCTTTAAAAATATGAAAGTTTGTCACCAAAAAGTGTATACCTTAACACTTTTCACTCATTTGGACCTTGGCCTATGATCTTGGACCTTTTTCAACCCATTTTTACCCATTTCCAAGCCTTGTGATGAAGTGTTGTAAGGTGTTGCAAAACATTTTCACACTCTCATAGGCTTGTCATAACTTAATAAATACATTATTATGCCAAAATGACCCTTTAATCCCCATACATATCTTATCTTAGTGAGTTTTCATGAGACATGGTGGAAAAAACCCACACTAAGAGGGGGGTGAATCAGTGTTGTGCAAAAATTAACTTCATTAACCAAGCAGTAGGAAAATTCAATCACAAATCATAAAAAATTAAAAAAATACACCATAACACCAATATTTTTACATGGAAACCCTATGAGGGGAAAAACCATGGTGGATGGCCAATCCACAATTATGTTTCTGAGTATACTCAAAATGAAGATTACAAAAGGGGAATGCACTTGCATTTATGCGCACTGCCTAGAACTCACTTCTCAAAGAAAAGAGGGCTTTCTTCCCAAGAGTTCAAAATGAAACTATCTGAAGATTTGAGCTGAGATGATAGCATCTAAAATGCCTGATTATAGTTTTGGATTAAGTACAATAATAGATTTGCTACCTTATAGACTGATTATGTAACTTTGTTCTACTCTGCTCACACATACCACATAGATCTTCTATGCACAAGTGAAATTGCACTTAATCACACTTTCGCTTTACTCTAACTCATAAATCAAACACTTACACAACATGTACATCCCTCAAAATTATACAGATGATCATGTATATATATTTGCAACATAAGATTTATTTACACTTTGTCGGCTTCAATAAAATTACAACTGTTGGCTCACATAATGAGAAATATGCAATGTGTACCCTTTATGGTCGGCCAAAACTTGGCTAAGATCCAAAGAAAGATATAAAAACATAGATATATTCAATTAATTAGTTCTCATACATCCATGATTTAATATATTTATGAAGTCGGCCTTAATACAAGAAAAATTGAGAATACGCCAACCAAAACTTCTAACTCTCATATGAATTGGTACAAGCCACTGCACTTCAATCACAATAGAGATAATACATCAATAATCATTGTCTGAGATGCACAACACAAAATGGTAACCTAAAATCTATGCATAGATCGATGAATGTTGAGCTACTGAATACCCTGTTTTGCCTCGTTGATTTTCAATCTATCTATCGGTAAGCTTGAATGAGGATATGTGTACCTTATCAACGCATAGGGTTACCACCAATTACAACACCATATTACAATTGTAGTGTTCTTTTTCCAACAATCCCCCCTTTGGCATTGATGGCATCACTTAGTGAAAAATGACTAAGTGTCGAATTAGTACCAAGATAAACTTCATTGCAATCCAAATTTTTTAAATCTGCTAATCTCTCCCTGAGAAAATTATACATTTTTCACACCAATTCTCTCCCTTTTACATCAATGGAAAAGGAAGGGATCGCATAAAAAGAAGTAATCAAAAAAAAAATTGTACAAAGGTGCTTCATTTACCTTACAAAAGTTGAAAGATGTCTGCAAAATCCTTCTTTAACTATGCCAGGTTTGAATCCCAAACTCATTTAAGGCTTTCCATTATTGTTGTGTCCACAAATTAGATAGGATAGTGTTTCTGTAGATTCTAGGTTGGTTGGATCATTGACTACCATAGTTTTTTCTCCTTCTTTTAGAGCACTACCTATTACATCAATTTTGGGGCTAATAATGCTTCTAAGTTCATAGGTTGTAGAGACAATTTTATCATTTTCATGCTTTAGCCCTTTTATCTTGTTTAGCAGTGACATAAATTCACCTTCAAAGTTCCCAACACCACCAAATAGGTGATCAAATTCTTTGAAGATAGTTGCTAACTGATTCTCTAGGTCTTTCACCTTCTTTTCATTTGCTTTTGTAAAATTTGTGAAAGACAAATAGTATTTGTAAATCTTGCCTCCTTCAGATAGAGCATCCTACATGTGCTTGAAAAAAGTGGCCAAGGTGACTTTGTCTTGGGAAATCAATCCTTTCATTCCATTGAACCTTTTTTCATCAAATTCCTTCTGCACTTTTGTCAACGCAAACTTTTAAAGAGACTCAAAATGAGTACTCATCGAGCTGATAAGCCTCTTTAGTTCACTAGATGAAGATTCAGTTTGATCTTTCACAAAGGAGGGCATGATCTTCTCCAATACTCTAGATGCAAGTGCCAACAATTCACTATCTTCAATATGAGATTTTAGCAAATCTTCTTGAGCTTTTACTTGAGAAAATGAGGCCACCTTTATTATCTAGATTAGGCTCAAAGTTGATAGGTCAATGGGACCTTTAATTACTATTGGATCAATTTCTTCCTTATGTTCCACCAAGAACTTCTTAACTGTCTCGGCAGTGTCCCTTGACTTCATTTTTACATCACTTTTCCTTTCCTCAACTAATACTTCCTTAATTGAAGCTTTTGATTTTTCTTCAATGTTCTCTACTAATTCAACTTGTACATTCATAGTTGTATCAACTTCCATGGGGATTTCTATGTTGTTATCCGAAAGTGGAATCTCAAAGTTTCCATTAGCACCAAAATTTTCTTCTTTTGCATCTTTGACCAAATTAGATGAGACATCATTTGTATGAGTTTCCCCAGACACAACTTTAATATTTTCACTCAGTAGCAACTCTTTCAGAATTAACTTTGTTTCTTGAAAAACTTCATCTATTTGGCCAATCATCAATTTATTGACCCTTGATTTGCTTCTGAACTTCTTTTTAGCTTTGTTCAGGAATGCTTGCATGTCTTCCACATATATTTTCGGACATAGTTTTGTAAGAACTCTCTCTCGGATTTTTTCTTCTTCAATTAAGTCACTTAATCTCCTTGATTCTAGAATATCATGCAAACCTTTTTGGAGGCTAGACATGATTCCAACCAAAAATATATTGAAGATATTCATGTACTTTATTGTAGCTTCTTCTAGAATTATTTTATTACATTCAGAGAAAGATTCATACCATTGAGAAAGTGGTTTAAGATTTCCATCTAAAATTATTGCTTTTTCAATTTGATCAACAGACATACTAGGTGTGTCAACCTTGGTCTTCTTCTTTGCCTAAGCATCTACACTGGAGGGTTTTGGTATAGAAGTTGCTTTAGTACCTTGTTGTTTGATTTCCTTGACATCTTCATCGGATTTTGTTTCCTCATCATCAAAAACAGGCATGTAGACTCTTTTTCTTTTCTTTCCTTGGGCTTCCTTTCCAAACCTCTTGCTTTCACTTTTCACAAGAGAAGATTTTGTTGCAGGAGCTGAGTGAGATGTCGAGCTTCTAGTTGTTCTAGTTTGGGCAGATGATGTTGTCAAACTAGTTGATTGTGCTTTTGTTGCATCTTCGGTAGTATGCCCTATTTTTTCATCTCTTTCCCTTTTCTCCTTGACTTCATTTAGTTGCTTCATGGATACACCCAAACATTCTAGAATAACTTCAACTTCTTTTCTTATTCTTTTGGTTGATGTCAGTTTCTTGAGCTCATTATAAATTTGAGTGTGCTTCTCTACATAAGTGCCAAATCTCTCTTCAATCGGATCTAGAGGTTTTCTTAACAGATGTTGGGCATACATTTCCAAAATATTTTCCTCAACCTCATAGCCCATAGGTATGATCCAAATAGATCTTGGATCTACTGCTTCCATCAGGCACTAATCAATATTCACCATGAAGCAAATTGATTCTTTGTATTTCTCCACAATGGTGGTGGGAATTATTTCCCTAGCTTGCATTCAATCTTGAAATCTTTTGAAATAACCCCAGATATATGCATATTTGGTTTTCATATCTATAAGGCTGTACAATAGATTCCTGATTTGTTCAACTACCGGAATGTTCTTTTTCCATTAAACTTTTCCAACACTCGAGACTTCCTCCATGAAATAGAAAAATAGGCATAAGAGTAGACTACCATATTTGAATGAATTTTTCTTATCCTTCTTGATCTTCACGAGGATTTCCATTAACTGAATCCTTCATAATTCACAAAGATCATATTCCATATTTTCTTTCACCATGTGGTAGGCAGTGTAAATTGTCATATCAGATACAAAGTTTTCCCAGCTCTAGAGTGGTAAATCTTATAACCAATTCACATGGATGCAAATCTAAAATTTACATCAGCAATATTGTCAATAGTCATTACTCTCATGTCATATGTCGAGCTTGTGGAGTCAGTGACGGTTTGATTTTTCATGGACTTCAAAACAGGTAGACCATCAGAGGAATTCAAACCAGTTACTGCACTAATCTAGCTTCCTTAGTAATTTTGAAGGGGATAGTAAGCCACATAATTCCATCATTTACCTAACTCAAGACATAGCAAACCCATTCTGACTCCATGAACATAGGAAATTTAACCATCAAAATGAATTTCTTTGTTTTCGAGATTTGGTGTTCTGGTTTTACACTAAAATTTTCATCAACGATATGATGATTGTACAAATTCACAAGTCGATTGCTTCCCAGGTCATCGATATTTGCATGAATGTAAACCCTAATATCCTTTATATGCAAGACTCCATGCGGAACTGACGAAAATGCCCCTAGTGGATTGGTCTCTAAAGACTTGTGGGGATGCAATTTAAATTTAGGACGAGGTGTGTCCTTAACTTTGACCACTATAGGAGTATTCATCTTTCCCAAATCACAAAAATCGAGAAAATTCTTAATAAATGCCTTTTTTCGTCCGATGCAAAAATTCATCGTTGAATCACCTTCACACTTGATTTTCACCTTAATTCGCCTTAGGTCACCTAGAGCTCTCCAACTTCTTTCTCTCAAGGTAGCAAGGTGAAAAATGAGGAATAGAAGTGACTTTTTATCACTCGCATAATTAACTTTTTGTCGCAATAAATGTATTTTCCCTAATTCATCCAATTGTGCCATTATTGTTTACAAAGACCTGATAACTCTACTACAAATTAATAATATGGTATACCACTTCCTCTGATGCGTTTGACAGCATTTGTTGAAAATTTATCCATCTTTAGTATGTACTTGCATCCGATGTCACTTACCAGTTGGGGCTTTGATGATTTTCTTGACTGCTCCCCCTGGGCCAAAGGCCTGAGACTAATTACCAGAGGAATTATCGAAGGTAGGTTCTGGTGCAGGTGTGTTTTCTTCAATGGAGGGACTCTTCTTCACCCAATTTTTTTACATTTGTTGCCTCACCTCATCTGTAGTGATTTTACCTTTTCCTTTCACATCCTTTTGCATATTTTTCTTTTGATTTACCAGACCTTTTCTGTTCCAAAAGAATGTAGCAATGTGTCGAGTTTTGTTGCAATTGTAGCATACAAAATTCCTCATACCAGACCGGTTGTTCCATTGATTTCCTCTTGGTCTACATTGATTAGCAACATGTCTAGGTCTATTGCAAGTATAGCATTTGATGTTTCTATGAAATTGATTCATCATACAACTGTATTCATTAAACTTATGACCAATCTTATGACAATTGAAATACTAATATGAGAAAGACGGGCCACTTTAATTTATTCTACTTCTACATTGAGAAGCCATGTGTCCAAACTTGTTACAATTAAAACAATATCTACTATATTTTTGAGCATTGGGTTGTCTTACCAGATACCTGCCACAATTGTTCATCTAATTTCTCTACTTGAATCTCCTTTTTCCATAATCCTTTTGTCTAGACTTTGAGCTTTCTCCTTTCTCAAATCCAAGACCTCTTTTATCACCATGAGTCCTCTGATTATCAATTAAATCATTGAGCATGGTTGAGCTAGATTTGAACTTTTCCTTGTACTCATTTGTAGTAGCAAGTTCATTTCTGAGATCATCCAGCTATCTTTCAAGTGCTTTTTCACTATTTTTGGATACTTCCAATTCATTATTCAATCG
This sequence comes from Sequoiadendron giganteum, assembly GCA_007115665.2. Lineage (NCBI taxonomy): Eukaryota > Viridiplantae > Streptophyta > Pinopsida > Cupressales > Cupressaceae > Sequoiadendron > Sequoiadendron giganteum. Next base: position 667,115,290 of record CM021101.1, read on the forward strand.
TCTACATACTTTAGATTTTTCTTTTAGGGACTATGCTCGGCTTTCTTCATTCTTCTTTCTATCTTCAATCTCTTTGGTCATCCTCATCATGATGGATTCCATTTCAGCCTTCAAAACTGTATTCTCTTGGGTAAGCTCTTCACATTCCTCTATCTTATCTTTTAGGGATTTACTAGGTTGATCATATTCAGTGCTCTTGTTATCATTCTATTGAATTTGATCACAAAGTTCCTTTCTCTTCTCTCTTGACTTATTGATTTTGTCTTTCAGAGACTCAATGATTTTTTTTGCATCCCTGAGATTCGCTTGTAGTTTATGGACTTCGTTTTTTGACTATTCAAGGTCATCTAGGGCCACCATAAATTGTTTTTCAATATTTCTTGAATCTATTTGAAATTTCTTCCAAGATCTCCCAAGTTGTTAGACTTCTTCTTTTGAGGAACTAGCTATGATACCAATTGTTGGAAACAAGCCACACTGAGAGGGGGTGAATAAATGTTGTGCAAAAATTAACTTCATTAACTAAGCATTAGGAACATTCAATCACAAAACATAAAAAATAAAATAAACACAACACCATAACACCAAGATTTTTACGTGGAAACCCTGTTAAGGGAAAAACCACGATGGATGGCCAATCCACAATTATGTTTCTGAGTATACTAAAAATGAATATTACAAAATGGGAATACACTTGCATTTAGGTGCACTTCCTAGAGCTCACTACTCAAAGAACAGATGGCTTGATGCCCAAGAGTTCAAATTAAAACCATCTGAAGACTTGAACTGAGATGATAGCATCTAAAATTCCTGATTACAATTTTGGATTAAGTACAATAATATATGTGTTGCCTTATAGACTGATTTTATAACTTTGTCCTTCTCTACTCACACACACCACATAGATCTTCTATGTGCAAGTGAAATTGTGCTTAATCGCACTTTTTCTCTGCTCTAACTCATAAATCAAACACTTACACAAAATTTGCATCCCTCAAAATTATACAGATGATAATGTATCTATATCCACAATATAGGATTTATTTACACTTTGTCAACTTCAACAAAATTACAATTGTCCTCTCATATAATGAGAAATATGTAATGTGTACCCTTTATGGTCAGCCACAACTTGGCTAAGACCCAAAAAAAGATATACAAACATTGAGATATTCAATTAATTAGTTCTCATACATCTGTGACTTAATATATTTATGAAGTCGGCCTTAATACAAGAAAAACTGAGAATATGCCAACCGAAACTTCTAACTCTCATGCAAATTGGTACGAACCACTACGCTTCAATCACAGCAGAGATAATACATCAATAATCATTACCTAAGATGCACAACACAAAATGGTAACTTGAAATCTATGCACAAATTGATGAATGCTAAGTTATCGAATACCCTATTCTGCCTTGTCGATTTTCAATCTATCTACCAATAGGCTTGAATAAGGATATGTGTACCTTATCAATGCATATGGTTGTCATCAATGACAACACCAGATGGCAGTTGTAGCTTTTTTTTGCCAACAATACAATCCCGACAAGCAGTAATAATAATATTTTAATTATCAAAAGTCAATAAAAATTGCCAAGGTGGACTAGGTCTCCACCCTGGGCGACCTAGTCCCATGTGGCTTAAAATACAATTTTAAGTTAATTTATCTGTCGATATTTAGATCTCTAAAACCCTAAGTTCGATCAGTATGAAGTTATTTCAAGCAAGTTAGGGCATAACTTGTATAAATAACCTCCAAAACCCTAATTTCTCATTATGCACCATCCATTTTCACCTCCCCTCTCAATCTCCATCTACTTCTTCTCCTCAAGAAAGCTAGGGTTTGATCCTTCCAAGTCAACAAGACATTAGTTTTGAAACACTCCAAGGGTTGAAACCTCCATTTTTGCAGCACAAGATCAAACATCATGACAAGGTAACAACTCCATCATTCTCTATTATTTCATGTTTCATTACTTCATTTCTATTTCATTTGGTTTGATTACTTAAAAGGAGTTTGACTGAGGCAAACTCCTCATTTCTAACCCTGACCCTTGTCTCTTCTATGTATGTGTGTTTGCAGGTGTTTTTATATACAGGTTTGAAGTGCTTGGAAGGTTTCTCAACCGATCAACTTCATTCAAGTCAACCAAGCACTAGTTCAAGCTTGGAGGCCTCTATCTGCCTGTTTTCAGCAAAATCTAAATAAGATATCTGTTGGAATATAAAGTGTGGGATGAGGACTCCAATATCCTCTTTTTGGTTCCCAAAAACCTATAAGAGGACTAGGTCACCCATAATGTCGACCTAGTCCCTCTGATTTTGTGTTGGGGATTTTTTACATTTTCAAGTACCCATTTGGTAGAAACCTGTTTCGGCCAAGTTTCCCAACAAGAGGACTAGGTCGCCCAACTTGGTGGGAATGTCCCTATTAAGATTTTAGACATTTTCTAGAGGATTCTAAGGCCTTTCAGCTGCAACATCTCATTCATAGGTGCACAAGTTCTTATCTTTCTCGTTTCCTTTCTGTTTTCAAGCATTTAGGTTATTTTCTTTACATTGTACATAGTTTAGATTTACATTTGCTTCATGTTTCATAGTTAATTAGATTCATTCTTTTACAGCATTTAGGGCATAATCACACACACTCACATTAAGCCCCTAAACCCCTATCTTTGAATGAACACCCAAAAACACCAAAACCACTAGGTGAAAGAGAGCCATTCATCCAAAAATTTAGCTTCTAGGGTGAAAAACCCTAGAAGCTCATTGGGGAATCCCCTTTCCCTTCTTGTGTCTTAGTTTTTGGTGGTTCATAAAGGTTGAATTTATTATTCACATGTATGCCTATAGTGATTTTGGATATCTTTTGATTCTTATGATAAATTGTATGTTGTTGATTTTCAAACACTACTTTGTAATTCTTTTCACACAACTACCTAATACTCGAGAAATTATGCTTCAATTGTGGGGTGTAATAAGTATCTTTAGCACTTTGCATACCTTTTCTAGTATGTACTATAATAGCTCCTTTTACAAAAATCTCTAAATTTTTTCATCACCAAGTTTGATTTAGATTTTGAAACTTTTATCCATTGTAGAAAAAAGCTTGTACTATTTCCTAATATGTGGCTAGAAAACCCTAAATCCAAATACCAAAAATCTTTAAAAGTAGTTTCATATTTTCCATAAGATAAAAATAAAATTATTTAGAGAAGACTCATCATCCAAGTGAGCATAATTAACATTTTATTGTTATTACCTACTTTTAATCTACAATTCATTTGAAAATGACCATACATGTTGCAATGATAACACTGAATATTTCTCTTATCAAATCTACCTCTATCTCTTGCTCTTCAACCACCTCCTCTTCCTTTCTTTCCTTTTTTTAACCTCTACCCTGGCCTCGATTTCTTTTGAAGCTAGTATTGGTATCTCCATTCTTTGAAATTTGTAATTTGGAGGAAAAATATTTCTCATCACTTTCTACAAATGAATCTCTCAATATTTCTTCATGAGACATAAGAAATCTAATTAGGTGATCAAACCAAAGGGTAGTTAAATCCTTTCTTTCTTCAATGATTTTAGAAAAATGGTTCCATATGGATGTTAGAGACCTTACCATGTTTTTAATAGAAACTTCTTTGTTCATGGTTTCTCCAAGAGTAGTCGCTTTATTTATTATTTAATTTACTCTTACACAATAATCACTCACTTTCTCAACTTCTTGCATCGTCAAATTCTCAATTTCTATATCTTGATAATTTTGACTTGATCACTACCTTGGTAAGCTTCTTATAGAGTGACTATGCTTGCACTTGCAATAGTATGAAATAAGATCTTATCTAGATCTATTTGATGTGAAATAAACCTTGAGCATTCTTCTTTATCTTATCTAGATCTATTTGAATATGAAATATATTCATTCTTCTTTTTAGAATATTTCTTAGCTATTCTATTTTTGGTTGTACAATAGTGTTTCAATTAGTTGTCCCTTCATAAATCATTTCTACAATCTACCATAAATATTTTTCTATCATAAAGGTCATCATTTTGATGCACCAATATTCATAATCACTTTCAATAAATTTTGAAATAAGTGAGGAGTTATAATTTAACATGATGAATTTACTAGAAAAAAAATTGTACAAACCAAAATAATTATAACAACAGAAGAAAAATAACAAAAGCAAATAAAACACAAACCAATTTCCTCATCAACATGTTGGTGTAGGTGTATTATCATAGATTTTCACCCTTGACAATTTCACACCAGGTTTAGCTCCACCTATGTGTGTGGACCCATTTATGCTTTTAATTTTCTCATTTTATGATCATATTTAGAAAATTAGAGTTAAATTGAGAATTATCAATTAATGTTTATTTAATGACAAAAGCCCCAAAATAGGTTTGGAATAGGGTGCTAGCACCCTATCCATCCTATTTTGGCCATAATTCAAATATGTCACTATCGTTTTGTTCCATTTAGTGGGTCCTTCTTTCCTTTAGTTCTATTAGGATCGCTCTTTTTGTGTGTCCCTTTTATTCTTTGTTTTGCAATTTTTATTCTTTACTATTATGTCTTTTTCCTTTGTTTAAGGTTTTATTTTATATTAGTCTTTAATTTATATAAAAAGTATATATTTTATTCTATTCTAATTTGGTTTTAGAATTATAAATGTTTTTATTAATTTCCTTTTTTTCTTATCTTTCTTCCATTCTTATTTTCCTTATTCCAATATTACTCTTGATAACTTTATTACTTAATTTCAAGCTTATTATTATTGCTCTATAATATTAAATTTTTAATTTATTTTTCTATTTTATTTTCTCTCAAACTTGAATTTAATTTATCTCCTTAAAATATTTTTATTATTCAATATTTGTTCTAATTTCCTTTCAAATTTTTATTTCTTTACATTTTTTTTCTTCTATTTCTATTATATTACATTTATATTTTACTTATAAGATTAATTGATTTCTTAATTATTTATTTTATATCTTTTCTCTTTTTTTTCTACTAAATAGAACAACTTGTTTGTAGTTTTTTCATCTATATTATTATTATTTTTGAATTGTTTTATCTTTTGATTTTCTTTTATCTTTTTTATTTTTATATCTAGTTTTTATTTTCAGTGTCTTTTTACTTACATGTTTATATTTATCCATTATTTTAGTGTCTATATTTTTTACGTCGAAGGCGTATCCTTATTTAAAAAGGCAAAGCTAAATTGTCAAATTGATGGCCCAAGTTGCACGAAAAGGGATGGGATACGATTCAAATAACTTCAACTGTTCAATTTTTGCAATTTTCATTGATCGTTTGGCGTCTCTGGAATAAGTTGAAGTGAAGGGGGAGGTCAACATAGAACTTGGGATCAAAATCCTTGGGGCCAAATGTGGAAAACGCAGCTTCCTGAACTTGTTGCAGAAAAGATAGTATAAGGCTTGATGTACAATGATCGTCTGCCATTGGAAATTCCCTCAGAACGCACCCCTCTTCCTCCAATGACCATAGAATTGCTTAAAATTGACGCGACCCCATTGATGTAACTTGATTCAAACTCAAAGATTCACAGCGAATTCGATCCTATAGGTCCTACACATCACAGCCTTCAAAGAGGGAAATAAAGCTTCACATTCAAACTTCAAAATTCCCTTAGTCATTTTGCCTGTTTACCTTGATTGTGAAGAGATTTCATTCAATTTTGACACACTGTCTATCAAATAGTCCACAGAAAGATCGTACAGTCGGCTGCAATCTTGTAATGCTTTTCTCTATTGAGAGTCACCAGACGTGATAGGAATAAGTTTTTGAATGGTATTTGCTTCAGCTATGCTCCTCTTGATAGCGAGTTGACTCATATCTTCAGGACTTTGAGAAAAATTGTGTATGATGGCTATGTAAAAAGGGATGTGTATGATTTAATTCTATGTTTGTTATTAATGAATATATGTTGCTGCTAAGCTAAACCATATTTTGTGCAAGTCACTTATTGGTGAATACAATACAATATTTGAGGCACATAATGCAAATTGGAGGATATAATCAATAGTTTTGCAAATTGCAACAAAGATTGGATGACGTGCTACAAAAGATGTTTGATAACTCAAAGAGGAGAAGTGATGGTGATCCTTAGGCAATATATTATATCACATCACATGGAAGCACAAAAACTTAGCACATGCTATTGAGCATAGAAAATAGAGTGCAATAGCAACCTTGTTTCAATTTTAGGATCCTTGTTTTGCATGTTCAAACTGAGTTGAGGGTATTGAGTTTCAGAAAGGATTGGTTGCAATTGTACACAAAAAACTTGATGAGCAAGATGATTCAAACAGTGGTAATGATGATGAATGAGTCTGTCACATAGCATGGAAACAAAGGAGTAAGCATAGCCTATTTGAGTACTGCCACTTGCTTCCTATATATTGCATCATTAAGTATAACATTTCCATTGTATATGACATTGACTATGTCATATTGTCTCGTCTTGAAACTCAGACATTTAGGTTTTTTTTAATCTATAAAGGATCATGAATGTATCATTGAATTTGTAATTTATTGATCTATATTTCAAAATATGTAATGTCACATATAATGTTGTTTCTTATGAATAATCATACTCATTATTTTATGTTCTGATTATGTACTTTGTCCACATTTCTATGGTATATTTTGAGAGGGTTCCCTGTGTGTTAACCCCTACTATCCCTATGTTGTTCCTTGAAATTTAGTGAGGCTCTATAGCGTTGTCTCAAACATACCCATCATCTCTATTTATCTTTGTTTCAAAAAAATGTTAGGACACAATTTTATACTTTATAGATTATTTTAAAGGACACTATAGGTTTAACAAATTCTATTTATTTTTTATTTGCACATGTGGGTATTGGGTTCATGGAAGTTTTTTATTGAGGACAAGAATGAGCTCTTCCCTTATCACAAATGATTATTCATTACATCTTTTTCCTCTTCAGAGGATAGGGATTTGGTGTTTGATAGCAAGTTATTAATGTGAGAAGAGCACTTTTTTTCTATCAAGCCTTGGACTATCTCTTTCAACTGCTTTTTTGAACCTCTTGATGTTAGTTTTATGTGGGTTTGACTTTTGAATCTTCCTCTCTAGTTCTAGAAATTTTGTTAGTATTGTTAATTCGACTATTTTTATATGGGTCATTGCATATTTAGTTGTATTTTGGTGGACATTGATATCTCCAAACCTCTCCATGCATATATTATTTTGATGTGGGGGATAGGTCTTTGATTCAACCCCTTGACCATGAGGGTTTCCCCTTCAAATGTAAATGATGCTTTTCCTCCCATCACTTGGCTTTTGATTGTTCACTCTCTTGATGCAAGGGCCCAATGATGTGTTGGAGGAAAGATTGTTAAGGTCACTTGATTATTAATGCTTTCAACTCTTTGGATGATGGTTTTTCTCAAGATGATGAGTCTTCTCATGATGTTAGATCTTTTCTTCCAATTTCGGTTTCTCATACAACTTGTGTGATGCTGGCAAGTCTCATTGCTATTTCTCCTTTGGCTCCTATTTGTGAAATTCCCACCCACCTTCTTTGGTTGCTAAATTTTCTATTCCATTGGCTTCGAATCACCTTCAACCCACCCTTGTGGATGTTTCTTGATATTCCTTTATTTTTTTTGTGCCTATGGATGGGCTATGGGCTCTCTATGGGGGAATCCCTCTACTTCTCCTAGCTCTAAGAGCTTGGATGATAATTTTTTCTAGACAATTGTACAAAGTTGAAAGAAAGGTCTTTCCAAATCTAGCTCCAAATCTCATACTAGAGTGAAGTTTGTGAGATTGAGTAAGGTTGGTTCTAGCATTGTTTAAGTTGGATCCTTGGGTACTTTTTTTTTCATGCATTTTAGTTGTATTTGTGGTAGTTTGTGTTTGGTAGCTTAGTTGTAGTTGATTCTTATTCCCTTTTGAGATATCATTGTATTTGTCTCTATATGTGGGTTTTATATGTGGGTTTTCTTTGTAATAGGGTTCTATGTTCCATTTTATCTAATAAACAACAATCAAAATTACAAAAACATTTACATTGAAGCATCATTCCAAACTCTCACAAGTGATCAATATATTGTGCTCAATAACAAACATCCAACTCAAAACCATGCAAAATTAAAACTATGCAAATATTTAACACTACACTTCAAATTAAAACAGAAAAAGTATCAAATTAAACAAACAGAGAGGTCAGCAATTTTTTGATAGCAACTTTGTAGGTTGCATTTACATTTTTAAACTTATACATCATAAGTTGATACTAGATTAGGTAGATGAAATTTTAGGATAACTGAGGAAAACCTTACCTTCTCTAACTAGTATCGTTCAAGAACAAGTGAACATCCTTAAGGACATCCAACAAGAAAATGTTTGCTTGGAAGAAATCCGAATAGAAAACTTTCTTGAGGTGTTAGATCATGCAACTATGTGTTTAAAGGACTCTTGCAAATCAAAGAAGAATTGGCATCATTCTCAAAAAAAAATGTAAACTTACAAGACATTCATATCAGCATCCTTGAAGAAAAAACAATTTGACCAAACATTCATCCCATCATCCACACACTTCTTCTACATAAAGATAGTAGTCCACCTTATACGCTACCACTCAATCAACTCTTGCCATGTGAGTACTAGGGAGTTGCCTAGTCATTTGGTGAACGAAAAAAATATTGTGTGAGCCAAATTTTGATCATATATGTCTAAACCTACACAATACAGTACAAACCTATAAATCACAATAGTGCCCTTTACAAAATATTTAGAACATTCTTGCTTGGATGTATCCATTAGGATTTTCAATAGATTTTTTTTATTAACATAGTATTTATTTTGGCTTCAAACACACCTGAAATAAGCAAAAAAAAATTAAAATGACTTAATCCCAATGCTACAAGGTAGACTATCAGAAATGTTCATACAATGATAAATCAAGTTCAATCATCTAAATTGACACAAGTCATCGTCAAGTGATAAAATCAAGTAGAAGACAAATACTAATATTATAACACCAAAATTGAGTGATCTAATATGTGTTGAATAACATACATAACACTCAACAATTCAATTTTATCATAAATTCACAATACATTTTTATACTAGTGTTTATAATCTTTTCAAGTTTCAAAATGAGGTTTAGGTTTCTCTCCTAAATTTCTCAAACACTAGAGTTTAATTGTAGTTTTAATTTTTAGAGTTCAATCATTGAAATCAATTCTTTAATAATTCCCATAAATAACTGTTAGAGTAATTGGACATTTACTTTATTAATTAAACAATATTTGTTTAATTACGTAAAGTTTCCTTTTAACTCTTTTTCACTTAAGCTAACATTAGGCACATAATAATTAATTACTTTATTAATTATTATTGTGCAAGCCTAGGGTTTTCCTTTTTAGGGTTTTCATCTATATGTAGTTGAAAACTATCTTTTGTATCATTATTCATTTTACATTTTCAGGTGAATACATTGCTCCACATTCTTGAGCATTTCCTTTGTTGCTTCTATTTGTTTCTCCTTGTAACAGGTTATTTGCTTGCAAAGATCTTTTGGGCTTCTGTGGTGTTGTATCTTCTCAACTCCAACATGGTATTAGAGCTTTAGATTTGCAACTACTTGTTCTTATTTCGAGAATTTTTGCAATGGAAACAAATCTAGGGTTCTAAGTTTTTTTTTGGGTGGATTCAGCATACTCCATTTTTTAGGTTCACTTTGGGCTCAAATGGACAGTGCCATTGGATTCGTAGCACCCAAAAACCCCTAAATCAATTGTCAAATCATCGATTTTGGTTACAGTCAATTTGGAAGGCAAAAACTTTTTTTCCCTAGGGCCGTACGGAGCAAAAATCGCAAAAACATATCAAAAAAATATTTAAAAAATAAAAAAAACAAAGGTTTTTTTGATAAATTTTTACGTGGCCCGTGTATTTTTCCGTCGCTGCCCACCCACTGCCAAGCGACCACTAGCAGCGCCACTCCGACGCCACTCGCGCTCCACTCAGCCGCCGAGCTCCCACTACTGTTGTTGCGCCGACCCCGCCTGGCTCTCCTGAGCTCCGCTGAGCTGACTCCACTCGACTCCACCGCGTCCGCTCCCCGGCCACCTCGCCCAGTCCGCCATCGTCAATCTCGTCGCCACTGGGCTCGCCACCTGCGAGCTCGCCAACTTGCTCCCGCCGGGCTCACCGAGCTCGCTGACCCAAGTCGGTTCTCCAGCCCCCATGGGCTTCACACAAACCCCCGCCCGGTCATATGGTGACCATGGGCTCCGCCCGCTTCAGCCCCCTGGTTCACCCACGCGACCAGGGGCTCTTTTTTTAAAGCTCCCGGGTGCTAGTGGAGTCTAATAGGGCATTTTTTTTTGCTCTCTCACGAAATCGGGTATAACTCGGGCATTTTAGCTCCATTTTTCGAACAGAAAGAAGCACTAGAAAGCTAGTTTCGGCACCAATCTGATGGTGCAAGTAATTTTATAAAATATTTACCATTCTAGATATTTTTTACCATTCAAAGTGAAGCCTTCTTTCTTCACTTCCGGGGTCATAGAAGATGCAAACGGACTCTGTTTTTCAAACTTAAATAGGCGTTGGAAAGCTCTCAACATGCTCTATTCAGTAATGTGATTTATTTTATTAGAATTTTCACCAAGTACATGAGAATTTTTTTTGAAGTATTTTTTGCTTATGCATTGCTTCCTTCTTCTCAGTTTGTACTAGGGTTTGGGTTTATCTTTTGTGGGGGGTGTTTTTCTCTTGCTTTCTATCATTTATATCAGAAAACCAGAGCACCAAAACTCTCAAAAATACAAACCCTTCTGCATCTTCTGTCTATTCTGAAAGATCACATAATAATAAAAAACACAAGCAGGTACAGGTGCAAGGTTTCATGGCAGACTCTTCAGTTGAGCTACTCACATCACATAACTATCACACTTGGAAGTCTCGTATGATGAGGCTACTCAGGTCATGAGGGTTATGGTCTTGTTTAGATGAGGTTCAGCCTTAGTTGCAGCGTCCTTTTGAGATTATGCAGCATAGGAACAAGATGGATGAGGCTATAGGTTTGTTATGCATGCATGTTTCAGACAGTCTTTTGTTTCACCTTGATGCTTTGTTCACTCCTCGAGCCATGTGGCTAAAGTTTGAGACACTTTTTGGGGCCGTTAATGAGTTCTGCACATTACAGATTGAGGCAGAGCTAACTTCATTGTTACCTGATTCATTTCCCACTATTGAGGATTTTTTGAACAAGTTCAAAACTATCCGTACTATTTTACAGGGTTGTGGGAAGAACAAAACAGACACAGAGTGCATTTACTTGATTCTTTTGAAGCTTCATGGTCCATTTCAGATATTTTCTTCCTCCTTCTACTCCATGGATGGTTTGGGTGCCAGTTTTACCATGCCTTCCTTTGATTTATTTTGTGAGCGATTGTCTCGGGAACAGTCTCACCTTTCTCAGATGGATATGCTCTCAGGTTCAAAGAGCAAAGCATTGGTTGCTCAGTCACCGAAGGGAAACAGAAGCAGAAATCGAGGCCCAAGAAATATTTTGCAGGTAGTGAGCATTCCTCCAAACCGCCTCCTAAGTCTGATTCTAAACCACCATTTAATCCAAAACATGGGAAATCTTTGAAGTCTGGTGAGTCTTCCTCCAAGACTAAGGAGAGATCAAGAGACACTTGCAGTTTTTGTAGCAAGCAAGGTCATCCAGTTTCCAGGTGTTGGAAACGATTAGAGGCTTTAGAGGACACCATGCAGGAGCAACACATCTCCTCACCTCAGTCTTCTTCTTCTTCCACCACAGGGAAGGGTCATGCTCTCACTGCATGAGCATTGACCAATGGGTCCACTTGGATTTTAGACTTTGGTGCTTCTCACCATATGACTCACACTCAGCAGTTGGTCACTTCTCTTGCCTCTTGTGGTACTTCACAGATTGTAGTGGGTGACCCTTCATAGCTTTCTGTCTTAGGTTTAGGTTCTGTCTCTTTGGATGGAGGCACTCTACAGGATGTTTTGGTTGTTCCTGACATTTCGACGAACCTCTTGTCCATTTATCAGATTTGCCACACTAGCTCTGGTAAGATAGTTGAGTTCTCACCACATAATATAGTTATTCAGGGCCTCCATGATTTTGATTTGGTTGTGGCTACTGGTAGTGTTGATACTGCATCTCGTCTTTACAGATTTGATGGATTTGCACCTTCTGAGGGTACAAGTTCATCTCTTATAGCACATGCAGATTTGGTGAGTCAGCTTTGGCATGAGTGTTTGGGCCATGTCAACTATAGATATCTTCAGCAGATGAGTACACAGTCACTTGTTATTGGTCTTCCACATATCTCCTGCACTGACAGTGTTTGTCATGGTTGTGTGCTTGGAAAGCATCACAGGGATCCCTTTCTGAAGGGAAGTACCACTCATGCTTTGGCACCCTTGGAGTTGATTCATAGTGACCTCATGTCATTTCCCACTCCTTCTTTTTCAGGGGCCAAGTATGTACTCACATTCATTGATGACTTCTCCAGACACACATGGTTGTACTTTCTTAAGTACAAGTCTGATGTCTTTGATTCCTTTCGAGTCTTCAAGACATTTGTAGAGAAGCAGTCTAGTCTTTCTATCTAGTGGATATGTACAAATAATGGGGGGGAGTATGTGAATCAGGCTTTCAGAGATTTTTGCACTGAGCATGGTTTGCAGCATCAGTTTTTTGTTCCCTACACCCCTCAGCAGAATGGTATCGCTGAGTGAAAGAACAGAACTTTACGGGAGATGGCTAATTGTATGATTCAGTCCAGGTCCATGGATTCATCTTTTTGGGCTGAGGTGGTCAATTGTGCCAACTATATTCAGAATCGGATGCCTCACAAGGCGATTCGACATATGACTCCTGAGGAGGCTTGGTCTCATGACAAGCCTGATATTTCATCATTTTGAGTATTTGGTAGTGAGGCATGGGCTTTTATTCCTGATGCTCAGAGGAGAGCTATGGAGCGGAAGAGTCGACCCCTCATTTTTGTTGGCTACTGTGAGGATGTTAAGGCGTACAGGTTGTTTGATCCTGATTCCAGAGAGGTCCTATTTCGATGGGATGTTTAGTTTGATGAGTGCCTTCCTCCTGTTGATACCCTGTCTCCAGTGTCCACTTCACTACCTACTCCACCCACTACAGCTCTTCAGGATTATTTTGAGGATTCTGATGAGGATATTGATGATCCCCCATCTCCACCTCCACTTGCTCCACCTCAGAGGCCCAAATGGGCTCGCTTTACTATTGAGGTAGCAGGATCTATGGCCAGTGATCCTTCAGACACTCGTCACACCCGTTCTCATACTACGAGTTCTAGTCTTTTGACTCATGCTCTTTCAGAGGATCCTCAGAGATTTCAGAGGCGACAGGTCACCGTGAGTGGGATTGTGCTATGGAGGAGGAGTATTCTTCTTTGATGAGGAATAATACGTGGGATCTATGTCCTCTTCCTAAGGGCAGAAAGATGGTTCAGTTTCGATGGTTGTATCGCACCAAGTATGTTGCTGATGGCTCTATTGATAAGTACAAAGCACATCTTGTTGTGAAGGGCTTCTCACAAATTGAGGGTATTGATTACTCCAAGACATTTTCCCCAGTCGCCAAGATGAATTCTATTTGTTTTGTATTATCACTTGCAGTTTCTAGAGGATAGCTCATTTTTCAGATGGATGTGAAGTGTGCCTTCTTACATGGTGACCTACAGGAGGAGATCTATATGGAGCAGCCTTAGGGATTTTTTCATGATGCTTCCTTCATTTGCAGACTTCAGCGTTCATTATATGGTCTCAAACAGGCCCCTCAAGCTTGGTATGAGAAGATGGACTCTTTTTTGCTCTCCACTGGTTTCACTCGCTGTCATTTTGATCACATGGTCTATATTCAGCATCTTGAGGGTGAGATCCTGATTCTTGTGCTATATGTTGATGATCTTCTCATCACAAGTAGCTCATCCTCTATGATTCAGAATTCTTAGCTAGCTTGATGGAGCAGTTTGAGATGACAGATCTTGGCCTTCTGCACTATTTCCTTGGTCTTCAAGTGATTCAGTCTTCAAAGGGGATCTCCATTTACCAGCAAAAGTATTCTTTTGATATGCTTCAGCGCTTTGGCATGCTTGATTGCAAGCCTGCCCCCACACCTTTTTAGTCAAGGGTTGTTTTGACTACTACTTGCCCCACTCCTTTAGTAGATTCTACACTTTATAGGTAGTTGGTTGGCAGTTTGTTGTACCTGACTCACACTCGTCCTGATCTTTCCTTTGCGGTTGGTCTTGTCTCTCGATTCTCACATGATCCTCACGAGAGTCATTGGCAAGCTTCCAAGCATATTTTGAGGTACATTCAGAGCACCACTTCATATGGCATTCACTACACATTAGAGGATCCTCACATTGTTAGCTACATTGACTCAGATTGGGCTGGTGATGTCAATGATCGAAAGTCTACTTTTGGCTTTGTTTTTTGTCTTGGCTCTGGTCCTATCACATGGTCGTGCAAGAAGCAGATTGCTCATGCATTATCATCTACAGAGGCTGAGTACCGAGTTGTTGTGCTTGCTAGTCAGGAGATTTTATGGCTTCGTCAGTTGATGACTGAGTTTGGTTTTCCTCCTGATAGTCCCACTATTCTTTGGTGTGACAATTAGAGTGCTATACACATTTTGCGCAACCCGGTGGAGCATCAGCGGATGAAGCACATTGAGCTTCATATGAATTTCATCAAACAGTTGATTTAGGATGGTTCTCTCATCTTGGAGTATGTTCCCACTGCTAAGTAGGTTGCAGACATCTTCACGAAACCTTTTGCATCTTCGTGCTATCTTCAGTTGCGCTCTATGCTTGGGGTGAAGGAAGTTTTCCTTGGGGGGTCTTTATGAGGCCTTCCTTCCTTCATATTTCTTTTAGCATGTTGTTCTATCTCTTTTTGGAGAGGAGTTTTTCCCACTGGGTTTTCTCCTTTTCTCTGTTTCATAGAGATTTCATTGTACTTGGGTACCTGATCTAGCCTTGTTGTCGGGACCCGTTGCTTTTGCTTTCAGTAGCTTCTTCTAGGTTTTAGCTTCTCCCTATGTCTATCTTAAGGGGGCGTGTTAGAGTAATTGGACATTTACTTTATTAATTAAACAATATTTGTTTAATTACGTAAAGTTTCCTTTTAACTCTTTTTCACTTAAGCTAGCATTAGATACATAATAATTAATTACTTTATTAATTATTATTGTGCAAGCCTAGGGTTTTCATCTATATGTATTTAAAAACTATCTTTTGTATCATTATTCATTTTACATTTTTAGGTGAATACATTGCTCCACATTCTTGAGCATTTCCTTTGTTGCTTCTCTTTGTTTCTCCTTGTAACAAGTTATTTGCTTGCAAAGATCTTTTGGGCTTCTGTGGTATTGTATCTTCTCAACTCCAACAATAACAACACCCAATACCTAATTCAATTGATCATTCATAAAACTAGGTCATTAGCATTTCAATTTCCTCTCCCTTAAGTTATCTTCTTTCAAGAAATTTACATAGGTTTCATCCAAGGGTTAAATTTGACAGTTGACCCTGTCTGTCAAGCAATTTTTTTGTGACGGTCATTTATTTGAAGTTGCCTTTCAAATATTAAAGGTTATCTATTTTAAGAAAAATATATTTAGATTGAAAAAACATATATAAAAATAATTACATAGAAATATTGACAGTTTAAATAAAATTTTGCCTTTCAAGTGATACAATTTTCCTAAAAATTTAATTGTATTTTATAGCTAAAATGACTAAATACGGCCATACAACCATCAAATTTAAGCCTTGATTTCATCACCTACAGATTTAAATTTAGTTAACTTCCATTTGTTGTTTAATCCATTTATAAATACAACATCCTGCCAAGTAACCCTAAAGGAAGTTGCAATTAACATCTTAAGTGCATAATTATTTTTTTATATAAAGTGTAATTAACATACACATTCACTTACTAATTAACAACAACCTCTAAGGCTACGAGATTGTGATTACTTAAAACCCAAACAAACATCTTCTAACATCCATAGCATTTGTATACATATTGAATCAAGTACTCATACATTCCATACATAATAAATTCACCATAACAAAATAGATATAACAAACTCCATTTATATTAACTTAATCATAAGGTTACATCTCTCATTCCCCAAATGAGGCAATAATACAAATGTGTACATTATACAAATACCCACCTCAAATACAAATGAGGGATAATAATACATGAGCCAAACTGAAATAAATACAATGCTTGAAATGAATACTAGAACCTACGAGCTCTCCAATTGGATACGTCGCCATCACGAACTGAAGATCAAAGGGGGACCCAACGGTGTATGGTGCATGTTCCACCCAACCAAGTGGTACCTGAAGGCCCACCCCCCATGCTAGGAGATAGTAACAACATAATATGGACAAACACTACAAGCACTAGTCACAGGTAACTCATACTGACTCATACTAACACAACCAATCACATGTACAACACAATCACAAGTACAACTCAAATGCAACACTAACACCACTGAAATAGGTCACATTGCTTCCAAATATAAAACAGATCGAGTATGTTAAGAAAACCATACACATAAAATCATATACCAACTGTTGTCCTAGACAAAGTGTCATCGCACAACTCGTCATGAGTTACCCACTGCGGATCTTCATAGGCCCTAAAAATCTTGGAGACCTCAACCGACCCCTGGCCCTATACGTACTAATGCAGGATCAAGTACCTCTCAAAAATACAAGGTAGTTGACCTTTGCCATTCCAGGCCCTTCCCACTCACCCCAAGCCTAAACAAGCACTCAAGACTATGAGTGAGTCTAGAAATTATCTTTTTAGTGTGAAGTACTACCTAAACTTCTAAATACATTGTTTTAGTTATCACTTGCTTAACCTACCTCCGAAGGTTACCCAGTCTTACCTCTTACGGGTTCTATCTCCTAATGGAAGCCACTCTTCTACTTGACAACACACATACCAACTCTAGGAGAAAACATATACTGAAACTCACTCCAAACATTGGAGGCAACGATTCACATAATCCACTCCTTCCAAAGGAGACGCAAATCATTCCCGTTCGTGGAAACCGGGTAAATCACTGACAAGGCACCATGCACTATCCAAGGGAAATACAAATGGTTGGCATCACAAAATGACAACCCCCATCCTCTAGGATCCTCTGGAAGACTTACATATTAAAGACACATATAACCCATACCCCAAAATGCAACTTGAAGAAATAGTTACAAAGAGGATTCAAGTCATAATTCAAATCTAATATTTGGATTTCCTAAATCCATCCTCAATTAGTGGGTAACATTGACAAAGCCAAAGACACAATAACTGGGTTAACTCAAATAATCATATAACCCCATTTCCTCTTCCACTATTGGAAGTCTTAAACAATTTAAACCCCATTTCCCTTACGAAATACAAAGGAAATAAGTGTAGGAGCAATTACAAGGAAATAACTATTTTTGGATATTATATCCAATAGATTTACAATTTTGTGCTAATACTTTATTCCCATATTATCTTCTTCATTGTTCTCTTTGTATTGCTAAAATATCTCACTTTTCTATCATTTTTTTCCTTTTATAATGTTTAAGATTATCTCTTCTTTACAATAATTATTTGTGAATTTAAAGCTAATAAAAATGCTAAACAACACATATTCATATCATTTGTTAAAAAACAAAATTTTGATCAAGAGCAGTTGTAGATTCAACAACGATGGTGCCATTACTTTGACAAAATGAAGCAAATACCAGTACAATCAAAACAAGTTGCTTAGGAGAAAATATCAATATAATCAAAACAAGTTGCTTGAACTATAATGTGTTAATTACCACATAGACACATACTGTTATGTATAGGGTCGATAGATAAACTAAAGTCAATAGAGTTCATGTAACAGGGTCCTCTTCACGTAAGCATCTAGGCCTGGCCTTGTCACAACGATTATATTTAAACAAATACATCCTAAAATGACAACAATAAATTTTAAGTTCATCTTTTATCTAATAACTTGTAGTAAGCTCACCATTTGGATAATGTCTGCAATGACGTAAATTCCAAGTTCATCTTTAATTTTTTAATTTGAAATTAAGCTCACAAACTTGACCATGTGTTGAAATAGATTTTGAGTTCAGTTGGGCACTCATGGAATTCTCATGACATATTATAGTTTGGGCAATTCAATGGGACCCGACATGTGTGGAATGCCCCACAGAATTTGTTCATGAATGTTTTCTCAATAGGGGTAAAGAGATTGATGTGAAAGGGAAGGACTTTGAATAGATTTTGTTTGGTTCAAGGAGAAAAATGTGCCCGAACATGTCGTTAGCATTGATTGTGGTCACCTATACATTGGAGCATTTCTACCTATACATTGGGGCAAACATAACATGAGCCTATTGGTAATGGAGCATAATTATCTTCCTGATTTAGAGGGTTTTGTAATCATGTTTAGATCCTTGTAACTGGATGCATGATTTATTTGAAGCTATCACTTCTCTATTCAGACCTTTGTTAAACAAAAAACATAATTTACTAAATGACCTACCAGTTGACCTCATGTAAATGACTGAAAAAAATTAGACCAAATTTTTTTCTAATGGATCTTCCACAGTTCTTCAGCGTACCCATTGTACACCAAGGTGTGATTGCTAGTTTATTCTATTATTAGACATAATGAAGGATAATCCTTTATTTTTTGGTAGGTCTTGTATGTATTTTTTTTGTTCTATTAAATAGTATATATTCATCTAGTTTGAATATTTGCTATCTCTTTTGGATCTATTTTATTCTTTTATATAAAAAAGAATATTATATTATGTTATTCTTTTGGATCTATTTTATTCTTTTGGGTGAATATTTTATTCTTTTGTTTGCTATGTTTGACTGTTTGTAAGTATTTTTCTCTTTCTCTATTTTTATATTTTTATGTATTTTTCATATATTCTTTATTTTGAGTATATATTTTTCTTTTTTTTTATACGTATCATTTTTTAGTGTCTATTGTATTTTTCCTTCTAAGCTCAGCTTATTATGTTCTATTTTATATATATATATTAAAGTTTAAACTTAAATTAATTTTTTTTATTTTTTTATAGCTTATTTTTGGAAGTTTTGTTCATTATATACTATACTTTCTTATTGTCTTTTACTTATATTTAAGAAGTATTTTTTGTCTTATATTTACGAGTCTGCTTCTAATTTTTCTTTCTTATTCTTTTTGTTCAGCATCCTGATGATGGATCATAGAGTATGATAGAAACTTGATGCAAAAAAGATTTTACACAGTTACAATCCATAAATCTTAGCACTAATACGCCCCTCCATTCAAAATTGTCATATATCCTTGATTGCAAATTAATATTCATTATATTATTTTTGGCAAGGGCCAATTATTTCTTCTCCTCTAGTTGAATGATTTAAAATTTATGCTTCATTGCTTCTCTTTCTTGTTTGAGGGTTTGATCATCTTGTTCAATACTAAGTTATTGTAATCAACATAAAAATCATCTAATAAGACACTAAGTAATTTATGTATTAATCACTATATATTATAAACATTGAATACATTTGATCAATGATTTAACTATTAAATTAGTTTCAAATATAGAAATACAATATAATCTATCTAGAACCTAATTCTAATGACCCTATAATCATATTTAATAATTTATATCATAGATACAATTAAAACTTTGAAAAGCCTATATCACATAAAAGAGAAAATTTTGCAAAAAAATATCAAAAATTATAATAAAATATACCATCTATTATATCTTTTTGTATTAACTTACCAACCAGATCAACCATCAAATTTAAACCCTGAATCTGTCCACTTCCCATCTAATCATGGAAAGCTCTCTTGCTGCTTCCAGTGAATTGAGATGTCTGTGACGCTTTTGCACTTGCAATAAATATGGCATGCTCTTCTTTTATGTGTCTATTTGTAATAAGATTATCAGGGACATTGAAGACCTGTACCTGAAATTGCTCCCAGGCTTCCCACTGACAATGCCATTGGGGGTGACATAGACTGAATAACGTTGCACATTTTCCACGCTCCAATTACAAGTCACAAAATGCCATTGGCATCCCCTACTCATCTCAATATTACAGCATGTACAGAGGGCCAGTTGAAGGAGAGGATGCACATTCTGCTTACAACACACAAACCCCCTGAAGACTACTCCACATATCTCCAATTATTGCAGACCTGTATTCTACAGAGCACCCTTTTTACAAGGCAAAAATGCCCACTCTTTCTTCCCATGTGCTCGCTCACAGGCGATTTGCCTTCGCTACACCCACAACTTTTCATAATAAGCTTATCTCCATGTATGTCAAATGCGGAAGTCTGGTGGATGCCCGTAAAGTGTTTAACCACATGAAAGAACGAGACAGCGCCTCATGGAATACTATTATTGCGGCATACAGAAGATATGGGTACCCTCACGAAGCAGTCACACTGTTTCGCCATATGCAACAAACAGGTTTCCAACCCAATAAGTTCACATTTGCCAGCGTGCTCCCAGCCTGTGCCAAAATGGGAGCTTTGGAACAGGGTATGGACATCCACCAAAGCATAATGGAAGGAGGGTTTTTGTCAGATATTATAGTTGGAAATTGTCTGATAGACATGTATATAAAATGTGGAAGCATGGACAAGGCACGGGAACTGTTTGACATAATGCCTCAAAGAGATGTCATCTCATGGACTGCAATCATTGCAGGATACACACAAAATGGATTTGTTGATAAAGCTTTAGAAACTTTTAAACAAATGCAATTGACATGTGTAAAGCCGAATTCCACAACTTTTGCCAGTATCCTCCCTGCCTGTGCTAAATTGGGAGCTTTGAAACAGGGTATGGACATCCATCAAAGCATAAAGGAAGGGGGATTTTTATCAGATGTTACAGTTGCAACTGCCTTGGTAGACATGTATGCAAAATGTAGAAGCATAGACAGGGCACGTGAACTGTTTGACAGAATGCCTGAAAGAGATGTCATCGCATGGAATGCAATGATTGCAGGATATGCACAAAATGGATATGTTGATAAGGCTTTAGAAACTTTCAAGAAAATGCCATTGGCAGGTATGAAACCAAACTCCAAAACCTTTGCCAGCATCCTCCCTGCCTGTGCCAAAATGGGAGCTTTGGACCATGGTAAGGACATTCATCACAGGATAATGGAAGGGGGATTTTTGTTAGATATTATGGTTGGAAATGCTCTTGTAGACATGTATGCAAAATGTGGAAGCATATACGAGGCACGTGAACTGTTTGACAAAATGCCTCAAAGAAATGTGGTTTCATGGACTGCAATAATTGCAGGATATGCACAAAATGGATTTGTTGAAAAGGCTTTAGAAACATTCAAGCAAATGCAATTGGCAGGTGTAAAGCCAGACTCGACAACTTTTGCCAGCATCCTCCCTGCCTGTGCCAAAACGGGAGCTTTGGAACAGGGTATGGACATTCATCAAAGCATAGAGGAAGGGGGCTTTTTATCAGATATTATAGTTGGAAATGCTTTGATAGACATGTATGTAAAATGTGGCAGCATTGACAAGGCACGTGAACTGTTTCATAGAATGCCTCAAAGAGATGTCATATCATGGACTGCAATGATTGCAGGATATGTACAAAATGGATTTGTTGAAAAGGCTTTAGAAGCTTTCGAGCAAATGCAATTGGCAGGTGTAAAGCCAAATTCCACAACCTATGCCAGTATCCTCTCTGCCTGTGCCAAAATGGGAGCTTTCGAACAGGGTATAGATGTCCATCAAAATATAAAGGATAGAAGAATTTTGTCAGACGTTGTAGTTGCAACTGCTCTGGTAGACATGTACGCAAAATGTGGAAAGATAGACAAGGCACGTGAACTGTTTGATAGAATGTCCCAAAGAGATGTCATCTCATGGAATGCAATGATTGCAGGATATGAACAAAATGGATTTGCTGAAAAGGCTTTAGAAACTTTCAAGCAAATGCAACTGAAAGGTGTAAAACCAAATTCCACCACCTTTGCCAGCATTCTCCCAGCCTGTGCCAAAATGGGAGCTTTCGAAGAGGGTATGGACATCCATCAAAGCATAAAGGATAGAGGTATTTTGTCAGATGTAGTTGCAACTGCACTGGTAGACATGTACTTGAAATGTGGAAGTATAGACAAGGCACGTGAACTGTTTGACAGAATGCCTCAAAGAGATGTGGTCTTATGGACAGCAATGATGACAGGATACACACAAAATGGATTTGTTGATAAGGCTTTAGAAACTTTCAAGCAAATGCTATTGGCAGGTGTAAAGCCAAATTCCACAACCTTTGCCAACATCCTCTCTGCATGTAGCAAAATGGGAGCTTTGGAACAGGGTATGGACATCCATCGAAGCATAATGGAAGGGGGATTTCTGTCGGATGTTATAGTTGCAACTGCACTGGTAGACATGTATGCAAAATGTGGAAGCATAGACAAGGCTTGTGAACTGTTTGACAGAATACCCCAAAGAGATGTATTCTCGTGGACTGCAATGATTTCAGGATATGCACAAAATGGATTTGTTGAGAAGGCTTTAGAAACTTTCAAACAAATGCAATTGACAGGTGTAACTCCTAATTCCACAACTTTTGCCAGCATCCTCCCTGCCTGTGCGAAAATGGGAGCTTTGGAACAGGGTATGGACATCCATCAAAGCATTAAGGAAAGGGGTTTCTTTTCAGATGTTATAGTTGGAAATGCTCTGGTAGACATGTATGCAAAATGTGGAAGCATAGACAAGGCACGTGAACTGTTTGACAGACTGCCTCAAAGAGATGTCGTGTCATGGAATGCAATGATTGCAGGATATGCACAAAATGGATTTTGCAAGGATGCTCTCAAAATCTTTGAATTAATGAAGCACACTGGAACATATCCTGACAGTGTAAGCTTTGCTTGTGTTCTATGTGCATGCAGCCATGCAGGTTTAGTGGATGAGGGCTGTACACACTTCAATCATATGAGTAACTCTTATTGCATTACACATACAGTTGATCATTATGTATGTATGGTTGACCTTCTTGGCCGTGCTGGCTATCTTGAGGACACCCTAAACTTTATTATTAAGATGTCAGTTAAACCTATGGTGGTTGTGTGGATGTGTTTTCTTGGTGCCTGTAGATCACATATGAATATAAACTTAGGAGTATTTACAGCAATGCTGCTTTTTGATTTGGATCCTCAAAATGCTGCAACGTATGTTCTTCTCTCAAACATGTATGCAGAAGTGGGTAGGTGGGGTGAGGTTCAAATGGTAAGGAGATTGATGAAAGACAGAGGAATTAAAAAAATCCCTGGATGTAGTTGGATAGAAGGCCATAAAATGGTACATGCTTTCTGTGTAGGAGATAGATAACATCCAGAGACGCAAGAGATCTATGCAAAGTTAGAGAAATTGGTTTGGGAGATGAAAGTAGCAGGGTATTTTCTGCATTGAAGACATTTACTTCATGATTTCGAAGAGAAGGAAAAAGAAATGTTTCTCTTCCACTGTAGTGAAAAGTTGGCAGTTGCATTTGGTTTGTTACCCTGAAACAGCTATTAGAGTTATTAGAGTTGTTAAGAACCTTTGAGTATGTGCTGATTGCCACACTGCAACAAATTTTCTCCAAGATTATCACAAGAGAAATTCTTGTGAGAGATGTGAACCATTTCCATCATTTTAAACAAGGACAATGTTCTTACAGACATTATTGGCGATACTACATGAAACTATCTGAAAAATAGGCATTTACTATAATAATGTGCACCATGACAAACCTATAGTAATAATGAAGAGACAATGTCTATTTTCAGTTTCTGAAAAATTGGCTTGTACTATAATAATGTGCACCATGACAAACCTATAGTAATAATGAAGGGACAATGTCTATTTTCAGTTTCTAGAAAGTTTTTGGTTTTGTTTATAGTACTTGGCTGTTTAGGCCTTCTATATTAAAGTGTTTTATATTTGGTAATTGCGCAATATTTTCTAGGGGAGGTAGTATTTGGCATTGCAAATGTGTTTGATGTAGGTGACACATTGGAGGGGTCATGGTTTAGTGAGCACATGGTCAATTGGGCTCATTGGAGGAATGCATTTAATTTTTTGCTTAATTGTAAAAAAGTTCAATAGTGTAAAGCATTTAATGTTCGGGGCACATATTGCAAGCCAACTTAGTTTGAGGGAGCAATGGGCCACCACAGAGAGTATTAACTATTTGTGCATTGATTATTTTTCCTTGGGGCATTAAATAATGGTGAGAAAGGTGGCTAAGAAGCTTCTAGTTGGTTTTTTCTTGTCTATTACTCTCTTAACTATAAATAGAAGGCTTGGGATGGACTCATTCATTACTTGATCATCTTGTACATGCTTATTGTGAGTAGAGCTTGGAGCTTCTTGGTTTGGTTTTCTTCTTGAGGAAATCATGAGTAGCATGAAGTGGGATATTTGGCTCATTTATTTTGGATTGCTCTCATGGAGATAACAATAATGATTGTGCATTGTTGCAAATAAGGTCATATATGCATGGTTTCTTCTTGGTTGAGGGTATTGATCTCCATGTTAAGGCTTGAAGCCTAATATTCTATTGTAATTATTTTTGATGTTGGAAATACATTGGTTTTAGTGCTTTGGAAGGTGGTTTTTTTTTTTTTCAAAAGGGTGTTTTTAGAGCATATTGGTCTCTTTTTTTTGTGGTTATTCTTTCATTCGTTCTAGTCATATGGGATTTATCCCAAAATGTTATTCAAATTTATAGATTAGTGATAGCATCGTGACATTGTTTCTTGTAAGGTAATATGAAATTATTTTATATTATGGGTAATGTAAGAAATGGTTTATATTTCTTAAATTTGGTATCCATTTAGTATCAAAATTTGTCAATGATTTTGGTACTAGTAGTGCATATTTTCTTGTATTTGGTAGCAAAGCCTAGTTTAGTGCTAAAGAGGGGAAGCCTTCATTGCACCATGGTATTCATCCTCGTTCAGGTGGGAGTTGGTTACAATTAATATTCTTTTAGGGACAATTGTAGTGAGCAATTTTATAATGGGGTGGAGAAGATCAATGGAGCACACTTTGAGCTTTGGGGCTTATGATAGAGGAATTATTTGATCATGATAAGATTGCAAATCATGTTGCTAGCTTCCTTCGAGTTCATCCCCACATTGTTAGAGTGGTGCATGCAATGGCATAGAGCTCATGTTGACATTTTGGATGATTTGTTAGTTACATGGAGGTTATGAAGTTGGTTATTTGATGACTTAGAAGCTCTTGGAACAGCTCCCCATCCACTATTACAAAATAAGGTCACATTTTGCATGGTTTCTTCTTGGTTGAGAGTGTTTGTCTCCATGTTAAGCCTTGAAGCTTGATATTATATTGTCACTATTTTTTTTGTTGAAAACACATTGGTTCAATACTTTGCAAGCTAGTTTTTCCCAAGGTATATTGATGTCTCTCTTTCTTTTGTGTGGTTGTTCTTTCTTTCATTCTTGTTGTGTATGATCTATGCAATAATGTTGTTGGAATTAATAGTCTAGTGATACTATTGTGACATCATTCCTCATAGGGTTAATGTGAGATTGTTTTATACTATGATCAATGTAGGAAATTCTCTATATTTCTTATATCTAGTATCTATTTAGTATTAAAAAAAATCAACTATTTTGGTTCAAGTAGCGCACATTTTCTTTCACTGGGTATGAAATCTTGGTTTAGGGTTAAATGATAGGAAGCCTTCCTTGTTCCATGGTATTAATTCTTGTTTAGATGAGAGTTAGTTCCACTTGATCTTGTTTTAGAGACAATTAAGGTGAGCACTTCTAGAATGGGGTGAAGATGATCTAGAATACTATTTGACCTTTGGGGCTCAAGATGGAGGATGTATCTGATCATGAAAAGATTGTACATCATGACAAGATTGTGGATCATGTTGCTAATTTCCTTGGAGTTCACCCCTACCTTGTTAAGAGTTGATCATGTAATGGCATGGAGTACATGTTGGCATTTTTAATGATTTATTAGTACATGGAAGTTGTTGAGGTTGTTATTTGATGGCTTGGAAGCTTCTAGAACAAGCCCTAGTGGCTTGGTCTCACAAAGGTTGTGGAGGTGGTCATATGATGACTTAGAAGCTCCAAATAAAGTGGTTCTTCTACTTGCATGTACTTGATGGAGGAGTTAGTCATGTGATGAATTTAGCCTAGAGCTCTTGGATGCATGCACTTGGTGGAGGTAGTGCAGTTGGTTATTTGGTCACTTTGATCTCCTAGACATCCCCTGGTCCTTTTGGATGTATGTAATTACGTGTTACAATTCCATTATGTTTGAATCTATTAGTTGTAAATTTGTGATATTTTGTTATTCAAATATTGAATCCTTGGTCCTTGGATTTGTAGGCAATGTGGATGCCTTTGGCATGTATGGTTTTGGAAAGTTATATGTCCAGGAAAAATTTGTGGGAAAGAAATTGGAATGTAATTCCAAAGGTTGGCTAAATGAAGATAGTTTTAGATTTGCATGCATGTTTTTTAGCATTTTCTTGGGTTTGTTTATTAGTCTCTAGTTCCTAACTTGTAGTTGTCCTAGAGTTGTAGGTTTTCTTGACATTTTGGATCTAAAGATTTTTTAGTTCTAATGTTTGTGTCATGGGAAGAATCTACATGGAGCCTCCATATTGTTGTCACCAATGAAAATTTGAATCTGCATGGTTTTGGGTAAATGTATGCTTTGATGGAGCTAAATTGTAATATCTTGAGATTTGTGAGTTTTGTGGTTTACTTTGCTTCAATAGGATCATAAATAATGTTTTAATATCGCCTTCATGGAGGTTGTATGTATGTAATATGCAGTTGTGGGAGCCATGTTTGTGTACTTACATATTGTGCAAAGAACTTGAAAGTGGATCTATTAGTTGTTGATAATATTTTGTGTGTGGAGGGGAGATATCTACCATGATAGTGATGGAGATTAGTTTCTAGTCTTTTAAATATATTGGTTATTTGTTGTAGACTATTTTGAGGCCATGGAACTTCAAATTTTGGTTTGTAGGCCTTTGGCCTTCGTGGAGCATTGACATGTTAAGTAGCAAAAAGATAGGGAGATGGACAATTGAGAAGGTCTTATGTAGGCCTCATAGGTAGAAGGAAGGGATGTATTATGGTTTTGAAGACATGAATTATGCTATCATGAAATGCTTTGGATTTGATCATAGTCTTATGTGAGCTTTTGTACATGTACATAATTGTTTGTGATAGATTTTACTACATTGAAGAAGGTATCTATGATGCCATGGAAATATCATATGCACAAGTGGATATTTTGGCATGACATGGTTGTGTTTGTGAATATGTTACAATGATATCATGATTTTATAATTAGCTCTAGAAAAATACCAATGGGATCTTTAGTAGTGATATAGAATTTTTAGTTGGACAGATGTTATTTTGATTAAAGAGAAATTATCTTTTAATGTGAAGATGCAAATCATGGAACCATAATGAGTTCCTCAAATCAACAATGATCATGCAGTGGAAGCATTGGATACAATTCAAATATAATCTACTAGTGAGTACAATAATCATTGCCTTAGAGAGACACTCCTAGATATTCTAATTCTACAGTGGAGTTTTATTAGGCACAAGATGGTTGGCAGCATACCTTGTATTGCTAGAAAAAATGAGATGGTGTTGGAGATATATTTGGTGTTGAAGATCAACTATTGGAATGGGATGAGCCTCTTGAGGATGTTTTAACAAGAATATTGAGAAGCCTATACTTGGGGCTAGATGTGAGTTTAGTATGGACCTAATGAAGGTATTGTTTGAAGAGAGATTCTAAGTAACTCATAACACTACAAGAGAAAGAACAATATTGAAACCCACTCTTGAGAAAATCATCTAAGTGGAGAATGCAACATGATAGGTGAAGATGATGAAAAATACAAAAGATAAAAAATACAAGATAAAAGCAATAAATACAACTTTACCTTAATCCTTCACCTTTTCTCACCTCAAGATTGAGTTAAAGTAGATGTGCCCATGTCTACTTGATTTGCTCCTTTGGTTTCTACAATTTGGATTGCTCTCTCAAATAGCATAACCTTAGCAAGATGGGAGGATTATGATATTATTTCAAAAACATAGGTCTGAAAAAGATTGATTGATGAAATGGTTGGAAAAGGCTCCAATTTATAGATTTTGGTTGGCTAAAATGGAGGGCCAATATTAATTGGTGAAATGGAGGGTCAAGATTGAGTTAGAGAGTGGAGGCTTAGCCTTGTGACAAGTTTCACAAGGTGGAGGCTTGCGAAAGTGACATTTGTCATGGGGAAGAGAGCTAATGTGAGCACACATTGGGAAGAACAAAGACTTGACAAGTAAAGACATAAGTGGAAAATATAAGAGGGAGTAGATCTAGGAATGTGACAAATGGAAAAAAGGGGAAAGTGTAGGGTGGTCAGATGGGGAAGAGGATCTCACACATGTGTGAGCATCCAATAGAAGAGTTGCTCAAAGGATGAGTTGGAAGGTGAAAATAACATGTGCATGCAAGCATTAAAGAGGGCTTGGAGGACACTTGTCACATGACTAAAAGTTTGGGGATTTAATAGAATTTAAAATTGAAGAAAATGTTAATAGGGATTAGGATAGATTTAATTAATTAATCAATCAAGGATTAACTAATTAATTGGATTTAGAAGAATTTAGGATTGAGAGCTAAGGTTAGATTAATTAAATTAATTAACCTTTAGAAGAAGGGCAATGCAATAAATTAAATTAAATTAAATTAATTATAGGGTATATAATAATAAATTATTTGATTAATTATGGGGATTTAGAAGATGGTGAGTTATGGTAAATAATTAATTAAATGTTAAATTAATTAATTATACAAGGTGGTTGACTTTGGGGTGTCTACATCTTTCCCCTTTCTGATATAGTGTCACAATAAATAAAAGAGATTGATGTCATGTCAAAGAAAAGAAAATTATGTCCTAGTGAATTAGGAAATAGAGAAAGGGTGGAGTGATGCCCCCTTGAGAGGTTCCTCAGAAAAAAATATTAGGGTAAACTCTCGAAAAAATAAAGTGGAAGGTATGTGGTGTTGAAGAGGAAAAATAGAGGTGATTGGAGAAGAAACAGAGATAAAAGGCTTAAAATGAGTGAATGGTGGAAGAGAAATGGTAAAAAGTGGAGGGTCTAGTACAAAAGTCTAAGGCTTATGGCATGGAATGGGCTTGGGGGACCTATAAATATGCCTAAGGGGATCCATTAGGGGTTATTTTCACTCTTATCCTTTGCAAACCAAATCTCTCTAGTGCAACAATATCATGCAAGATGGTGAACATTCCATATCATGAGTATGACAATACTAGAGACTAGAGGAAGCAAGAGCACTAGTACATACTACTTGACCAGGTCCCCAAGGATATATTAGGTGCAAAAACTACTAGGGTAAAGGGAAGAAAATGGAGGTTCTAAACTATGATTTAGCGCTTACGAAGTCATGTGTTTTGGCAAAGAAATTAGTGCTTTTGTAGTCAAATCAGCCCTAACACCTCATTTGGTTCTTGCATAGGTACAAAACTTTTGCTTGTGTAGGCATGAATATTTCAACACAAAAATTTTATGCAAGTAGGATAGCACTACACATATTGGTGCTTGCATTGGATGGTATTAGAGCTTATATTGAATAGAACTTACACATGGTGAATTAGCACTTGCACTACATGGTGCTTGTGTGGGACATGGATTACCGCTTGCAATAGTTTGTGCTTGCACAAGGTAGATTAACACTTGCGCTAAATGGATTTTTCATGGTAAAAGCGATGTTTTCACTTAGTAGGCTAAAAGGACTTAGGTAAAGTTACATATTGATTAGGCTGATGGATTGGTTTGGATGAAATAAAGGGGTGACTACCACCATTGTAGTTTCAGGTTTTTCAACCAATGACGATGAGGCTTCGATAGTAGTTGACATATATAGAGAAAGATTTTCTCATTGTTGTAGGGTTATATGAGGTTAGACTTTGGTCAAATATCAAGGAACATAAGGTGATGATGATTTTCCTACTGGAGAGATGGCATAGAAAAATAGGTAGTTTTCATCTCCCTACAGGGGAGATATCTACTACTCTAAAGGATGTATTGAGGATTTTGCGCATTCCCATTCAAGGTGCATTGGTGGAGTACGACCTTGGTACAAGAGATTTATACTTGGAGAGGACCTTCATGGCAGATGACTTGCCTCTAAGTGGGGTTAAAATGGACCTCTAGGTTGGGTGATGGAAAGGTTTCTTGCATTGCCCTTATATGCAGCAAGTTTGACTAGCAAGATATTGATGTTAGAATAGAGGTCATGAGGATTCCCTATTGGATGTCATAGGTACTATACTAGATGATTGCAAAGCTTGAGGTATATGGTTGGGGTTACTATGTACTGGCACAACTCAATCAAAACATGTACATGGTAGTATACCAAGGTGAGAGGAGTTTGGGTGTGGGGTTAATTTTTTGCACATTTGGGCATGGGTGCATATAGTAGTGTTGAGACTGATTTCCCCTAGGAAATGGGTAGTAGGGTAGCCATATGTATATTTATGTGGATGGGTAGTGCACCATACTAGGATGGGATATGATCTATTGGAGGAGGGTGGTGGATGAGATAGACATAGTGACATGGAGACTATGGCAATCTTGTGAGGCATGGGACGATGATGATGGGCACCTACCCTACATACAGCCATCTTGCTTCTTGATTATGTGTATTATATATATTATTAAGCAATATCTGTCACACAAGGTATTACAATAATTTCGGCAGCAATAAAAATTGCAAGGTATAGAGTTCATATTTATACAGGTGGCATAGGAGATTGAACCATGGGGTATAGCAATGGAGCTTATGTGGGATAGATCTTTATGTAATTTTATGCATCTCATGCCCTGAGTATAGGTACTAGTGGTAGAGGATGTTGAGGTAACACCAAAGTATGTAGCATGGTAGGTGAAGGAGAGGTCAACTAGATTGACTATCCCATGTGGAGAGGTAATAGCATAAGGGGGTGATGGAGGAGATGGGGGAGATGGAAGGGATATAGGAGATGATGGAGGGAGGCTAAGATATCGGAGGTGAAGAGTGGATGATCCAAGACCACCCAGAGTTATAGGATGAGGGGGAGAGGAGGGAGAGGAGATGGAGGAACATTATGGACAAGCAGGAGATATGAGGATGACGAGCGGAATGTTGAAGTTTGATTAGACATCACTATATGAGAGTTGGAGACTTATCGTCAAGCGAGAGATGAGACATGTGTTGAACATGAGTAGAAGATAAAAAATAGATAGTCTCTAGTTAGATTATGATGCCAGGTTGAGAGCCAATGAATTACAAGTGGATATGGATGGGGCCATATCAAATTGGTAAGAGGTTATTGATCAATACTTGGCTTAGGGAGAGTGGGTAGAGGGTTGAGAGTGATAGGCTCCAAATGTAGTTGGATGAGATGGGAGGAGGTGGGATAGAAGATTTGGCATTAATGATGGTTGAGAGGGACATGGTGATGGTAGAGTGGGATTTGGCTTGCTTGCTACAACAAAGGGAAAATGTAGAGGTGTTTTGGTTGAGACATGAGTGAGACAGTATGAGGAGGATGTTGATTGCATAGGGGATGGCCCAATGGTTTTCATGTAAGGAAGATAAGGAGGGAGAAAAACTTGCTATATTAGTATTGAGAGGAGGTTTATGCAAAAAAAGTAGTACAAAAACTAAATAGAAATAAACATAAATATCATTCATACCACAACATGGTGATTTATGTGGGAAAAACCTTTTCGAGAGAAAAACCCACACTCCAAAAGCTACCCAATATATTATTTAGAAATCAACAAGATTACAATACACTTGTAGAGAAATATTTTCTTAGAATTATCACCAACCATAGATTTGGAGACAACTCAATATTTATAAGACTCTCACACACAACTTCCATCTCAAAGCACATAATATATAAGAGATACAATACATGAAATCATCAAACAATATTTTATAAATTGTGAGCTAAAACCACCCAAAAAATGGTATCAAAATTATCTCCAATGCACTATGATGTGTCAAAAC
Organism: Sequoiadendron giganteum; assembly: GCA_007115665.2. Taxonomy (NCBI): domain Eukaryota; kingdom Viridiplantae; phylum Streptophyta; class Pinopsida; order Cupressales; family Cupressaceae; genus Sequoiadendron; species Sequoiadendron giganteum. The sequence goes on from CM021101.1 coordinate 667,147,551, forward strand.
ACACACCAACACATGTAACTCCCCTTACAACTATTTTGTGTGTCCAACATGTTTTCACATTTCCCAATTCAGGAGACCCAACTTTTAGAGGCCATAACTTTTGATCCAAGAGTCTAATTGGTGAAGTATTTGAACCATTGTAAAGCTTGTGAAGTGCTCTATCAAGCTAAGTATTTGATAATTTGTTTTTCTTCCACTTTAAAGCATGGTTTCTTTCTCAGTAAAGGAAAAAAAATTCTTTTCTCCTCTCTCTATCTTTTGTAAGTAATTATAATCAACTATGATGAGTTGGAATGGATGCATTTATCCTAGAGATACATCATCAAATATAATATATAATTCAAAACCTAGAGAGTAAAAGAGAATGCATGTCCAGGAATACTTTGAGGATGAATCACCTTGTTGTTCTTACAACCCAACACAAAGAAGGACTTCATATTCAAAAATATAGGAATCCATACTTGCAAAGAAGTTGGAGTTCGATAGATTTTTGAGCTTGAAATGGAATGTGAAGAAAGAATTAGTGCTTTTTAATCGCAAAAACACCTTGTTAAAAAAATGAGTTTCCCCATCCGCTATTGTCCCACTTGATCCCATTTACATGTAGCTTGAACTTTCTTAGGTCAACTATGAAAGTAAAATAATTAGATCTTCAATATATAGTTTGATGCATATGTTTGATAGATATGATCAATCGGGAGGGGTTGCACATGTTGAAGTATTTGTAGAATTCATGGAGAAATATCAATTTGAAGATGAAGACATGTGGATGATATTTTTTGTTAGGTCATTGGGTGGAAAGATAAATATTGGTATGTTTCTCTCCCTGAGCATTCTTTTGCTTCATTGAATTAGCTTGTGACTGCATATGAAGAAGAGTTATTTCTATACCCTACTACTCTTGTTAATGAACTACAAAAAACTAAATGGCAAGAGGGAGATCCTAGCATGTATTTTATTCACAATTTTTTTTTCTCTTTCCAAGATCCCAAAACATTGTAGACCTAACTTACTTGCATGTATTGACATGATTCTTGGGGTCTATAATGTTTATTTAGATTTTGGTTCAATATGGGGAGAATTTAAATTGATTAATATGTAGAAGGCATATGAGTTAATTAATTTCATTGATGATCTAAGAAGGGGCATGGTTGCAAACTTATTGCCCTTAAAAATAGAATTTGATAGTGGTGAGCTTGATGTTGAAGACAATGACTATATGGAGATGACATCAAGTACAAGCACAATAAATTAGATGAATACTATATTTGTAAGTGGGTAGAAAAAGGTGTTGGTGCAATTCATAATAGCAATACAAATGAAGATGAAAAAGTGTGCACCTACCTTCAACTAGATCAATCATCCATGGGTAATTGTAATGAAGTGTATCATAGATTTTGGTACCCACTTAGGGTTCTCTAACACTTCTAGGGTTTTTCACCTAAAAGAAGAGAGGGATACCAAAATGGAAATGTTACATTCAAAGATTAATGTAAGTGGGTGTGTGAAATTTGTGTCTAATTGCAATGATCTAAATGTTGGAAATTGATAAAAGAGACTAAACACTTAGAACATGCAACTTGTTTGAAGAGACGTTGTAACATGTAGGAAGATAGATGAAATGCAATACAAAGCAAGATAGAAGGGAAAATAAGGAGTGAACCTAGAAAATAGTAGAGGCTGAAGTGAAGACTACAAATGTACTTGAGATTCTACAAAATCTGATTTTTGAGGTTGGCGAGATACTTGTGCCAAACAAGGCGACTTAGTCCAGTTTCAGGAAAATTCTAGAAAATTGCATTGATGCTTGTTTCAGCCAAAAGGGTATCCGGATCCATGGAAATCTCCAAAAAACTTGAAAAGTGGGACTAAGTCACCACAACTGGGGGAAGTGTCCTTTCTCACTTTTTTGAAAATTTGAAGGTGGATTCTATAGACCTCAAACTGCACTTTTGCTCCTCCAAGTATTCAGACCAGAAAGCTTGATTTTCAACCTATAGGTGTTCTCCAAGCTCCAATTAGGGTTTTGGCAACCTTGAATAGCTTTGACACTTTGATAACAACACTTTCAATCCTATTGTTTGACAAATCTACAAACAAGACCTGCAAATCACACAAAGAGAGAAGGAAATGTTGGATTTTAGGGCATGGGGGTTTGCCTTAGTCAAACCCCTTTTAGGTAACTAAACCAAAATTAATAGAAAATGTAATGAAGTATGAATGTGAAGTAATGGAGTTAGTACCTTGCCGTGATGATTGATCTTGAGTTGTTGTAACAATGGTTGAATAATATTCCCTTGAATGCTTGCTTCATGACTTAGAATGCTCAAACCCTAGCTTGCTTGAGAAGAACGATATATGAGAAGGAGATAGAAGAATGAGACTTAGGAGATGTAGAAGAGATGAATTGTTAGGGTAGAATAGAATTGAATAGGGTGAAAATGAGGGGAAAACCCTTTATTTATACATGTTGTGCCCTAATTTCTTGAAAATAACACATCACAAGCTAGCCTTAGGGTTTAGGAGACAAAACCTCGTAAGAATTTTGAATTAATTTTGATTTTTATGCCACATGGGATTAAGTCGCCCAAGGTGGTGACTTAGTCCACCTGGGAAATTTTAAGTGGATGTCGAGAATTAAAGTGTGATTATTGTTGTTTAGCATGATTGTCTTTCGAAACACACTTAAGTAGGACCTATAAGTGCATTAAAGGGTCATTTTAACATAAGAAAGGGTTAAATTAGTGATGAAAAGCCTAGGAAAAGGAAAGTGTGAGAGTTTTTTTATAGCACCTTACAACACTTTGGAATAAGGCTTGGTAAGGTGTAAAAAGAGGTTATTTAGCTGAATTATGATGAAAGGGTCCTAGAAAAGTGGGAAGATGTGTTACAACACTCCACAACACCTTTGCAAGACACCATAAAATTCTTGTTGATTCACAAGGGTTCAAGACCTAATGTGAATGTGTTGACCACATTACAACATTAAATCTAGGCAAAACTAGACCAAAAACCACAAGAAAAGGCCCAAATGAGTGAAAAGTGTCAAGGCTACACTTTTTTGTGACACATTTAGCCCCCACTTTAGTGAGGAGATAAACTTTCTTCAAACTCACACTAAATTAGCCAAGTGGTGCCAATGCAGATGGTGAAGAATGAGAAATATGAAGGAGGTGGTCAAGCCCCCAGGATTCAAGATCCTAAGTCAAATTGACATAAGAGCAAAAAGACATATTCAAGGGTGAATGATTTGTAGAAAAACAAGATACATGATTATGCAATGGCAAGAACTAGAAGGAAGAGAAGAAGGAAAGTAAAAAGGTGGATCAAGCTTCGACTATTTTTCTAGCTAGTTGTGGATTGGATCTAGATTGTTTGTCCAAAAAACATGTGTACTCACTCTGGGATGACGAGACTTTTGGTTCTCCACTAAGTGAGAAGGCCCAAAGGGTGAGAAACATACACTCATGGATGGTATGTACTCACACACTCACAGGTGGCTATGGGGAAAGTCGTTCCACTGGTTGGGCTTCTCACTCTAACCATACCAAAGGTATATCTCCTGATAACTTTAATAAGGTGCCACAAAAGAAAATGAATTTTGTAAGGAATGTTCAAAAGGATTTTTCTTAGTTCATGCAATGTCTCATCCTAAGTAAAATTATGTGTAATGTATCCAAGAGAGGAAAAGTGCAAATGGTCTCATCTTGTTTGTAAGAGAGGACAAGTGCAATGTCTCATCATGGGAAACATTGTACCTAATGTTTCCAAGAGAGGAAATCACAAGAAAAATAAAATTTCACAATGAAATGTGAGTGTTGATGTATGTCCCCACTTTAAAGTGATTGCTAACACCATTACTATGAGAAATTTCTTTAAAGTAGAAGAAGAGGACATGAGAGCTTGTTCAAAAAGCCCTATGCCAAGTCATATTTTTTGGATAAGCTACGTCATGAAAAGGTGGTATGTCACATGCAAGTCAACTTAAGACATGTCATCCACATCCCAAGATTGCTCTTATATATTCATGAAAGGTTAATGACTAGCCAAAAGAGACAACGATGAGTGACATACAAGGACAAGGCTACATAACCCCTTGCCCCCACTTAGTGCAAGACACGAGTGAGCTGAAAGGATTGATGAGATGCACAGTTGAGTGAAAATTAGTATCGATTAGAGGAATTAGGTTCCCCCACATAAGGGAGAACTTCGAACTCCTTAAGATGTTGAATTTTACTACTCAAAGCCCTGCATTCATTAGTAGAATGACCATGAACTTTGTGGTAGGCGCAAAATGAATTCTTGTAATAGAATTTCTTCCGAGCTCATAGTGGAAGGGATATCAAGTGATCTTGGAGGATTCTCGACAAGATACCTTCTTGATCAAAGGTAGAAGGTGTTCCTTTAGCTTGTAACAAAGATGTGTCTTGCTTAGTACAAGATGTTATACCTATGCAAGGCTCTATATATTGTAAGATTTTGTACACTCCCATACAGGAGTGTGTAAAATCTAAATCATTAGTGTTTTACGAGATGACATTGACATTAGGTGAAGACTTCTTTGTGTTTTTCAAGTGTTGCTAAGGATCAATTTTGAGACCGCTAGTGTCCATCAGTTCAGGATGCACTAGTGGTGATGGTGGTTTAGAGGAATTGTTTGGGATAGTGTTGATGTTGGATGAAGATTTGATGATTTCAATTAAAGGACAATAACCAAAACCATATGATTTGTTATTTGTGTGTTAGGCTTGCTAAGGGTGTGGATACCTTGTTCATTAGCACCACAACCTTTTCCACTATAGCCAAGTTATTTCATAAGCTCATAATATTTTCCATAAATATTTTTTAGTGCTTTTGGATTGGGTGTTTGTTCATTGTGGGCTGCTTGTGAAGGATCAACTGAGTCTTGCATTGACAAGACTGTGGTTCCCTTTTTAGATTTTTTGTGCATGATCTTTTGTTGGTCCATGATGGTAGGTGTGAAGTCTAAGGAACCCCAATCATCGTCTAAGGGTGTTGGTTGTATGGGTTCCACTTGTGTGATTGGTGTTAAGGTGTTTAAATGGTTCTCTTTGTTTTGCACAAGTTGTAAGACACTCAACGGCTCAAGATTAGTGTCAATTATGTGGACTTGATTGTTGTAGATGTACTTCATCTTATAATGAAGAGTGGAATGCACCCCATTCATTGCATAAATCCATAGTCTACCTAAGAGAAGATTATATGAAATTTTATGAGGCATAACGTGAATATTTGTTTCCAATGTGTCCATTCCAACTGTAAGAGGTAAAGTGACCACACCGAGTGGTTGCTTCGTGATGTCAATTCCTTTAATAGATAAAGAATTAGTTTTAATGTTTGATCGATCAATGCCAAGCCTATCTAGAAGGCTCACGCTACACACATTAAGGGAAAATTCGGTATCTACAAGAAATATCTTGATCCCTTTTGTTTTATATTGAGCTATTACGATGAAAGCTTCATTTTGTTTTTGCACTTCCAAAGGAGGAAGCTCACTTTGGTAAAAAACAATATCAACATTAATTCCTTGAATAATAGTTTCTATGTCATTTAGTCGTGTATTAGAAGGGATATGAACTTTTTGTAAGGATTTCTTAATCATGTTGTGATAGTGAGGGGAGGCTTGAATAAGATCCCATAATGATGTCTTAGCAGGAGTATTTCTTAGTTGTTCAACAAGATCATACCCCCTAATGAGTTAATTTAAGCGAGGGGCAACATGTAATATGGGATTAAGCAAAGGTAAAGGTGTTTGGGTTGGTTGTTGTAGGTGTGGATTGTTTCTTCTGTAATGTGTGTAAATAATGGTATTATAACTCGGTCGTTGTGATGCATTATTCTTAGGTGGGTAGAGGATGAGTTCGGGTTTGTTTTGAGTTTTTTGTTTGTGTGAAGGTGGGTAAAAAATGAGTTGAGGTTGAATAATATTAACATCCATAAGTAAGAGAGAGAATAATGTTGTCTCATTATTTTCTTCTAAGGATACAATATTATTATTGTAATCGTTAGCCATATTGTGTATCATGATATCCTCCCTAGGAGGAAGGTTTTTAGGATAACTACAAACCAACTTCTCTTGACAATCAAAGGTTGGTTCTTCTAAAATGACTTCATCACAAAGAGGGGAATGATCAATGGTGGAATTTTCATGCACAAAAAAGGTTTTTCAAAGTGAAGGGGAACAAATAAGATTCTCATGACCTTCACTAATTGTGTTTTCTAACAACAAAGTATCTTCTTCACAACTAGGAGAAATACTAGGAGAAAAACAAATGCTATTGTCATGATTAGCTATGTTTGTGTTGTCATGTTTATTAATATCTTGTCCACTAAGAGATGTAAGAGGAGAGAAACAACTTGGATTCTCAAAACTCTCATTGATTGGTTCTTCTAACACCAAAATATCTTCATCACTAAGAGGAGAGATATTAGGAGAAGAACAAATATGATCATTAGGAATGTCTAGGTTTGTATCTTCTTTCACTAAAACAGTCTCATAGGGAGGGGATAGGAATGTTTTCTTAGCATGTTTAGATTTGTAATCTATTAGCATTGTTTAAACAAAAACGAAAAGTGCATGTAACCATTTGATGCAATGTTTCAACAATATAAACAATGTATATCCAAAGATACAAAACATTTTTATCCAATATATGCTAAGGTTTAAGAATGTGAATAATGTACATGCAAGAATGAAAAGCACTTTTATAAAAACTTATGCAAAGTTTTATGAATAGAAACATTGTATATGCAAAAGTGAAAAGTACTTTTATCAATGTTCTGCAAAATTTTAGAAATGTAAGCATTTTCAAATCTAATGATGACATGATTTGAAAAATGACTACCCTAAATTGATGATTTTGAGCTAGATGCATAAAACCAATGTTCCTGAAACTTTCCAAACTTATAGTATACGATACTAGGAGGATGAGAAAGCACAAAAATGAGGTTTTTGATGTTGTAATAGACAGTGAAAATTTTGGAAAGGGACTAAGTTGCCCAAAATGGCTAATTAGTCCCAATTAGGGTTTTTTTCAAAATTTCCAGAAATTTACAACTGATTTTGATGCTTTTGATGTTGGATGACCAAAAGAGGAAATATAAATGCAGATTTTGTTGGATTATTAATGATTTCAGATGCAAAAATGCAAAGTATATACACTTTCATTAATGCAAAAATGTGAAACACTAGAATGTAAATTAAACAATGCAAAATGCAATGCCAATTGAATCTAAGGGGATAAGGGACTCCAAATCAGAAAAGAAGATGTTTGAAAGGAGGGTTCACCAAAATGCAATGAATATTTTGGTACCACTTAGGTTTCTCTAACACTTCTAGGGTTTTTCACCTAAAAGGAGAGAAAGATGATACCAAAATGGTAATGTTACATTCAAGATTAAGTGATAAGTGTGTGTGTGAAATATGTGTTTAATTACAATAATCTAAATGCTGAAAATTAATAAAAGAGACTAAACACTTAGAAAATGCAACTTGTTTGAAGACACATTGTAACATGTAGGAGGATAGATGAAATGAAATACAAAGCAAGATAGAAGGGAAAATAATAAGGAGTGCACTTGGAAAATAGCAGAGGCTGAAGTGAAGACTGAAATGTCCTTGAGATTCTGTAAAATCTAATTTTTGAGGCTAGCGGGACACTTGTGCCAAATTGGGTGAATTAGTCCAATTTCAAGTAAATTCTAGAAAACTACACTAAGGCTTGTTTCCACCAAAAGAGTACTCAAATCCGTAGAAATCTCTGAAAAACTCGCATAGTGGGACTATTCACCACAACTGGGGGAAGTTTCATTTTTCACTTTTTTAAAAATCTAAAGGTGGAATCTGTAGACCTCGACCTGCACTTCTACTCCTCCAAGTATTCAAACCAGAAAGCTTGATTTTCAGCCTGTAGGTGTTCTCCAAGCTCCAATTAGGGTTTTGGCAGCCTTGAATGGCTTTGAAACTTTGATGAAAACACTTTCAATCCTATTCTTTGACAAATCTACAAACAAGACCTACAAATCACACAAAGAGAGAAGGAAATGTTGGATGTTAAGGCATGGGGGTTTGCCTTAGTCAAACCCCTTGTAGATAACTAAACCAAAAAGAATAGAAAATGTAATGAAGTATGAACATGAAGTAATGGAGTTAGTACCTTTCCATGATGATTGATCTTGAGTTGCTACAACAATGGTTGAATAATCTTCCCTTGAATGCTTGCTTCATGACTTAGAATGCTCAAACCCTAGCTTGCTTGAGAAGAATGATAGATGAGAAGAAGAAGATAAAAGAATGAGACTTAGGAGATGTAGAAGAGATGAATTATTAGGGTAGAATAGAATTTAATAGGGTGAAAATGAGGGGAAAACCCTTTATTTATACATGTTGTGCCCTAATTTCCCAAAAATAACACATCACAGGCTGACCTTAGAGTTTAGGAGACAAAATTGCGCAAGAATTTTGAATTATTTTTTATTTTTATGCCACATAGGACTAAGTTGCCCAAGGTGGTGACTTAGACAACCTGTACAATTTTAAGTGGATGTCAGGAATTAAAGTGTGATTATTGTTGTTTAGCAGGATTATCTTCTGAAACAAACTTAAGTAGGACCTATAAGTGCATTAAGGGGTCAATTTAACATAAGAAAGGTTTAAATTAGTGATGACAATCCTAGGAAAGTGTGAGAGTTTTTTAAAACACTTTGGAATAAGGCTTGGTAAGGGGTAAAAAGAGGTTATTTAGCTGATTATGATGAAAGGGTCCTAGAAAAGTGGTAAGATGTGTTACAACACTCCACAACACCTTTGCAAGACACCATAAAATTATTGTGGATTCACAAGGGTCCAAGACCTAATGTGAATGTGTTGACCACATTACAACATTAAATCTAGGCAAAACTAGGCCAAAAACCACAAGAAAAGGCCCAAATAAGTGAAAAGTGTCAAGGCTACACTTTTTTCGACACATGAAGAAATCAATGATGATTTTTGTAATGCTAGAATAAAAACATCAAATAAGATTAATCTAATAAATGCATATAATAATCTAATCTTACGCTAACAACAAAGAACAATGGAAACTAAAACATAAATACAAGAACAATCTCACCGAATATTTGTATATTTCCTTGAATGACCTCAATTGCACTTCTCCATTTTGTCATTGTAATATAATTGCCCTCAGATTTTAACAAGTATGCAAGTATGGCCTATTGATTATTGATTTAGCAAAATGTTGAAGATTTATTGAGTTTGCTTCCTAAAAGTATATAGATTTCGGGAGGAGGAATAATGACGAAGGTTGGGTCAATTTATAGAAAATTGATTTTTGAATGACTGGCTCATATTCAAAAGGCAAATCGATGATTGAGGTAATGAATGCCATGCGATAGAGATTCAGTGTCAGTAATAATGCGAGTGAAAAAATCTACATGATTAAGTTAAAATTATATAATAATTTAATCTAATGTTGAGACTGTTCAAAATTCAAAAGAATAAGAATTGCATGAAAGAGATAAAGAAGAAACATTGTGTTCAAATGAACGAATGAATTATTTAATTAAATAAATTTATTTAATTAATAATAATTTGCATGTAGAAGAATAAGACTGATTGATCAAACTAGAAATTATGTTTAACAGAAACGATCAGATATTAAATCAAGAGATAACTGAATGATTTAATTAAATCTTGACTTAAGTAGTAAATGAATAATTAGATAACTAAGCAATTATCTAATCATAGAGGAATATGCCAGGAATAATTCTTTTTATGAATTAAATGTTTATTTAATTCAACATTCAAAATTCAGAGATTAAATTAAATAAATAAAGTTTTATTTAATTGACTAGAGAAAAGATTATAGAATAATTAAATAATTCGAAATGAGTATTTAATTATAGTCAGAAATGTGATGGGGGTAAATTAAATAATAGTTTATTTAATTTTAGAAAGAGGATTAAATAATTAGCAACGTAATTAAATCAATAACATTTATTTAACTAATAAAAAAAAATAAAGGTCATAATGAATTAATTAAATAATTCAGGCTATTTAATTAATAGACGATAGTTGGTCCTTTAGAAAATAATTAATTAATTACCATTATTTAATCATGACCATGAGTAATAGAAAGGTGTCGAAAGTGGTGTCACAGGCCTAGACCAATTTTCAATGTCTACAGTTTGCCCCTCTTTGATACAATGTCTTTTTTCCTTTGTGTCAAAGAAAATCAGTTAAAACATGGCCCAATCGTGCTCCAGTGTGCAATACTTTAGGGTATACCCCCTCAAGAAAAATGACAATTTTTGAAAAAAAATTGAAAATTTTGGAAATTATCTCGATTAGGTAATTTGATAGTCAGAAGTTTGATGGTTGTGAAAGAAATCGATTTTGAAGTGGTTTGGAATGCGAAATGGATGTTAGAATTTGGAAAATAGTGCGTCAAGTACAGAAGGTTGGAGAGAAACCCTCCAAAATCCTAGGTATAAATACAATTTGGGGTGGAAAATCAAATCATTTGTACCCTAGACTTTGAGAAAACTTTGATCTTGCCCCAGAGCTCACAGTGAAGATGTTTCTCATTTCATACACAGAGCACAAATGATGTGGTGGGTCCACCCAGGACAAGAACATATGATAGGCCTCCTTCTGCACAACAAGTACCTCATCATCAGTCGCCCCCTCAAACTCCACATGGGAGCAATGGTAGCACATCTTAGTGACATGTTTATTTTTGTAGATATTGTATTATGATCATAGAGCCTATGAGCTCCCTCTCGATTGATACATTTTGGCATTGTACTATGACACATATTCTTTTTTAGTGATATATATATCATTTTTTGGCGTCGATATATGATTTGTAGTTGTTCATATGATTATGCAGTGTTTTATATGATTATGCAATGTTATATTTATGATTATGCAGTGTCCTATTTATTGCATGTACATGTTATGGATTATGATGTTTACATTATGATGTTTCATTTCCTATGATGATGTGTTTATTCTATGTGATGATGAATACACAATATTTATAAATGTTATGTATGCATTCTATGTTTATGATAATGAGATGCAATGTGATTTTATTATATATAACGCCATGTGGATGTATCTATAATATATACAATTTTTTGATTGGTAAATGCATGTGTGTCATGATTTTCTAGATGCGAAGGATATGCATATTTTTGTGTTGTTTTGAAATGCAACATAGATGTATGGTGTACTATATATATGATGATTTCTACATGATGGTTGTAAAATGAATGCATATGAAAATTACTTAATTTTTTGTGTGTCATAGGACTTCATCATTATTCACGAAAGAAGAAATTTTATCGCAGATTAATCAAAATGTTAATATTAGAAATGGTTGTTAGAATAATGTAGAATCTTCAATATTTTGCCAAATATAAACTAAGACTTGCATTTAATAATCATTGGGCGGGACATGACACAAATGGATAGTAAACACCATGATATGAGATAAACCATGGTGTACAAAGTCATCCACTTGCTAAAACAGACAGTCGTAGACAAGGAGTGTCTTGACTCATACTAAGGGAAAAATTGCCCCAGTCTTTTTATCAAGACAAACCACAGATAGAAATCAAAGAAAAAGACATAGTCAGGATAAATCATTTCTCCTCTAAATACTTCATGGGACATCCTTGAGGAAGGTAGTAACCTGGCTTGAAAACTAATTAAAAATATAGTCGGCAGACAATAATCAAAGAAAAATAGTCTTGAAACATCCTTGCTTCTCTAAATCCTTCATTGGACATCCTCGAGAAAGTTAGTCATGGGACTTGAAGATAAAATCAAATGAAAATATAAGAATAAATAAGCCATAAATTCAAAAAGGCCAATAAAAATATTTGCCAAAATTTGATTTGTTTTTGTTTATTTGATAAGTTAATTTTTTGATAAAGCATAATGTCAAGGATGGCACATACCGTATAAGACATTGAGTTTGGTTTTGATTTTGTGACTATTTGTGTAAGGCATGATGAAGCTTGGTTTCAAAAAGACATGTACCATATAAAACGTTGAGTCTGATGTCATTGATGGGACAAGCAGTATAAGGCTATGATGATTGTTTTCCTAAATGATAATGCCTATTGTTAAGAAGGACACATCTTGTATAAGACACAAGTTGACTATTTTGGCAATTTGTTTGATTTGATTTGATGGCATTGTTGACTTGTTTGTCTTGTTGATGTGTTACTTGTCTAGATACTTTGCGTATTGTTTGTTTGTGATGATAGTGTATGAATTATGTTGACTAACACGACGTATCCTAAAGGATTGACCTAGTGTGGCCTCGGGGGCTCATTGATTGATGTCCTTACCTACATTATACATGCAAAGACCTCGTAGTTCAACTAGACTTTGACTGACATAACTGACTGAAAAATATTTACTTAACTTGATGATATCTGACATATGTGTTTGTGAATGTGATAAACCCTAATGGACTAACCTAGTGCAGCCTCGGGGGCTCATCGATTGATGGCCTTGTCTATTTTATACACGTAGAGACCTCATAGTTCGACACGACCAATGACTTTGACATGTACAAAGAATGAGTCATGATTGTATGTGTGTGATACATGAGAAACCTAAAAAGATAGACCTAATGCCTCGGGAGCACATCGACAGATGGCCTTTCCTACATCTAGTCACAAAGGCAACATAGTTCAACTATGTCTACGACTAACTTAAAACAACTAACTTTGAATTTGTTTTGGGGATTTTTGACATGTTTTTATTTTTTTGTCTTTTTGGGGTTTTATGATGTTTTGGATTTTTTTTCAGCACATTTTCTAACGTTGGGACATCAAGTGCAAGGTCCAAATGACATAGGTCCAGTATTTCCCCCTAGTCGGTATAAGACCAATAGGATGGAGTTGGGAGACATAGTGGACTTGATGTCAATCATTCCAAGTTATGGAAAGGACAACCATTTATTATGGGTGATGGTGGAAAAGTATGATTGGAATGATGGTAGATGAAGGAGCAAAGTCGACTACACATGGCGTCTGTTTTCCAGGTTTTGACCATGGTACTTATCCAAAGCGCCACCGAAGTGGTTTTCACTATTGGACGAATTATTTCTCTTTACTATTTTATTGATTTTTCATTTTTTTGGTATTACAAAGACGCCTGTTTGCCAAGTTTTCATAAAGGTAATAATTTTTTTGTTTATTTTTCTATTTATTTTTGTATATTTTTATGATTAAGACAAGGCTCTTAGAAGTTATGCATAGAACCTCTTCAGATGAAGGCTGTTGATTGGTGATGATAGTGGTTCTCCTTTAGGAGTAGAGAGTTGATATGCTCCTGATCCAAAGGCTTTTGTAACAATGTAAGGTCCTAACCAGTTTGGTTCAAATTTGCTTGGTTTTTCTCTTTCTGCTTGATTCTTTGGGTTCTCCATTAAGACCAAGTCACCAATGTCAAAATGTCAATTCAAAACTTTTATGTTATAGTTGCAACGAAGACGGTTTTGATATGCTTGAAGATGATCTACTGCCTTTTGTCTCCATTCATCTAATAATTCTAACTCATGCAGTCTTGAAACACGGTACTTCATCATCAATATGACCTTTCAACACACCCATAAGGAAGGAATTTTGACTTCAATAGGTAAGATAGCTTCAGAACCGAATACCAAGGAGTATGGAATGGCGTCGATGGGACTACGGATGCTTGTGTAGTAAGCCCATAAGGCAGGATTAAGCTATAAATGTCAGTCACGACCAGTGTCATTGACAGTCTTTTTGAGGATTCTAATGACTATTTTGTTAGACGACTCAGATTGGTCGTTACCTTGTGGATAATAAGGAGTGGAAAAGTGGTGTTGAATATGGAATTCTTCACAAAGATGGTAGATTTCTTAGTTTTTAAATGGGTGTCCATTGTCTGTGATGATGGATTGAGGAACACCATACTGAAAAATGATGTAATTTAAGATAAACTTTGAAATTTGTGTCGATAATATAAGTCATAGGAATAGCCTCGATCCACTTGGTGAAGTATTCGGTTGCAGTTATGATGAACTTATGGCCATTGGAAGATGGAGCAAGTCCCCATTGGGAAAAGGGCCATGGTGAAGTTATCGATCGAAGCTCCTATGCTAGCGCTTGTATCAAGTCTCTATATACTTGGCACTATCAACATTTCTTGATGAAGACATATGAGTCCTTTTCCATGGTAGGCTAATAATAGCCCATTCTCATAATATTCTTGGCTATGGTAGGACTGCTAGAATGGGATCCACATATACCCTCGTGTACCACATGTAAGGTTGCTTGTGCTTCTTCCTACATCAAGACATCTCAGTAAGGTAGTGTCTAAGACACGTCTATAAAGGGTATCTTCGATGATGGTATATTTGGAATACTTATGTATAAATGTCCTAGGTTAGTTGTTTGATAGGTCGAAGGGTAGGATTTGGGCATGGAGGTAGTCATATATGTCCTTGTACCATGGGGAAGTGGGACCAACAAGCTAACACACCATCATAGAATCTGGGACATCATAGGTAGGGACCAAAATCTATTCAACCAAAAAGTCGAATTTAGGCATGTTGCTAGGTATATCCAATAATGAAATGACAGTTGCCATAGCATTTGTTTCCCTGTTCTGAACGTGGGGTATTTGTTGAAACATGATGTTATCAAAATATTTCTTAAAACTGTCTACCATGTGCTTGTATTGGGCAAGTTTCTCATCTTTAGTTTTATATTCATCATTGTCTTGTCAGACTACTAGCTAAGAGTCTCCATAAACTTCTAGATTCTTAATATTCCATTATACTACCATTTTTAGTCCTGTTACAAGGGCCTCATATTCTTCTATATTGTTTGTGCAAGGAAAAGCAATTTTGAATGACTTAGGAATAGTGTCACCTTGTGGTGTAACAAAAAATATACTTGCTCTTGAACCATGATTAGTGTGGGACTCGTCAAAGTATAACTTCCATGTGGTTCTTTTGTATTTTGTATGCTAACTGTACTATGAAGCATCTAGTAGACTGTAGTCTCCCTTATAATGTTCTTAGTTGACTGATGTTGGCTAGTAGATGCATGTCCATTATAGCCTTTAGTTTTGTTGGGTCTACTTCAATGCCTCGTCTAGAAATAATGTATCCTAGAAGTTTTCCTAATTGAAGGCTAAAGACACATTTTTTGGATTTAGCCTTACTTTGTATGCTTCTAGTCTTTGAAATATCTTATCTAGTACTTGCAAATAATTAGTTCTTGTCAATGATTTGGCTATCAAATCATCCACATATTCTTCCATGAGATTATGTACAAGGTCATGGAATATAGTTGTCATAGCACATTGATATGTAGCTCCAACATTTTTAAGCCCAAAAGGCATGACGTTCCAACAATATGTTCCCCATGAACATGTAAAATCTTTCTCATGTTGGTCCTCAAGTGGGATTCTAATTTGATTATATCCAGAGAAACCATCCATGAGGGATAGCATCTCATATCCTACTATTAGGTCCACTATCATGTCAATGTTTGGTAAAGTGAAGTCATCTTTAGTACATGCCTTGTTGATATATCTCTAAAGTTTGTACAAATACAAATGCCCCCAGATGGCTTCATGACTGGCACAAGATTAGAAATCCATTATGCATAGTCTATTGATCTGATAAATCCGACATCCAATAGTTTCTTAAGTTCATCTTTGACTAGTAACGCAATTTGTGGATGCATTTTCCTTAATGGGCTTAACATCTGGTTGTAATGGTAGATGATGTAATATAAGTTTAGGATCCACCCCAAGCATGTCGGCATATGACCATGCAAATTTTATTCTGTCTTTTTGTAAAGAAGTCACGAAACTCTGGTTGCTTTGTCTCTGTCAAAGATGTTGCAAATTAAATTACCTGAGGATTATCTTCAGTGTTTATGTTTATCTCGACATATTATTCCACTAACATTGGTGAATTTTCCTTAGCAACTGGGAGAATGTTCAAACATCCATCCTTAGGTGCCTTAGAGAGGTTTTCGCTCTTGGATGCATCCTTTATTTTTACTGTTTCATCATCCCAAGGCACCTTTAAGTTTTTACCTAGGGACTTGTCATTTTCATTTTTTTCATTTTTTTTTCTTTTCATTTTCACTTTTGCAACTGGAGGTGTGAATAGACTCCCCAAAATATGTCATTTTATCCAAGTCTATGGTAAATCTAGCCTTGTGGTCTTCACTAGGTACGCCTTCTTGTAGTCCCATGAACTCAGCTATTGCTTCGTCATTCTCAAATATGTCTAAAATGGGTGTGCCTTGTCGATCCCAATCAATAAGTTGGGGATATATGAGGGGCATGTCATCATCAAAGTTATCAAATGTGGAGGCTGACAAGGTGAGGATAGATTGGTTGAAATGGTAAAAAAAAATTGGACCAACTCCTTTTTGTTCTTTTTCCTAGGGATATGTAGACTTTGTGGTGGTATCACTATTAGGGCTAGGTCATTAGAAGTTGGTTCGTTAGGTGCCCAAGAGACAAGATGAAGGGTTTCTCAATAGTAAAGCTTGATTCATTCTTCTTTCTTCAAGGACTTTTGAGGATGGGAATTAGTGGATTTTGGCGAGGGATTTATCATTTGGTCAAGTTCCCCAAATAACTTATCTAAGTCCATTATGTTGGTGGAAGAAAGGGAATCCCATTCATATTCGTTTGAGTTAGGGGAGTCACAGTAGAATGGGTCAAATGGTTTGTGGAATATCTCAATGTCTTCAGAAGCACTTACTTCCTCTTGCAGTGGTGTCGAGGTACTAGGAACGCCAATCCTAATCAGTTGAAACCCTAGCCCTAGGCTATTTGGTCATTGTGAGACAATGATTGGTTCAGTCCTTCCATTTGGATGTAGTCCTAACCCAATATGTCTATCATATCATTTCCTTTGCATTATAATGAAGCCTTTTCCATATTGATCTTTAGATATTTGAATAGACGATGGAGGGTTTTCATTGTCTTCATTATATAACCAGGAGGTGAAATCTTCTTGATCCATAGCTTCTTTACTTAACTCTCCCCATTTTGTGAAAGTCATTATAGGAGGGACATGTATTGTGACAATGGACTGTCTCCTATCTGTTGTGGGTAAATAGTATTACTTAGGAGGCACCAACTGGCTGACACAATAAGATGCTTTCATATGATATTCTCCACAACCCTTATCTTGGATCTCGACTTTAGGAATGGATGATGGTTTTTGGGGTGCATATGATTTGGAAAGAGCTAGTGGATCAACATACAGGGATAAAGTGGAGGATGAAGCCTCCTAATTAACTGACACTTATCATTGTGGTATTTCACATAGGCTAGTGCAATATTGGAAAGGATCTGGATTGCCATCGATTGTGATCTTGGTGCCATTATATGATAATTTGAGACACTGATGGTAAGTGGAAGGTGTGAATTTCATAGCATGTATCCAAGGTCTACCCAGTAATAGATTATAGGGGAGGACGAGATCCAAGACTTGGAAACTAGTGTCCATAACCACAGGGCCAATCTTGATAGGGAGTCTTACAACTCATTTAGATGACCTTTCCTCATCATCATATGCATTAATGACTATACTCTTATTTGTGTCAACCTAATGCCTTAACCAGTTTCAAGGTGCAAAGATTCAACCTTTCTCCTTTGTCTACCAAGAATCGTCTGACTTTGGTTTGATGGACAAGAACTTCAAGGTGTACTGGGTTGTTATGGTTGGTCTTCTCAGTTGAATAATCCTATTGAGAGAAAATGGCATGATGAGAATTGGTTAAGTATCCTACCATCTCTTTGAAATTATTGGCATCTAAGTTGGTGGGGACATTTGTGCTTTGCAAGCTTTTGTCTAGAATGGCTTGGTGATCAGGTGATATAGTAAACAGTTCCAAGATGGATGTTTGTGTTGGGGTCTTCCCCAATTGGTCTAGTAAATTATACTTAGGCTTGGAAGATTGTGGTTGTGGCTCCGATGAAGGAACTGGAATGGTTATCTTAGTTCGACGTGTATTGAAAGCACATTCAAGACTCTTTTTTATGGTAATGGTGTGGATATTTTCATCAACAACTCAGATATGATTTATGATCATACCATGGTTATATTCATACTTAGTATTGGCATAATTGACCGATGTATTAGACTTAGCTCTTGAATTAGAGGCCTTTCCTTTCCCATGGTCGTGTAATGGATCTATGAAGACCTTGTGGTCACTATTTTTGGTATGTTTTTGCCCATTGACTTCTATGGTTTTGTCTTCAACAAAATCTTGTATGATGTTCTTCAGTTGTCGGCATTGTTGTAGGCTATATCCCTTAGTTTGATGGTAATTACGAAAGGCATTGTCATCCCACCATGAGGGTTTAAATTTTCTAGGATCATACTACTTTGGCTCTAGAGGTTGTATGAGTTTATGTTTCATTAGTTCTTTGAAAACTGTCTCGATTGGTTCCCCTAAGGGGGTAAACTCACATTTTGGAAATCTACTTTGTGGTTGTTGTTGTTGTGAATTTTGGACAAAGTTTTTGGTTTGATCAACACTATTGGGTATGTCCTGAGATAGGTTGTATTCTCTAAAAGTAATGACCGGTCCTGCATGTAGGGTATTAGTGATGAAAGCGATGGAGAGTTGGAGTGTGGTGATTTTCCAAGGACCTTAGAAAGATGCTATGAAGCCATTGAAAACATATCTATACCCCTGCAAGAACCTAACTAAGTGTTGAGAGTGTTTGACCTTTAGGGAAGATTAAGGGTCAAGGGTGAGATAGTGGCAAAACACCAAGATTGGTTTGGTAGTTGTGAACTTGGATGAAAGTGGGGATGGCCAGTAGAACTAGGGGTACCTATACCTAAGATAGGACCTATAGGTGAAGGTGGTGGAGAGTGCCACCATAGGGGATTGCCAAGGTGAGACCCAGAGCATGGAATAGTGAGTGTTCCATCCAACCCCAGCTTACATCAGATTGGTATCAGAGCCACTGAAAGGTTTGGGATAGTGACTTGTATGGTTGAATCAAGTGGTTCCAACACCATGGTGACCAATGCAGAATTGGAAAGAGACCTGATAGAGCAACAAGACAAGAACAAGCAACTTGAAGTTACAGTTGAAGAGATGAAGCAGAGGTTAGAAGAGGTGGTAGAGGTTGCAGGCAAGATGAAGGTACAACTAGCAGTGGTTAGAGATAAGGTTGAGGATCAGGTTGAGGAGGACATTGAACTAGATCCTAATCCACCACTAAATGAGGAACCCTTCCTCAAGGCATTGAAGGCTTTGAGTGGTAAAGCATTAGAAGGCATTCCCATCTTCATAGGTAGAATGGATGCAGAGTTGGTTATGGAGTGGATAGAAGTAATGGAGAATCACTTTGAGTGTGATGGAGTGACTGAGGCACAAAAGGTGAAGATAGCAAAATCAAGGCTAAGGGGACAAGCACTGACTTGGTGGAATTTCCTACAAGAAGAAAGGGAGAATGAAGGCAAGAAACACATTTCAAGTTGGAAAGCTATGGTGGCTAAAGTGAAGGAGTATTACCTACCTGAAGACTATGAGGTCCAATTGCATAAGAAGAGGCAAAATCTTAGGCAAAGAGACCTAGATGTAGCTACCTACACCAAGGAGTTCCAAAAACTAAGTCTTAGGTCTAGGGTGCAAGAGGTGGAAAGCATCAAGGTGGCGAGGTATCTAAATGGCCTCAAATGGAACATCCAAGAAGATTTGAGTCTCTTTACCCTCACCAATCTCCATAGTTGTTTTCAAATGGCTTTTAAGGTGGAGGAGAAGCTGAAAAAGAAACAAGACTCCAATTCTAAAGGTAGAGGAAAAGGCAGAGAACAAAGAGATCAAAGAGGGCAAAGGGGTGGCTACCAAGGTAGAGGCAATGACCAAAGAAACCAAGGAGAGTTTAAATCCATAGATCATGGCAATGAAACACCTTCTAGAGGAGGGTATAACAGAGGTAGAGGTTCTCAAGGAGGATCCACTAGAGGAAGAGGAGCAGGCAGGAGCAATTCCTATTTTGCAAACATGAAATGCTACCATTGTGGTCAAGTTGGACATCCAGCCTATAGGTTCCCAAAGAAAGCATCATCTTCATCAAGCAATGAGAAGAGAGTGGCTTATGCACAAGAGGACACCATGAGTCCTAAGTCAACTGAGGTCAGTCACATTGAATTTGAGATGGGAGAGAGTTTGATGTTTAGAAGAGTCTTGATCAAACAATCAGTCAGGGAGGAACCAAGACAAAGGAGAGCTCTATTCAAGGTAAGGTGCAGGGTCATAGTAGATTTAGGTTCAATAGAAAACATTATATCACAGGAGGCAGTAATGAAATTGAAATTGGAGAAGGTACCCCACACTAACCCCTACAAGGTCACATGGCTTAACAAAGGGCAAAGTGTCTTAGTGAATGAGCAAGTAATGGTGGAATTTTCCATTGGAGGATACAAGGAAAAGTTAGTTTGTGATGTCTTACCCATGGATGCATGTCATCTACTATTGGGCAGACCATGGCAATATGATAGGAGTGCCATGTATGATGGAAAAGAGAACACCATCTCATTTAAGAAGGATGGAAAGACTTTTAAGTTGTAGTCACTGTCAGAAGAGGATGAAGGATAGTCAAAGACACCAAGTGCTCTACTAAGTAGTGGAAAAGAGTTCCTCAACACCATACATGAAGGTGGAGAAGGATATGTAGTATTGTTGCAATCCAAGGAGGAAGATAAGACTGAAAAACCAGTCATACCTGGAGAAGTCCAGAACTTACTTGAGAAGTATAAGGACTTAGTAAGTGATGGTACACCTACAACTTTACCTCCTAAAAGGGCTATTAGTCATCAGATTGAATTCATACCTGGAGCATCCTTGCCTAACAAAGCAGCATATAAGCTTACATCAGATTAGAATTTGGAAGTGGCTAGACAAGTGCAAGAGTTTTTGGATCAAAAATTGATTTAAAAGAGCATCAGCCCATGTGCAGTACCAGTAGTCTTGGCAACCAAGAAGGGAGGAAAATGGAGATTATGTACTGATTCTAGGGAAATAAATAGAAGCACAATCAGGTATAGGTTCCCTATTCCTAGAATTGAAGACTTAATGGATTGTCTTGGAGGAGCTTAGTATTACACCAAGTTGGATCTCAAGAGTGGATACCATCAAATCATAATTAAGGATGGTGGTGAGTGGAATACAACATTTAAGACAAATGATAGGTTATATGAATGGAGAGTGATGCCATTTGGTCTCTCCAATGCCCCTAGCACATTCATGAGGCTCATGAATGAAGTGCTCAAAGATTTCACAGGAGTATTTGTGGTGGTATACCTTGATGACATTCTCATATTCAGCAAGACAGCATAAGAGCATTTAAAACATGTGGAGTTGGTTCTTAGAAGGTTGCAAGAGGAAAAGTTGGCAATCAATCTAGAGAAGTGTGAGTTCTTTAAGCAAGAACTTGTATATTTGGGTTTTGTAGTGTGCAAAGGATCTTTGAAGATGGATCCAAGCAAGGTGGAAGCTATCCTAAACTGGCCTACACCAACCATAGGGACTGAGGTAAGAAGTTTCCATGGATTGTCTCAATTCTATAGACAATTATAAGGAACTTTAGTGATATTTGTGCACCTATCCTAGATACAATCAAAGGTGGTCTAAAAACCAAGTTTAAGTGGACACACGGAGCTGAGAAAGGGTTTGAGAAACTAAAACAAGAAGTGGCAACTCAACCTATACTCTTATTACCTAGTTTTGACAAGTTGTTCACTATGGAATGTGATGCTAGTGGAGTGGCAGTAGGTGGAGTGTTAAGTCAAGAGGGCAGGCCTATAGCCTTCTTTAGTGAGAAGCTCAATGAAGCAAATAAGAAGTATTCAACTTATGACTTAGAACTTTATGCTTTGGTTCAGTTACTTAGGAAGTGGAGGCATTACCTTCTCCCCAAGGAGTTTGTGGTCTTTACAGACTATTAGACACTTAGCTATATCAACACCCAAGAGAAGTTGAGCAATAGACACTTGAAGTGGATGGAATACATCCAAGCTTTTACCTTCACCATCAAACACAAGAAGGGCCAGATGAATAAGGTAGAAAATTCATTGAGTAGGATTTTGTTGACAGTACAAGAGATACAAGTGAAGAGCATAGGGATTGAAAGCTTTAAAGATCTCTATGGAGAGGATGGAGATTTCTCAGAAGCCTATAAGGTATGTTCTGAATTTGAGAATCATTTTCATAGTCAATATACTGAGTATACATTGCAAAGTGGATTATTGTTTAAAGGGAATCAGTTGTGTGTTCCAAAAGGATCCATGAGAGAAAACCTCATTCAAGAGAAGCATAATGGTAGTCTTAGTGGACATTTTGGCATCAACAAGACTTTAGAACTAGTACAAAGGTTTTACTATTGGCCTAAGTTGGCAAGAGATGTTAGAAAGTATGTGGAACAATGTGATGTGTGTATGAAAGCTAAGGGAGGAGCTAGTAATGCTGGTCTTTATCAACCCCTACCCATTCCTAACAGACCATGGGAGTGTGTAAGTATGGATTTTGTGGTAGGACTCCCTAAGACCAAGACTGGTTTTGACAATGTATATGTAGTGGTGGACAGATTCAACAAAATGAGTCATTTTATCCCTTGTAAATCCACTCATGATGCTAGCTACATAGCTCATCTTTTCTTTAAGGAGGTTGTAAGGATTCATGGCTTACCTTTAAGCATTGTTTCAGATAGGAATGTTAAGTTCATGAGTCATTTTTGGAAGACTCTATGGAGTAGATTGGGTACCAACCTGTCATTTGGATCACTTACCATCCTCAAACTGATGTTCAAACGGAGGTGGTTAATAGGGTGTTGGGTAATCTTCTTAGGTGCCTAACCAAGGAATATGGACAAACATGGGACATGGTGATCTCACAGGCTGAATATGCCTATAACGATAGTGTCAACCGGACCATAGGGAAAAGTCCTTTTGAGGTTGTGTATGGAATGCACCCAAGAGGTATTTATGAGCTCAGGGATCTAGGAGCCATGGAGAATAGGAGTGGACATGCTGAAGACTTCACTCACACCATGAAAGAGATTTAGGAGCAGGTAAAAAGGACAGTCACCGAGGCTACACAAAAGTTGAAGGAGAAGGCAGATTTGTCAAGGAAAGATGTGCAATTTGCAGTAGGAGATTTTTTCATGGTTCACCTTAACAAATCAAGGTTGCAAAAGGGAATGTCAACCAAATTGCAAATGAAGAGAATAGGACCATGCAAGATATTAGCCAAGTATGGCAAGAATGCATACAAGGTGGAGTTACCTTTTGACTTGGGAATTTTGCTAGTTTTCAATGTTGCAGATTTGATCAAGTACAAGGGATTAGTCCAAGAGATGGATCAGAATAGTAGAGAGGTTTTCCAAGATGTTAGTAACATAGCACTACCTATTCAAGATAAGCTTCAGGCAGAAAAGATCTTGGAGTCAAGAGTGCAAAAGTCTACAAGGAAGAAAGTGTACATGGAACACCTTATCAAGTGGAAGAACAAGCCTGAATTTGAGGCTACATGGGTACAAGAGGATCAATTCAAGAAGAATGGCATAGATATGTCACTGATCTCTCCTTCCATTCCTTAGTGTTTGGCTGAGAGGGGGGGAGAATGGTGCAGGAGCACCTAGAAGAATACCTAGGAAACACTAGGAATAGGAAATTTTTGTTAATTTTTGTTTTAATGTGATAAGGTCATGTGACCATTGCAATTGAGTGAGAGACCTAAAATTTCTTGGTCAAGAGCTATCAAGAGTGGCAACGTTTTGGAGTTTAGATACTCACTTTGTTAGTTTCTAGGAAATTGGCAAAGGTGGCAAAATGGAACATTTTGCACTTTTGCCACCTTATAACTAACATGTACGACCAAGGAGGTTATAACCACTTTGGGAAACCTATTTAAGGATTTCCTCGACCTGTGTGAAAGGTTGGAAGGAATTTGGAAACATTTTGAAAATTTTGGAAAATTTATGAATACTAAGTGTGGTCAGTGAGAAGGAAGTATGAAATTTTGTGTTTTGTGTTGAGTTTGTGTGGTGTAGATGTGATCATGGCACTGTGGATGCTGTAGAACTTAGTTCATTTATTTTCCAAGTTTTGTGTGGGTTAGTAGATAGTTGGTCTGTGCAATTCAAGCTTTTGTTTACAGTTAATTAGCTTCTTCTTTTTAGTATTCTGATTGGCAGATTGCAATAAATGGAGTTCTAGACCACCCTTCCCCTGTACCTGGTGTATGGGCTCTTATAAATGGTGGCTAGGCTCCATTTCTGTAACAATAGTAGTGGTAGGAGTCTTTAGGGGTTAGGAATTCATGAAGGAAGACTTCTCCTAGGCGAGCTATACAGTGCCCGGCTAGGAAAGTCCAGAGGTGTTAAACACCTAACTTGCAGGGGTGACTTCTCCTTGCTAAACCCCGTGGTAGTAAGGTGGATGGAATTCTTGTAAAGGCTTGGCAACAAGGACGAGGTTCCAACAGGCCGTTTGAGTGGAGAACCAAATAACAGTTCCCCAGATGGTCAAGAAATGGCTCTAAAAGGCCTAAATTTGCTAACTTGGAAGGTCTGACCTGTGTACGGATAGTCAAGGGATAAGACTTTGAAAACATTAAAGTGGTAGACATCAGGGTTGAGAATCCATAGAAAATATTTGGAGTTCTTTGGAGAACTTGGTAAGTTACCTCATTTCCTCGGAGCAAAGACCTATTTGGAGGCCTAGAATTAGGGAACTAAAACCCCAGGTGAGGGTTTGATGAAAGCGATGGAGAGTTGGAGTTTGGTGATTGTCCAAGGACCTTAGAAAGATGCTATGAATCCATTGAAAATATATCTATACCCCTGCAAGAACCTAACTGAGTGTTGAGAGTGTTTGACCTTTAGGGAAGATTAAGGGTCAAGGGTGAGATAGTGGCAAAGCACCAAGATTGGTTTGGTAGTTGTGAACTTGGATGAAAGTGGGGATGGCCAGTAGAACCAGGGGTACCTATACTTGAGATAGGACCTATAGGTGAAGGTGGTGGAGAGTGCCACCATAGGGGATTTCCAAGGTGAGACCCAGAGCATGGAACAGTGAGTGTTCCATCCAACCCCAACTTACATCACTTAGCATCAACAATACTGTCATTGGTTACATTTTTGTTTTTGGACCAAAATTTGTTTCTATCGTTAGGGGAATTTTGGTGTTGAACAACTAGATTCCTACTTGGCATCTTAATTTCTCCTTTGTCAATGAGGTCTTTCTCAAGTATAATTCCTTTTTGTACTAAGTCCATAAACGAGGCACAACAATGTACTAGTAAGTCACTTCTTAGTTTTGGATGAAGATTTTCAAGGAATATTGTGACCTTTTGTTTCTCTGGTATCTCAAAAAGACATTGACTAGCTAAACTCCTCCATCTTTGGAAGAACGTGGTGAATTTTTCTCTGTCTTCTTGTGTGGTGTGACACAAGGTAGCTATCGTGATTTCATTGCTGATGTTGAAGGCAAAGTATTCCACAAAATTTTCAGCCAATTCATCCCATGATTTTATGTCGTACAAAAGTTTAGAGAACCATTCCAATCTTATCCAAACAAGGGTTCACGTAAAAAGTCTCATAAGGTATGTGGGGTCATACGAGATTTCCATGGATGTTGTGGAAAATTCTCTTATGTGTTCCAGAGGGTTCCTCTTCCCATTATACTTAGGAAAATTTTGTATAATATATCCATGTGGGAAGGGTGTCATGTATAGTGCTTTATCAAAAGGAAATGGACATAAATCTTGTGCTGAAATGGTTTGTTTGTCTGACATTGACATACTGTCCATTTGTTGTTGGAGGGCTTGCATTTGATTTTGCAGAATATCTACCTATGTTAAAGATGTATTGGTTGCGTTGTTAGGATTGATGTAAGTGTTCTGAAACACAATATTCTATGATGGATTATGATTTGGTGTAGGTATATGTCCTATTTGTGTAACACCTATGTGTGGAATGGCAGTATTGGTTCTGATCTATGGTATAGCCTATGTTGTATTTATACCAATTTTGGGCCTTTTACTTCCAGTATTCGTGCCAAAGGGGTTCAACAAGATGCACCTGTAGTAAAATTTAAGCCTTGTGTAATAGAAAATGGTGTTGTGTGTATAGCTAAGGCAATTTGAGTAGGTATGCTAGATGGTATTGCTGTTGTATTCTGAGGAATAGAGACACTCAATGTCATGATTTTGGTTCCTTGAGTAGATGAAGTTTTCAAAGTATGGATGTCAAATCCTGGTGGTAGTGTGGCACCTTCTACTAGCAGATTTTCTAGGTATCTTTGAGGATCATTTGCCAAACACTCATCTATAAAAGATGCAAATTTAGGATCTTGGATATTGGCACCTATGTCTTCTTCAAAGATCTACCCATGTGTGTCTCTAGTGACAAATTTTTCAAGCAAAGCTTTGTGAGGTCTCTTTGTTCTTGATGTCATGTTCAATAAGGGATTGATGAAGTCCTATAGATCTGCCATTTCTCTATGTTTCTTTTTAGACCTTGTTTCAACCATGAAAAATGTTGCTCAGAATGGGGTAATGCAAAACTATGTCTAAAAAGGATATGATCTAATCTATGTTTTTAGGATTATCTAGATATAGTGAATGAATGAGCTACTATTTTTTTGGTATTTTCTGGTAAGTAAGAAATTTCTAAAATGATGATAGGCTAGGATGACAATATGCCAAATTCTAAATAAATTCCTAAGGTAATTGATTCTAAATGATTCTAAGAGGAGGTTACTTACCACCAATAGCTTAACCAAGGCTACAATTTAACTTTGTCAAGGAGCCTATTGTAGGACTAGGACCAATAGATAAGGTTAACTCCCAAACTAGACTGATGAGCTAGAAGAAATCACGTGTAGGACAAGAGATGTGTTGACAAGTGACTAAGTTCAATGACAATGTTCGTTGAAGCATAACTAAGTTATGCTTCAACAAACATTTGTCCTATTCTAAGATATGCAAATTTCCTAAAATTAACTAAGTTTCATAACTAGGATGTGTATCACTAAAAGTAAATGACACCTAAAAGATGGAATTATGCAAAGTTTGAGAAACTTTCTAGTTTTTGTCCAAGGATGACTGTGAAAAACAAAGACTGGTATGGTTGTTTGGTTTCAGACTATGACAATGAATTTTGGTTTTTTGTTTCTCAGGAAAATGTGGTTCAGGTTTACAGATGCGTCACATAATTTATTAGATGCATTTCGAAGGGTCATATGCAATTTTCCACTAAACTAGGTCTCGATTTTATGACAAGAAAGTGTAACTCACTATGATAGGTGTGGGTAACTTTTAAATAGATGTGACTCAGTTCAATGGTTGTGGTTTTCTAATTAACAGATGCAACTCATTTTGAAAAATGCGGTTTTCTGATGAACTGGGCTTTTGACTAACTCTGTTTCATGATCAAATTTTGGCAAATGTAAACAATCTGAAAACAAAGTGTTTTGGTTTGATATTAATGAACATGTATATTTCTAGAAAACATGTACAATCCTAAGGCTGGCAATGACAATACTTGTTGAATTCTCACTTGGGTTTCCCTAGCTACGCTTATTCAAAGCGGATGAATAGAATCTTGACCCACTGGCTCCCCCTTACATGGCACACACTTCTCAAGTCAGCCAAGCCTTAGTTCCCATGAATCTCCCATGGTGAAATTTTCATCTCTACTAAGAACCGTATGAATGTGAGACAACTTCAGAGGTCTAACCTCTTGCACCAACAAATAGGGGTTTTTGGTTATTCTAAAAACAATTTGGTGTAATTAATATGGGCTCCCATTTAGAAGGCCATGCGAGAGGCAATATTATCCCATTATGTAGAGGTTACACTCTATAGGTTTTGATGCACAACTAGGGTATTGAGGGAATCAATTGTTGGTCCACAGGATCTCTTGGAATGTTGTGTTTTCCTCAACATTCAAATTTCTATACCGGTTGGGAGTAGCTTGGCTTTAGCTCATCACCAATTATGAGTTTCTTTGGGGTGAGTACTTTTTCCCACCAAAGTGGGCCCAAATTCTAGATTCGGTAATAGTTTCTCTTACACCCAGGATCACGCAAATGGCAAGGGGAGAGGATACTTCTATTACCGAAGCAGGTTCTAATCTAATGAATGTGTGAATGCACCAAGCACAGAAGACAATGATTCTTTTTAAAACCCAAATGACAGTTATCTATTTTATTCATGTAATTTGTTTGTTTTAAAAAAATTCCTTCGACTTTGGTCTTGCAAATGAATTGTTAGAAGTTTTTGCAAATTTCTTCGACAACGGTTTTGCAAGACAAATTGATTAGTAGTTTTGTTTTTGTTTCTGTCTTTGTCAATCATCCTACAAAAGAGTTTTCTGAATGCTTGTCTTCTATGAACCATCTTGCCAACACTACATTAACTCCCCTAAAACACACACTGAAATGTGAGATTAGTTGTAGAAAAACACTAAAAAAGTAAAAACAAAAACACGGAATTTTGAGAAATTTATTACCAATCAGATGCGTTATAGAGAAGCACAAATGCATCATAGAATGTCAGATACGTCATGTAATTTCATATGCAGCTTAGGATGTCATTTGTGTCGTTTCATACTACAAATGTGTCGCTTTGTACCTGTACCTACAAAAATTAAAAACTTCTATGGATTTTGATGATGATGTCTTCACATCGGGTTCACCAAATGTTTAATGCTAGAATAAAAATAGCAAACAAGATTAATCTAATAAATGCATTTACAAATCTAATCCTACACTAACAACAAATAACAATGGAAACTAAAACATAAATACAAGAACAATCTCACTGAATATTTGTATATTTCCTTGAATGACCTCGATTGCACTTCTTCATTTTGTCGTTGTAATATAATTACCCTCAGATTTTAACAAGTATGCAAGTATGGCCTATTGATTATTGATTTAGCAAAATATCAAAGATTTATTGAATTTTCTTCCTAAAAGTATATAGATTTCAGGAGGAGGAATAATGACAAAGGCTAGGTCAATTTATAAAAAATTGATTTTCGAATGATCAACTCAGATTTAAAAGATAGATCGACGATTGAGATTAATGAATTCCATGAGATAGAGATTCAGTGCCAATAGTAACACGATGAAAAAGTCTGCATGATGAAGATTAAATTAAATAATAATTTAATCTGATGTTGAGACTGTTCAAAATTCAGAAGAATAAGAATTGCATGAAAAAGATAAAGAAGAAACATTGTGTTTGAAAGTAAAAATGAATTATTTAATTAATAATAATTTGCACGCAGAAGAATAAGACTGACTAATCAAACTAGAAAGTTTGTTTGCCAAAAATGTTCAGATATTAAATCAAGAGATAACTGACTGATTTAATTAAATCTCGACTTAAGTAGTAAATGAATAATTAGGTCTAAGTGATTATCTAATCACAGAGGAATATGCTAGGAATAATTCTTTTTATGAATTAAATGTTTATTTAATTCAACATTTGAAATTCAGAGATTAAATTAAATAAATAAAGATTTATTTGATTGATTGGAGAAAAGATTATAGAATAATTAAATAATTTGAAATAAATATTTAATTATAGTCGGAAATGTGATGGGGGTAAATTAAATAATAGTTTATTTAATTTTAGAAAGAGGATTAAATAAATAACATTTATTTAATTAATCAAAAAAGAATAAAGGTCATAATGAATTAATTAAATAATTAAGGTTATTTAATTAATAGAGGATAGGTGACTTTAGAAAATAATTAAATAATTAACATTATTTAATTATGACCATGAGCATTAGAAATGTGTCAAAAATGGTGTCGCGGGCCTAAACCAATTTTTAGTGTCTACAATTTCTATTCTTTAAATGAGGAGTATGATCTTGTTTTTTGTTGTAGTAATATGCAATGTGAAGATGATGTGCATGCAATAAATTCATTAGATGAATCATATTAGGTAGTTGATTATAAAGAGCATGCACATGTTGATGATGCAAATGGTGAACAAAAGACTACCTTCTTCATCAACCTTTTTACTTATTTTTTCCATGTTTCTAATTTTGGAGTGGCTATTGATTATTTGTATGAGGATACTTTGGCATAGCTACACATAAGGATGGAAACTTAGAAATAGATTTTGTTACAACTAATGAAATTCGATGTGAAGAGTTTGCACTTGAAGAATGTGATGCTAATGATCATATAGATACATATGAGAACCTCTTTCTTTGGTGTGAAACTTGCAATCTTCCTCATGTGCAATGCACTTCAAGGAGGTCATATTAAAATATTTCTATTATATTGGATGTGAAATAAAAAGTGTCATATGTATGATTATAGCAACACATGTGCCACAACAGGTTGCCAAGAAAAGAGTGAAATAGAGAGACAATCTAAAGAGTGCAACTCTTCACATGAAGTGACTCATGGTTTTAACTATTGTGATGGTAAAGTTTGCATCAATATAAATAATTTCAAGTTATGTTGGTTGGCTATTATCCCAAAAGAGTGTAAGGTTGAATATGAGGATTTCATTTATGATCAATATGTATCTTTTTATAGTGTGGATGATAGTGTGCCTAAGTTTGAGTGTTTCACTTGGGCCCAACATGCATCTTGTGATTATGTTGAGCATCAATAATGTATCCAAGTTGATGATCAACCTACTACTCAAGTTTTATATATGCTTGAGCTTTAAAGTTTTCAGTTTGACTTGCTAGAATATGAATTTCATTTTGTAAGTCAACAAGATGAGAAGGCATATTTTTATTTTCCATGTAAATTGGAAGTGCTCTCTTTTTCTATTAATTCACTCATGGAAGTCAGTAGGTATTAAAATACCATGGTTTCTTTTTGTGTTGACCCAAGTTTCCAATTGGTTCCCCTAGTTGCTATAAAAAATGAAGGATATTATACTAGGAAGTTTGCTGGCATATTTTTATCATTGTCATGAAATAGAAAGACTATTAGTGGATCATGTCTTTATTCTCTTGGCGGTAGTCACCAAGTTATGCTTGATAAAAGAAGAATGCACTTGTTGCAGCTGTATGATAGAAATAGTTGTGGGTTGAAGGAAATTATTTTCTTCAACAAGCTTGTCTTTGACAAAGGTATGCGGATCTAGCAGCTTGTTTATGGCTAGGTTCCATGGGTATTCATGCAAGATATGACCAAAAAATAGTGTGGTAAATTTGTGTAACCATATCTTCAATGTTGTGTGCCTTCATGTAATTGTTTATAGGTTTTTTTTCTCTTGTAGATATATTGATTTATCTTGTACATGTATGGTTGTTGTCCTTCATGGGTCAATCCCATTATTTCTTCCCTATTTTTGGTCTATTTGGAGTTCTACATTTTCACTATGCCTACAAGAAGCACACGTCCCCAACAGAGCCACTATTGGGACTCATATTTGTAGTTATCTTTTTTCTTGAGCTCCTTTGGGATTTTCTTCCTTAGCCATACTTTCCCAAGTTTATAATCAACCTAACATATTTGTTTAGGTGTTCTTTTGTCAAATTTATTTACACTAATGGATAAAACATGAAAAATTAATTCTAGTTACCTTTTGATTTTTTTTAAATTTGTTAAGGGCTAAAATCTATGATCATTTAGGTTTTCTCCTTCCATCTAGATGGATTGAAATTATTTGTAAGGTGTACAATTTTTTTTTTGCAATTGTTCATTTCCATGTGAAATTTCTACAATATTTTAAAAGTTGAAAAATTATTGAGTGTTGGTCTTGTAGAATTTCAGCACTCAAGTGAACTTCCAATTTTCAATTATTCATCCAATTCACTTGGATTTTCTCACTTTGCCAGAAAAATGTGTACATCAAGTCCTACGAGTGTTTTCATGTGAACCATCCACTTCCACTTGCTAATAAATTTTCCACTCCATCCACATGTTGACCATTTCTCGCAAGCACACTTGTTTTCAAATCAACTAAGCTAATCCTTGCAAGAAGATGAAGTCCATCATCTTGGATGCTTCCTTTTGCAGATTTCCATTTGCAAAATCCTTTCATCATGTTCGTGGATGTATTTCTTTGCAAGCTAGTTCCATCTCTTTCTCTTTCATCGACACCTTGATGATGCCATGTTGATGTTATCCCACATTGATTATATCATCATGACATCACCTCATCCCAATGTTCCCATTCCATTGATGATGTCATCCTTTACTGGCATCATCTACGAAACTTATTATTTGAAGTGAAATTTTATTCACTTGGTGTGTTCACTTGGAGTTTTTCGCATTGGGTAGTTGGGCAGATTTTTCTTGCAGATCCCACTAGTCCTCCTTTATCATAAGACTTGTTCCTATGAATCTTTTAGTACCATCTATATGTTATAGATTTTTAGAGGGCATTTGGATTGATCCTAATGCTAATGGTTTTCCACAAATCTAGTTGCATGTTTAATTTCTACAATGTTCTAAAATTTTTGAAGTATCATGCAAATTTTCTATGGAAATTTTGGGTGCATCCAAATGCATCAGCATGGGTGTCATTTTTCCATAGGAGATAGTTTTGATGTCCAATTAGAAATTGAATTTCTATAATATATGGTTTGGTGATGAAAAAGGCTATACAACTTAATTTTTACCTTCTCCACCTACTAGTATTCATGGCATCATATCTCCTAACTACTAGAAGTTATTGTTGAGAATAGATTTCAATCTACAATGTCCATTTTGGGTGCAATTTGAGATATGTTGTCCATTTTGAACTACCAAAGTGTGCAACAATTAGGGTTGGACACCTGTGTGTATATGTTGGTGATTTTCAAAGAGGTTGGTATGTTGTGTGTTCTCCAAAAACCAAGGAAGCTGCAAGAAATTTATTGATTCCATTGTCCAAGTTATTAAAATATTACAAACCCATGGAATAGAATAATGGTATTGTAATGAGATTTTGTTGCAGAATGTCTTCATGGTATTTTGTATGTATTCATGAAGATTTCTTAAATATAGTTAAGGATTTTCTCTTGCCACACTTATTATTATGAATGTGATATTAAGTTAGATGAATGTGACATTATGAAGACATTGTAAGCCTTGTAATGATCTTTCTCAATTTTAGGTATGAATACATGTTGTTGTATTTGGATCAATAAGTTTATTTTGAGCTTCAAGGTTTCATATTCATTGGTGTATGCTAATACATAGTTGCATGTTCCTCTTTTCCTATTTTCTCTCCTCTTAGTATCATGAATTTATTGCCCAATAGATAGGCACTGATTGGAACCACACTCCAATCTCACACCATCAAACACAAACCAATAGTATAGGAGTAGGATTAGTTCTTTGTACATGCATAACCTAGTGATATAACTAGGGATCTATTTTTCAGTGAACCTTAAATGAATTCATTTTATGTGGGTTATGTGTGCACAACTATATTAGCTCTATAAGGGTTTTTGTGTAACCATTTTTCCTTGGTTCAGTGACAACCTTTTGGATCAAGACACTAAGTTGGGTTTGGTTGTACTTGTGTACATTAGAATGTGTCAATCAAATTGAATCTAAACTAATACACCAATGAAACATTAGATTAAAGAAACTAATTAAGGAAAGAAAAATGCAAACTCTAAACCACAGTTTCTTCAAATTTGTCCCATTGTCCTCTTTCTCCAAGGATTCGCTTCAAGATGTTTGCTCTCAGTTGTTTAAAATAGCAGCTTGTAGGATGGCAGCTTGAGAGAATGAGATTAATGAAAATGCATATGCATCTAAAAGATTAAGCTATTGAATTTAAATTCTAATTAATGCTAAGATGTGATTATAGTAACTACGCATGAAAATCTGAGATTTGAGGTCCTTTTCAACTCATAAGAGGGTTGTATTTATAGATTTTCGAAGACAGGAATTCAATTGGCCAAGATCGATGGTTGAGATCAAACCTGTTAAAATGAACGGTGAGAGATCGAGAATTCAAAAAGAAGATGGAATTCTGAGAGACGGATGGAAAATGAAGAGACAATTGAAAGGTGTCTCTCATAATTAAATAAATAAATATTTAATTATGTGTGAGAGAAATGAAAAGGCATTTAATTAAATATTGCAAATATTTAAGTATGTGAGGAGAGAAAAGGCTTCTTAATTAAATATTTGAAATATTTAATTATGTGAGAAGAGTGAAGAATTTAGAAAATGCATTAATTAAATATTGAAAATATTTAATTAAATGTGGAATGAAGAATATCATTTAAATTGTGAATTTAAACTTGTGATAATTAATGTAAATAAATTATGAAATTTATTTAATTAATTAAGAGGAAGGAAGCATTAATTAAATAAACTTATTTATTTAATTAAATTAGAAGAATAGGAAAATGAACAATATAAATAAATAATTAAATTTATTTATATGTAAATGACTTAAGAATATTAATTAAATAATTCATATTTAATTAATTAACAGGTTCGATTCACCGTGACCATTTTTAGATGTGTACATTTTGCCCCTCTTTGAAATGATGTGTTTTATGCATTGCTTCAAAGAAATTGCCCCTAATTTTGAAAAATTACTGATGATGTTATTTGCCCCCTCGAGAGATAAATTGCATGATGAGAATGATTATGAGACTGATTTAGAAGATTTTCATAAGATTTCAGAGAAAAAAATGGCGATTTAACTCTCGAAATAGCACTTTGCATAGTAAAAATGTCATTTTTACCCCTTTAAAAGGTGAAAAAGGTGAGAAGTCACTTTCATTTGAATAGTAACCTTTGAGAATTTTGGAGCTCTGAGAGAGATGTTAGCGATGTCGATCCCTTATGAGCACCACAGATTCGAGCGAGGTCGCCATCATCAGAGACCACCTGCGTATGGACCTCCGGTAAGTCGATCCAAACCTCTCCGTAATTTTTTTTTATGATTTTTGGATGCTTTTTCGAATTTTTATTTATTTTTAAAATTTTGCTTTAGCACATATGAGCCATAGTTTAGTGCATAGATGAGATAAATCAGTGCATCCAAAGTGGTGCATAGGTGAAAAAAAGCCATCCATAGATGCAAAACAGTCGCACATAGGATAGATCAAATAGCCCATCCATGATATTTTCCTGCAAAGGATGATAGATTAGCGCATAGGTTAGATTAGCGCATAGATGAACTGTTTTAGCGCATTTGCTTGATAAAATAGCACATTCATGAAATCACGCATCCATAGACTGTTTTAGCGCATCCATGGAGTAAAGTTGTGCATCCATGGTTTTAGCACATTGATTGACTGTTTTCGCGCATCCATGGATTTTTGCTGAATTTCAATTTTTGAAGAAAAAATGATGCATGCTTAACGATTGTTGCTAGATTAGACAACAAATTTTATGTTTTTGAATATCATCAATGATTAGATTTGATAAATTTGTCTTCGTGCTTGAAGAACAAATAGGTCTGATAAATTTGCTTCCATGCAATATGAAAACAAAATAGAAATGATAGATTTTCTTTCCCGATTGAAAGTCAAATAGATAGATTTTGAGTCATGATAACTATTAAATTTGTTTCCATGCGATATGAAAAACAAATAGTATTGATTGATTTGCTTTCCTGATTGAAAGTCAAATTGAGTCATGATGACTGTTAATTGTGTTTCCATGCGATATGAAAAACAAATAGTATTTGATTTGAATTTGCTTGATGTACTGATTGATTGATGATATCCATTGCTGATTGAATTGCATGCTTTCTTGATGATATTGTAAAGGAGGAATTTAACCTCCTCCAGATCAGAGAGAGATTTCTGTAGATGTGGGAGATGATTCCCCGACTGTCCCATGAGGATTTGGGAGTGATAGATCAGTGTGGCTTGAGAGCTCTATTGAGTATCCCACATTATCAAATCAATAGGGCACTATTGACTACCTTAGTGGAGTGGTGGCATAGCGAGCACAACACCTTCCACTTGCCGACAGGAGAGATCACGGTGACTCTAGAGGATGTTTACAGGGTTCTGGGTATTCCTGTGGTTGGAGAGCTTGTGATTTATGATCATAAGGAGATTGGAGGGACAGATGCTTTGAGACAGGTCTTCCAAGATCCTCATGTCTACAGATATGAGCTTCCCTAGAAGGAGATGACAGAGAGATATGCCCCACTGCCTTCGGTTTTAGCAGGGATGATCGGTGGTTTCCTTTGTCCTGATCGTAGGACAAAGGGACTATCAGTTGGGTGGGGTAGGATTTTGGAGGACATGCTTCTCCACCATACTAGATATGCATGGGGGTCATACATGCTTGCCCATCTGTATCATGACCTTCATCAGGTCATGTACACAGATGGAAAGAGTCTCTCTTGTGGAGTGACTCTTTTATAGATATTCGCATGGGAGAACTTTTCCATTACATGTCCCATTGTCAAGAGAGATCACCTCATTGGATTTCCGTATGTTTATGCATAGACAGGGCCCCTTGTCCAACCGAGGCTAGGAAAACTAGAGTACTAGCAGTGGGTACTTGATGATTTGGATACCGTCATCTAGCGACCATATGTGGACTGTGACCCATGGGAGGCCGATGATATAGAGCTTCCATATATGACCAGATCCAGATACTTGCTTGGGAGGACCCCTTTTATTATTGAGCAGTTTTTGGTGACGCGAGTGCTGAGACAACTTGGATTAGTTCAAATGATGTTGAAGGGTGTGGCACATTATGCCAAATGTCGAGAGGATGTGTCGGAGTGGGGTCCCTTTGTGACTATTGAGGCAGCCAAGGAAAAGTATTTTGAGTTGCAACCAACTTAGTGGGCCATGCATTCAGAGGTTACCGATGCAGGGATGACGGACGATTATGCAACATATTTTTACACACATCCCTTCCCACGTTTTACCAGTCCAAATGAGCCTGCCCCATTGATGGGAGGATCAGTTATATAGATGGGATGACAGCAGCTGCAGGGACCTCTAGCAGTAGGACAGCCACAGGGTCAGGCATTGGTACCAGCGCAGGGAGAGGTATAGGCAGATCAGGCCGAGGATATCGGTGAAGTAGCTATGGATGCGGATGATGAGAGCTCCAAGGATGAGGAGATGGAGGAGGAATCATATGACTTAGACAGCGGGGATGATGGGGATGATGAGGGTGGTGGGAGACAGAGATTGTTCTTTGATGTTCCCTTCAGTACGAGACCACGAACATCTAGAGTGGTGGGGCAGGCTAGCACTTCAGCGCCACGGATCACTATCAGGGCTCCATCACAGGGATAGGTGGATGCTTTGTCGGCTGAGGTTTAGACTCTTCGGAGTCAGTTGGCACAGGCACAGGTGACTATCAGTCAGCTACAG
Source organism: Sequoiadendron giganteum (assembly GCA_007115665.2). Lineage (NCBI taxonomy): Eukaryota > Viridiplantae > Streptophyta > Pinopsida > Cupressales > Cupressaceae > Sequoiadendron > Sequoiadendron giganteum. The sequence goes on from CM021101.1 coordinate 667,184,914, forward strand.
GCACAGATCGCACAACCACCACCTCCTGACCCATAGATAGCTCAGCTCACAACCGAGAGAGACAGCTTCAGGGAGCGATGCATACAGGGTAAGGGGATAGCCGAGAGACTACTGAGATTAGTGGAGAGCACCTCTATTGGAGAGTGATGTGGTAAAATTGAATCTATTATCAACTTCCTATCATGAACCATTGACACAAGCTCACACTATTCTCACTAAGAATAGTTATGTTGCGGAAAAACATGCATTCACTATCAACTTTTTGATCACTCCTGCAGTAGCGACACATTGTCTCTACTCTTCCAAATCAAGACCACTACCATTATCTTTGCAGTCTTCCTTCATTCTGCATACCATAGCTAACCTTCCTCCATAGTCATTTCCTCTTTTCACATTCCCTTACACCTTGCGGGTCTTCACGGCATGGACTAGATGACCACCACCACCACAGGGGTCGTAACCCAAGCATGAACGTGGATAGCTTCCACCATCATTATCCTCAAAACTTTTTCCACCACCTTCATGCTGTGCAAAGACCAAACACACTGCTCACCGGTCACTCCAGAGATGATGCTTGATGATATTCGGTCTAGTAGGCATAGCTCCCTTGCGGGTCTGCATAGCATGTGATGGCTCCACTACAATGGTCGAGCGATAGCATCCACCGTACCATTGTTCCACGTCGAACCAGCCACTCTGCTCCATGCAAAGTTCAAGCTCACCCATGACAAAGAACGAGACTATCATAAACACTGCTCAAACAGCAAGGTCAAGCTCAACCATGATAAAGAACGGCTTCTCTACAAACCTAAACATATAAAACTGATTCTCCTATTTCATTTGGGACTGCCATTAAGAAACTCGACCCATACACAACACTGGCTATTAAAACAAACCACAGATAGCGCATTCCTCACACTTAGCTGCATTCACCATTACTTCCAGTCCATTCGAGACTGTCATAAAGAACCTGATCCATACCAACACTAGCTTACCTTAACACAGTTGATACAAAACAAACCGATAACAAAACTTCCATGGCATTCAAATAACATTAAATACTATATATTAATACTACATTGCAAATTCATACACGTTTAACATGGCTCTCTGGTCGAAGGCCAGAGAGCCCAATTTCTTCCCTCTATTCTTACTCTCCTCACCACTTTTCCCGTAGTTGCACTCTATTCCCTCTATCCCATATTCGGTTACATCCTTTCTCTTAATAGAGATTCTAGGGTAGGGTAGTTAACCAACCGTTCCTCTACCCGATTATATACATTCGGTTACAACTTATTTAGCTTATTTAATTTTTAAACGAATCTAACATTGCAAATTTAAATCCTTAACCATTTAACATAGTCCCATGTCATAGGTTTCAAGATTTGAGGTGCTCCTGCACCAGAGAGGTTGTAGCAGAGGGGCTAGAGACTACTCGAGAGGTCGAGTACTATAGGATGCATTATTTTGAGGCAATGCCACCTGAGCAGCGGATAACTTTTACTCAGTCAGGTACTCGGACCCGGACCCATTCATGCAGTCACTCTAGGAGTGCGACCAGGAGTGTGGGTCAGCTAGTCAGACGAGAGATCAGAGCTTCTAGGAGTAGAGATCCGTCGAGACCTACTACCTTTGGAGGTAGTAGCAGTCATGATCCATGGTCAGATGCCCCTCAGTGATGAGCTATTGTACACATCTATGCCATTGTATTCAATATATCTTTCTGAAATATTTGATATCCTTGTATTCTAGACACTTGTTTTGATGAGATCTATGATATGCAGTGGAGATTTGATTGTGCATGTATTATGGATGACTTATACACATGTTATGGATGTATGTTTTTACTTTTATATGCTATGTCATGTATGATGATGCAGTAATGATATGACCTAATCTAAATGTTTTTTTTCTTTTTCTCATGATATATGCAATGCATGTATGGTGCAAGATGTAGATGCTTTAGATGAGATGTGAGAATATGATTTATGATGATGCAATGGAAATGATCATAATGTGAAAAGAATGCAATTTTATTTACGAATGTGTGAAATCTGCAAATGTATATGAATGATGAATGACTAAAATGATAACCATGTATATGATGTGTAATGATGGATAATGATCATGATAAAAAATAAAAATGATATGATAGTGAATATGATAATGAAAAGAAATGATGATGCAAGTATAATGATAATGAAAATGAGATGTAACAAATGTCTAGTCATACTCAACCATTATCTGTAAATGATATTCAAGTATGTGATTAACCCTCAAAAATATATTGAAAAGGCCCTCGAAATGCAAATGAATTATGCAGTCCTAATAATGAATTATGCAATCCTAAATGAAATAATGAATCATTCTCCTTGTTGCCATTTCCTGTTGTGTTTAGTTGTCATCATTGAGCTTTTTGATATGTTGAAAGTTAGTACAAGCATCAAAGGGTATGTTAGCACCAATGATGACCTGAGTACTGCTTTCATAATGTTTGATGTAGCAAGTTAATACAAGCATCGAGGTATAATTGAACCAAGATGACCTAAGTATTGTTTGCATAAATGGACAAAAGTTAACCATTTTCTTATGCAAATTCTGAAATGTCATCAATGATACATTGTAGAGCATGTCCCACGACCAATTGGCATAATACTAATGATTAACTTATAGACAGCAAGCAAAGAAAAATCATACTTCTTCCTTGTGATTCTAGTTTAGTACATCATTGAACCACTCCAAAGATATGATGTCATCAAATATCAAAACAACATTTTGCAACTTATTGCTTTAAGTTTGTCACTCATTTTATTCAAATTAATATCATCCAATTTGTTTTAAATCATCTTTCAAGATAATCATGTAAGCTCAGTTTAATTAGACAAGACTGATGTTTCTGATATTCTGATGCTAGACACATGCTACCGACTACTTGCTAGAAAAGCTTCAAAAAGTGAACTACCCCCTAGTGACCTTGTACTCTGACTTTTGCTAGACACAACTGTTGTGATGGATAACCCTCAAATCATCAAGCCATGATGAGATCCTTGTCATTCCAAGGAGATGATGTGATGCGAATGCAATGGTGAAATGTGTGCAATGCTGATAAAAGGATGCATATGCAGAATGAATCCTAATAGATGAGAGAGCCAAATAAAAACACAAACAATGCCTATTTGCCAGGTTTTCTCTGTTTGTTTTTATTGCACCTTTTCCTGATTTTATGATTTTTTTTGCTATTACCAAGATGCCTGTTTGCCAGGTTTTCATCAAGGCAATGTTTTTTTTTTTCAGGACTTTTTATATTGTTTTTGATATTTTCTCAGGTGTAGAACCTTTTTAGATGAATATTGTTGGTTGGATCTTCGAATAGGTCCCCTTCTGCTGTTGACAACTGATATGCCCCCGATCTGTCTGTTGCAATGATAACGAACGGGCCCAACCAATTTGGTTCAAACTTGCCTTTCTTTTCCTGATTCTGTTGATTTCGAGGGTTTTCTCTAAGAACCAAATCACCCACTTGGAAATTTCGTGGTTTGACTCTGTGATTATAGTTGTGGGACATGACTTGTTGATATCCCTTCAAGTGATTTACCGCTGTTTGATAATGTTCATCTAGTAGTTCTAGCTCTTGCAATCTTGACACTCGATAATCTTCATCATTGATTAGGTCTTTGAGTGATACTCAAAGTGAGGGAATCTCAACTTCTAGTGGTAGAATAGCCTCTGCTCCATAAACCAATGCATAAGGAGTAGCTCCTGTCGGTGTGTGAATGCTTGTTCTGTAGGCCCATAATGCTGGATTTAATTGGACATGCCAATCACGACCTGCTTCATTCACTGTTTTCTTCGAAATATTTAGAATTGTTTTGTTTGAAGCTTCGGCTTGACCATTCCCTTGTGGATAATAAGGTGTAGAGAACCTATGTTGGATGCGAAATCTTTCACATAGTTCATCAACATCCTGATTTTTAAAGGGTCTACCACTATCTGTGATAATGGAGTTAGGAATGCCATATCTACAAATGATGTAATTCAAGATGAATGAAGAGATTTGTTTGCCCGTAACTGTTGTTAGAGGAACAAATTCAATCCACTTAGTGAAATACTCAGTGGTTGTAATGATAAATTTATGTCCATTTGAAGATGATGGATGTATCTTGCCAACCAAATCCAATCCCCACTGAGCGAAAGACCATGTTGTGGTGAAGGGTTGTAATTCCTGAGCAGGAGCATGAATGAGATTCCCATGAATCTGACATTTCACACACTTTTTCACAAAGGCGAATGATTCTTTCTCCATGGTTGGCCAGTAATACCCTAATCTTACAAGTTTCTTTGCTAAGGTTAGTCCACTTGAATGTGTCCCACAAATTCCACCATGGACCTCTTGTAAGGCTTTTTCTAATTCATTGCATTCAAGACATCTAAGGAGGGTACCATCCAGACTATGCCGGTATAAGATATCAGCAATTAAGGTGTAACGGGATGATTGACGAATGAAATTTCATTTTTGATTCCTAGAAAAACCTAAGGGTAAAGTAGTATCTTTTAGGTAAGTGTAAATTTGGCCATATAAGGAAGAGTCAAAACTTGTTAGATGGAAAATGATTTGTGTTTCAGGATTGTCATGGGCAGGAGAAAACAATTGTTCCACCAGGAAATCGTACCATTTTTTATTCTCTGACAATTGGAGTAGATAGGCGATTGTAGCCATAGCATCTGCTACTTTATTATCAATGCATGAAATTTGTATGAACTTAACATTAATAAAGTATTTCTTGAGATCTTCCACCATTCTTTTGTACGATATCAACTTGTCATCTTTAGTGTGATATTCATCATTAATTTGATTTATAACGATCACCAAAAACTTGAAGTTCTATGATTTTCCAATCTACTGCAATTCTTATGCCGATTATCAATGCCTCATACTCAGCTATGTTGTTTGTGCAAGGAAACATTAGCTAATAAGATTTTGGGATTGTATGACCTTGAGGTGTAATGAAAAGAATTCCTGCTCCTAAACCATGTTGAGTATAAGAACCATCAAAGTAGAGTGACCATGACTGTTGGATATCTGCCGTGAAAATATCAGCATCAGGAAAATCAACATGTATTGGGTGTTTTGCTGGCATTGGTGCTTCTGCTAATTGATCGGTAATTACTTGTCCCATTATAGCTTTTCGATCCACATAATGAATATCAAACTCGCTTAAGATCATAACCCATTAAGCCAACTTTCCAGTTAAGGTTGCCTTAATTAGAAGATATTTGAGTGGGTCAATCTTAGCCACAAGCTTTACTGTATGAGTTAGCATGTAGTGTCGCAATTTCTAAGAAGTGAACACCACTGCTAAACAAGCTTTTTTAATGAATGATAATTGAGCTCATGACTTGTTAGGGTTCGACTGATGTAATAAATGGCTCGTTATTTTCCTGAGTTGTCTTCTTGTGCCAATAACGCTCCTAAAGATACTTCTGTGGCAACAATATATAATATGAGAGGTACACCCTGTACTGGTGGAGTCAACACTGGTGGATTCATGAGATACTGCTTTATTTGATCAAATGCTGCTTCAGATTTGTACTCCCACTTGAATGGAACATTCTTGTGTAAGAGATGTGTAAATGGTAAACTTTTATCTGCCAGCTAAGCAATGAATCTTCGAATGGATTGTAACCATCCCTATAAAGAGCATAGTTGACTAATGTTCCTTGGTGGTGGCATATCAAGGATTGCTTGTACCTTAGCTGGATCCACCTCAATTCCCTTTTCCGACACAATGTATCCTAATAACTTTCAAGATTTCACTCCAAAGACACATTTCTTTGGATTAAGTCTTACTTTGAATTGTTCCATTCTTTTGAAAAATTTAGATAAGATATCGATGTGTCCTTCTCTAGTGTTAGACTTGACAAGAAGATCATCAACATAATCCTCCATGAATGTATGCATCATATCATGAAAAATTGTTGTCATTGCTCGTTGGTATGTAGCTCCTGCACTTTTCAATCCAAACGACATTACGTTCTAGCAATATGTACCCCAAGGACATGCGAATGTTGTTTTATCCTGATCCTCTAGAGAAATCTTTATCTGGTTGTATCCTAAAAATCCATCCATTAATGAGTACATTGCATGTCCAACAGTTAAATCCACAATCATATCGATGTTGGGTAAGGGAAAGTCATCTTTAGGACATGCTTTATTCAAATCCCTGAAATCTGTGCAAATTTTGATCCTTCCGTCTGGCTTTGAAACAGGCCCAATATTGGAAATCCATTCTACATAATCTATGGATGGGATGAATCCAATGTCTAAAAGTTTCTTTAATTCCTCTTTAACCAATAACACAACATGTGGATACATTTTTCTGAGTTTCTGTTTTACAGGCTTTGCCCCTTGTGTAATAGATAGATGATGCATGATGAGATCTGGATCCAATCCAGGCATATCTGCGTAGGACCATGCAAAACTGATTTGGTTATCTTTGAGAAATTTTGTGAATCTAGGTACTTCTTCTTCTGTCAGAGATGCAGCCAATCGTAAAAATTTAGGCTTTTCTGTAGTACCTATATTGAGTGCTTATGTTGGTTCAATTAGAATGGAAGATCTTTCCTGATAATATTCTGGAAGAGTTTCAAGTTTCCCATCCTCTGGTGCCTTTGAAAGGTTTTCACCATTGGATATGCTTTTTATTTTTCTCTTTTCTTGATCTAATACTGCCTTTGTTAGGTTTGACCATTAGATCTTTCTTTCATTTTTATTTTTTCTTGATCTAACACTACCTTTGTTAGGTTTTCACCATTAGATCTTTCTTTTATATTATTTATTTCATAGCTGAGAAACTTGGCACTTTCTTGTCAAAAACTTTGACCTTGCAATTCCCCGGTGGAACTTGTTTCGGGATGAGAGAAACAAAGAAATTTTATTATGGTTTCGTCATTTGGAAAATTTGGAACATCAATGGGTGCGATTTGTTCCCAATCAATGAGTTTGGGATGAACCAAAGGTAATGGATCATTAGGATGAGTAAGGTCATTGGTTGTGAGGGTCATGATGTTATTGTCAATGTTGTTATGGGAGAAGTCTAAGATGGTATCCTCCTCAAAATGATCTATCTCGCTTTGAATCAAATTGGTCTCACTAGAGTCATGATCACTTTGTATGACGTATTCAAGCGAAGGTCTTGAGCTTTCTCCTTGTAAGAATGTAGGTGATAATTTGTGTATCACATCCACTCTTTTCTCTGAGATAAAAGTATCATCCGAGAAGTCATCCCATTCGTATTCGTTTGAGTCTGTTTCAGAATTATCTACTTGAATTCTCAGAATTGATTCAGTTAACTCCTCATTAGATGGCCTTTGTGTTACCTTTTCATTAGTATCTTCACCATATCCTAACCCAGTCTTATCTTTTGGGTGCATTGTTTTTAATCGGATAGGTTCAACAATACCTTCTTTTCTTCTACCTAGAGGGCCATTTCCTTCATAACCCATCTGTTGCATGATAGCATAACCTTTTCCATATTGTTGTGTAGGTAACTTGATATGCTGTACGAATTCTTCTTCATCTTTATAGAGCCAATCAAGAATAGCTCTATCTTCTCCTTCAGTTTCTTTGATAAACATCCCATTAAACTTGGTGATGGGGGTTGAAGTTGAGGCTAAAATTGTTGTAGCTTGTTGTGTAGACGTTGACAAGTGACCATGGGATCTTGGGGATAGGGGAAGAATATTCTCCCACCCTATTGTCTTTCAATTTTAACTTGGTGCCAAAATTGCTTATCATTTCTTGCACTTGTTCTTTGTTTTTGGAGGTAGAGATGGCCAAAGCCTCTCTATTATGTGGGATGAATGTGTCTTGAGTTGCTCTTAGGTTAGAACAATTTTGACTGCTATTGTGATCATTGGGTATTGTTACTTCCTGTCCATCATATGGAAACTTCAAACATTGATGATAAGTAGATGGAACTGCTTGCATGTCATGGATCCATGGTCAACCCAATAGTATGTTATAGGTTAAATCCCAATCAAGAACCTGACAAAAGGTATTCTTCACAACAGGTCCCACTCTGATTGGTAACATAATGAGACCTTTGGAAGTCCTTTCCTCATCATCATAGGCTTTGATTGTAATTTTCCCCGTGGATCTATAGAATCTGTTGAATATCCCAAAGGTAGGACCAATTTTAAAGTACAAATGTTTAATCTAGCTCCCCCATCTATAAGAACACATCTAATGCGGGCTTTGTGGACCATGACTTCTAAGTAGAGTGATGAATTATGCGGATGGGTGATGGATGAATCATCTTTTTCAGAAAAAGATAAACATGTGTAGGAGGACAAGTGTCCCACCATGGCTTGAAATTTATCGACACCCAGATCAGGAGATACAATTGTATCAACAAGGGCCTTTTCCAGAATGTCCTTATGTGCAGGTGATAACTTTAAAAGCTCCAAGATAGAAATTTGGGCTAATGTTTTTCGTAATTGATCAACCAAATTGTATTGACTTGGAGGGGGAATTACTTCTTTAGATGAGATGCCTTTGGCAATGATCTTAGCTTGTCCCCTTGTTGTAACATTGACCTCTCGATATTCTTGCTTACCTTTGATTCAGATAGCGTTGATTTGAGGATCGTCAGTATAGATATGATTGATAATAATGTCATGGATGTTATTAACATTCTTGCCCTTTTCACTTGAGGATTCCACTTTGTGATAATTAGGGAGCGGATTTTTGAATGCTTGATGATCATTATTGACATTGTGTCCCTTAACTGTGATGGTACGATTATCAATAAAATCTTGAACAATATTCTTTAACCCTTGGCAACTGTTTGTCTTATGACCTTTGCATCTATGATAATCACAGAAGTGTGAGTCATTCCACGATGGTGGTTTAACTCGAGGTTCATAGTCTCTTTGTGGTGGCAATGTAATAGCGTTTTGATTCAATAATTCTTTGAGAATGGATTCCAAAGATTGACCCAAGGGAGTGAAACTCTGTCGACTTGAAAAATAGGATGGTTTGGGCACATTTGAATTTTGATTATTGGAAAAATTATTTCCATGAGTGTTAGTTGTGTTTCCTTGATTAGAAACATTGCCTTGGGTGCTAGAATGTCTAGTATTATTGTTACGTTGAGCACCTGACACATTAAGAATGGTGGGCTTCATATTCACGTTGTTAGCACCTACTACCCCATCATTCACAACATTTTTATTTCGAGTCCAAAATCATGACTTGTCATTGTTGTTATTATGGTTGTTTTTGTTGTTGTTGTTGTTGTACGAATTTGAACCTTCTTTATCAACTTTTAGAACTCCATGCTTGATCAATGCACCTTCAATAGTAATTGCGTTTTCAATCAATTTTTCAAATGATGGAGGACAGTGAAGGTTTAGTCTGTAACTCATTTCTTGATTAAGACTATCGATGAAGATTTCCATTTTTTCCTTTTCAGGAATAGGACGAGAGTATCTAGCAAACATTCTTCTCCATCTTTGCAAAAATGTAGTGAAAGATTCCCCTACTTTTTGTTTTATCTTACAAACATCAAGCATAGTTATTTGGTGTTGGATGTTGTAAGAGTATTGTGATATAAACTTATTTATCAACTCTTCAAAGGTTTTGATGGGGGGAGTGATCTTTGAAAGCCACTCCATAGATTATCCACCTAGACTTCATGGAAACAACCGCATTAAGTAGGTATCGTCATGAGCGAATTCTAAGCTCATATTTTGGAAATCCCTTACATGATCAGTGGGGTCAGTTTTCCCAGTATACCTATCAAACTTAGGGATTTCACAATGTTTTGGAAAAGGAATCATTTGAAGATTTCTATCAAATGGATAAGGACATATTTCCTCCAAAACATACTTCTTTGGTGCTCCCCCTTGCATTTCTTTTATTTTCCCTTGTAATTCCTTGATCTGTTGAGTAAGGGCACTAAAATCGTTAAGAGGAGTTTCAGGATTTTCTTTAATCCCTTCCGTGTCAAAATCGGTAGGTAACTTAGCTCCTGAAATAGCTAAAGAAAGAAAGTATCTTTCCTTGTTTCTTTCTAAAATCCTTTCCATAAAAGTATGGAATTGAGGATCTTGTTCCACTTCTTGAAGTTTCTCTTCCGTTAATTCCTCAGTATTTGAAGTGTTAAAGGGGTTTTCCTCCCTCTCACTATTATCACCCATTTTGCTCACTATACTTTCATCTTTTTCTATGTGCTTTCGAGATCTCGTGGTAACAGGCATAATCTTTACTCAAATCCTACTAACTTTGATCAAAGGAATGAAATAGTGCAATGGTGATGTAAGTTAGGATAGAATGAAGATTCTATGACTTAAAAGATTTTAAATCTTTAGCTTGTGATTCCCTGATTGAAAGAATGAAAATCTTGCTTGCGGGAATTAAACCAAAGATCGAAAATAAAGATGACTTTTCACTTTGCGAAGTTTGATTTTAGCTTCGTAGAAAGATGAATTTTATAGATGCCTAATGTGATTGAGTTCTCTATTGCAGAATTTGATTTGGACGAGTAGCGTATGTGATTGCAGGTTGGGGAATATAAGAGGAATGAATACACTGACTGTGGTTATGCCTTTGAGAAAGGGCTCTTCTTTGAAAGAAATCTCTTGAGTACAAAGATTCTATAGCATAATCATCAATGAAACCTCTAATATAGTCGTGATATTGATGAATAAAGGTTCTGTGTTCAAGCAGGACCTTTTGACTTTGATATAGAAATTCCCTCTTCTTTAATACTTTCTTATAACTAAGAGACTTCTTGGGATTTCTAACCTTTCTTTCTAAGGACTTCTTGGAAAATTCTGTAGACTTCCAAACTCTGAGCATGGGAAAGACTAGACTGGTAAGACCTGATTTCTGAAAACCAGAAAATCACCTAGGCTCAAAAAATAGATGCGCCAAACAGAAACTGAATGCGCAAAAATAGAACACAGATGCACTGAAACAGAGCACAAATGCGCTAAAACAGAGCACATATGCACCAAAAAAGAGCACAGATGCATCGAAATAGAACACAGATGCACTGAAACAGAGCACAGATGTGCCGAAATAGAGCACAGATGTGCTAAAATAGAGCACAAATGCGCTGAAATAGAGCACAGATGCACTAAAACATAGCACAAATGCATCGAAATAGACCCGGGATGCGCTAAATCATTTCTGAGATAGACATGTTTTGATAGTTTGATAAAATTTTCTTGTTTTGGATGATCTTAATCTGATTTAAATGTGAGAAACACAGCATAGAAGCAGACAATTGTTTTGTTAATCCTAAAATCTAAACAAAGAGTGTATGTTCTTGAGATTTCCATAGGTTTTAGACAAGACTAGCACTTCAGTCAGACTCACTCTTAATTTTTCAAATAGGTCATCATAGTAATCATAGCCCATAGCTTAAAATCGCATCGACTCACACAGCCTTGTCACCCCCTAGAGGGCACCCGTATTTTTGTCTTTTCCAGGTGCGTACTCAAAGTGACGAAAGTGGATACTGAATCCCTTGAGCAAACAATCTGTGGCGACTATATGGTGAGTGTCTTGCGGGCAGATTCTTCCCTCCCCTTGCACTGTGATTAAGATGATGTTTGGATACTGACACGGCTGGCTTTCTACACTATGGTTTGTAGTAAGGGTATCCGTTTAGTGTGGCAAATAGATATACTCCCTCGAGAGACCTCCCAACCTTTAGAACAAAGGTTTTGGGGATGGTTATCCTACGCACTATTGTCAAGTTGGATTTTCATCAACAACTTGCTTTTGATTAAAGTGGGTTGGAAACCTTGGCTTTAGGTGTTCCCATTTAGGTCGTTCCTCTTGGGTGAGTACTTTTTCCCACAAGAGCATACCTTCTAAAGGATGTAATAAATCATTAAATTGCAGAAAATAAAAGGTAAGTCTGGTATTTTGATCACCCAGTTAAGGGGAGAGCATAGACCTATTACCCACAATCACAGCAAACAATAACGGTTCAATTTTAAATCCCATATTGACAAATTTTCTATTCTAAGTGAAGATGTTGCTTCACTAAAAACATGGGGTTCACTTTAACCAAAAGAAAATTATGTTTGATGACTATCCTAGGATTGGTTAATTTAGATTTAAATGTCTACCCTAGGATTGGTTCATTCTGTTAAAAATAACATTAGAAAAATCTTGTTTGTGGATTGCATCGGAATCATAATTTAAAATTTTTTACAACTGTATGCGCCGAAATAGTTTATGTATGCGCCAAAACAAGTCATGTATGCACTGAAAGATCTTGCAAGGATGTGCCGAAACAAAGTGTCTATGCGCTGAAACAGGTTATGTATGCACCGAAACAGGTCATGTATGCACCGAAAGATCTCGTAAATGCGCCGAAACAGTCCTCGTATGCGTCGAACCGCGACTCGTATGTGCCAAAATGCGATTTTTTTATCCGTTACCTGCCAGAAAAATATGCAAAAAGAGAAATTAAATGTGGCGCTTGGCCCCATGGTGGGCGCTAAAAATGTGTACGTTAGAATGTGTCAATCAAATTGAATCTAAACTAATACACCAATGAAACATGAGATTAAAGAAACTAATTAAGGAAAGAAAAATGCAAACTCTAAACCACAGTTTCTTCAAATTCATCCCATTGTCCTCTATCTCCAAGGATTCGCTTCAAGATGCTCGCTCTTAGTTGTTTAAAATAGCAGCTTGTAGAATGGCAGCTTGAGAGAATGAGATTAATGAAAATGCATATGCATCTAAAAGATTAAGCTATTGAATTTAAATGCTAATTAATGCTAAGATGCGACTATAGTAACTATGCATGAAAATCTGAGATTCGAGGTCCTTTTCAACTCATAAGAGGGTTGTATTTATAGATTTTCGAAGGCAGGAATTCAATTGGCCAAGATCGACGGTTGAGTTCAAACCTATTAAAATGAACGGTGAGAGATCAAGAATTCAAAAAGAAGATGGAATTTTGAGAGACAAATGGAAAATGAAGAGACAATTGAAAGGTGTCTCTCATAATTAAATAAATAAATATTTAATTATGTGTGAAAGAAATGAAAAGGCATTTAATCAAATATTGCAAATATTTAATTATGTGAGGAGAGAAAAGGCTTCTTAATTAAATATTTGAAATATTTAATTATGTGAGAAGAGTGAGGAATTTAGAAAATGCATTAATTAAATATTAAAAATATTTAATTAGATGTGGAATGAAGAATATCATTTAAATTGTGAATTTAAACTTGTGATAATTAATGTAAATAAATTATGAAATTTATTTAATTAATTAAGAGGAAGGAAGCATTAATTAAATAAACTTATTTATTTAATTAAATTAGAAGAATAGGAAAATGAACAATATAAATAAATAATTAAATTTATTTATATGTAGATGACTTAAGAATATTAATTAAATAATTCATATTTAATTAATTAATAGGTTTGATTGACCGTGGCCATTTTTAGATGTGTACAGTACTTATTTCATTATTATTCATTTTATGTGATTCAAATACTTATTAAGGTATACCACTAGGAATACACTCCAAATTCTAAGCTTATCTCAAAGTGTAGGAGATCTAATTTCACTAAATCACTTGCATGATGGCAAACTTGGCCTTGTAAGATTTTTCTCTAGGAAGTGGAGTAATGATTTAGAGACACAACACTACATTCAATTGGTTTAAAACTATATTAAGGATACCTCTAGGAATACCCACCAGGACCTAACTAAACCTAAAGTATAAGAGACACTATCCACTCTCATCAATTAGATTTTAACCCTCCTTAGTCTATTGATGAACTAAAAATAAATTTTCAGCCATATAAGACTATTCCACATAACCCAAATAGAGAAATTCATATAAACAAGTATTCATAATCCACATGAAAAATAATAGACAAGCATACCATCAAATATGACTCAAGCTATACCTTGGGGAAACCATAAATAAGAAAGAACCCATCCTTCAAAAGAATCCACCACTCATTTATTATTCAACAATACATTTGTAGAGTATCCATGAATACCTTTGAAGCATCGAGTTCTCTATATTCACTCCATGTGAATAAGAAAATGAGAATCACATAACAACACATACCAATCCATGCTTTAAACCCTCACATGTACAACCTACAATAGACTCTTAACATAAAACTAGAAAACCTTAAACAACTACTCATGTGCTTTATTTTATAAACATAATCTTGCATAAAACCACTAAGTGATATTACATAAACCATGTGACTAATACCATGAGCTTACAAAACCATTTCCCCTCATTTACTCTTATGGTACTAAGTTTTCTCAATATTAAATGTTTTTCCAATGTTCAAACCCAAATTAAATATTTATCCCAATACTACATACAACACATAAAGTGGTCCCAAGAATGTCTAGCACCCTTGTGATGTAAACATCCCTAGACCTCCTAGGTGCACCACAATTAATATTAATTTACATTATAAAATTATGTAAGGTGTACAATGCACCTTTTCTTAACATTATCCCACTTATTGTATAAATTGCATTAGGGGTAAAATTCAAACTCAAACATCAAGGGAACAATCCATCTAGCCATCATGTACCATCAAGAAATCAAATTTCTCCATGTGCTCCATCAAAATACCTACAACAATAATAAAGTTGACCACCATCTCAATTTGAATCCTCTCATCCTCCATCATAACAATGCACAAAAGATAAGATCACATCGAAAGAGATTCCACACTAATTATCACATAGAAGAATAAGTATTACCTCCAACTAATATGCAAATACAAACCTAAATCCAATGGTAACAAATATGTATCAATAGTTGTCAAAAAATTAATTAGCATACTTGAAATAATAACCATCTAACACATTCAACTAACCATGCCTCAAAACCAAGGCATAAACATCATAATAGGTAAAACTCATGCAATAAACATATCCAACTCATAAAAGGCAACCACAAGCTCCATTTATAAAACCTATCCATGAAGAGCATACACATCTAAAAACTCCCATTGCAGAGGTAATGTCAAATTTTAAAATGATCAAGGCATCCTAATATCCACCAATAGTATCACATAGAGGGTGTAACCAATATCATGTAGTACCAAGGAACATCCAAAAATATATGTAAAACCTACAGATAAATATTTTATAGTACAATTCTCACTAGTAGTCTCCATATCTCTCCCAATTTATCCACACTTAACAAAAGAAAGAGATCAAGGAACCTTCACATTGTCAAAAAAGAACAATGAAGAACAATACATGATCACAAACATAGTGATCCCAATAGCTCCACATGTAAACCTCAACTCTAATGTCACGTGAACACAAACATCCAAGAAGAAGAAAAAGACCAAAGAGAGAACTTGCAAATCAAAGCATGTAGCATGTTCTTCTACAAACACCTCTAAATTCTAGCTATGATAAGTATGATCTCCTTCATTAAAACCCAAATATAAAATCATTATCCACATGCAACCACTACCAACATTCAATCCCCTCAAACCAAAGTAAGATCAAATAAAATATTCCATTCCTAAACCAAGAGAATAAGCCTAATAACATCTTCTACACTCTTCAAATGGGCTCAAAACACATTCCCATGGGAAGATAAAGGAGCAAACAAATTTTACCAAATAATCCTCAAATAATCTATCTAAAACCAACATCATAGCTCAAGACTTACTCCCATGAGAAAATAAAGCATGACATAAAATGCATTTGAAAACGAGGTGGACAATACTTTTAAACGATTCAGTATTGAGAGGACCAAGAGTGGGAATGAGAATTATCCTCCAAGATAACCAAGTCATCACGTATCACTCCAAGAAAAATATCCTTAATATTCCATGTTAAACCCACGTCCAACCCAAGTGTGGACCCCTCAGTCTTCTTGCTAAAACCTCATTAAAGATTAACTATCTCAACACATGATCTCAAGAAATAAGAGTTCTCCTAACCTCACCCAAGTCTCCAATTATCCATGAGCACTAGCAACCAATCAATCCATCCTAAGCTTTAAATGCAACACTACACTCTTATGAAGCTCCAAAGTAAATGACCAATGCACTCAATACCAATAGAACTATCCAAATCAATGTCAAAGCTCCAATATCAAGAATCAAGAACTCTCCATCATTTGATGATCTAACATCTCCTCAAAATAATATCATATGCTCTAAATGAACATATCATGCTCCCAAGAGCACTTTTATCATGCCAAAATTTTAGCTTGTCATCAAGAGTACATAATGATATAATAAAAACTATCATGTAAGAAAGGACCACATGTCAAACTAAAAAATCATAACCAACACCTACACCAAAGACTCTAAGAGTCCTCCATGGTACCAAGATGTCAACATCTCCAAATCAAATCAAGATAACCATCTCCTATCAATAGAACCCAATATGTTAATAAAATATCATTACATATAAGAAACATAATCCAAGAGCCCTTCCATGATACCAACAACCACTACAAAAGATCATCATCAAATGATGAATCCACGCCATTACCAAAATCTTCCACTAAAATGTGATACTAAGCTACACATGGAATCATGATAAACATATCCTAACTAAAGATCATTGATGGCCCTGACACAATTAAAGAAATCAATAAGAGCTCCCAAGCATAAAGAAAAACCAAAATCTCCAATCCAAGAAGATATAACACTACCAAATTATCACTGTCAAAATCTCCTATTGAAACATGTAAGCAAGCTATCTATTACATCATGATAAAAACATCTTCAATGAAGATCACCAATAGCCCTCACACAATCAAAGAACTCAAGTTCAACACTATAAAATCCCAATGGGAAAAGTAAAACCATGATCCTTGTACCAAGAAGATATGTACCACCATTAATAATAAAAAATCAACCTAACACCACCAATAATGCACCTGAATTAAAAAATCATATAATGCCAAATTCCCAAAGTTATAATGAGAATCCATGACACTATAATCACCACCAAATGTACCAGAATCAAACTCCCATATAGTCACACATGTGATTGCATCACATAGTCAATACGTACAGGTCCCACATATAACTATATCAAGTAACACCACCTCTTCAATTTAAAGTGACAATAAAACCAATGAAACATATGACCAAACTAGACCAAAAATTAAAATCTTCATCCACATTGAAACATATATGAATACAAACAATCTACATTTGAGTTATATATGTTGGGTGATCCCACAAGGTTGGTTTACAATTTCAAGGAGATTTTGATTTTTGCTGAAATCACATATTTTTAGAAAATATAATTATTTAAGCCTTAAAAAGTTCCATTTTAAGCATTTCAATTGAAGAGGGTTTGATCAAACCACCTTAGATCAAACCCCCTTGGATAGAACCCCGATAGTTTTAAACCATACCTACAACGAAGTCTCCTTTACACCTATCAAAATGTTGATAAAAAAATAATTTTGATTTACCTTTTGGGGGATCAAATGAATTCATTTAAAATTTATTTTAAATGATCACGGTAGTCCTCAGAACAAGCTATCCAATGAATATAATTTAAATGTGTTTTATTTTTATTATGTATGTGTTTTTTTAGTTTTATTAAACATAGGTTTTTCACCAGAAATCAAGCTCTTTGTTCTACACATATGGAAAAATAGAACATTATCAAAATACAATTTTTTATTTTTTTAGGTTGGGTATTGATGTCCTTGATCCATTTTTTAAAAAAAATGAATTTCGATACATACAGAAAAAAATTATGTTGTATACAGTCCGCCTACGTTTCAATTGTAATTGGTTTGATTTTGAAACCTGATTAAGGAAAAAATATTTAATAAAACACTATGAAACCAAGTGAAAGTGCTAGATATCATAGTTACAAATCTAAATTAAAAAAAAATAAAATTTATCCTTCATACAAAAAAAATTATGTTGTACACGATGAGCGTCACTCCTTAAAAATGTTGTTTTTTTTTTTTGCTAGTTTTCGAAGGAGATGGAAAAACAAGTGCAATCTGATTCCAAATTTTTTGAAAAAAATATATTTAGAATCTATAGACAAAATTTCACAAATCTCTATTTTGCATCATCTACAAATCTCTCATGGTGTAGCCACTATAGGAGCCTGAAAGTGAAGATTTAGTTTTAAAAAAATCAGTTCAGTGTCTAGTTTGCCCGAAAATTGTAAACCAATATTGTGGGATCACCCTGCAACTTGTAAGTATAGATAACCTACAATATTGCATAGCTCGTAGATCTCACAATGCAACATACAAATTTAATAATATACTAGTAACTATGCTAATAATGATAATCAAATATATACATGTAAGCTTCCAATGAATCAAATACTAAATACCTCATATTCAATTTTTCATAAACTCACAAAGTACCATAGTTACAAGAACCCATAAACATATCAAATAAAAATACTAGTGAGTAAATCACATAAAAAATTATGCAAACCTGACCCACTATATAGTGCTTTGAACAATATTTTTATCAAAGTTATAAGAAGTCAAAAATCTAACTCTGAATGAACAAATTATGAACTCTCCAAGTTTGAAAAAAACCTAACTTCTAGCTAGCATTTTTATGCTAAAATAACAAAATCTGAAAAATCACTAATACCATGACGTAGTGCTTGGAAATACCTTTTCCAATGACTATAAGAAGTAAAAAATCTAACACCTGAGGAAAAATTTATGCCTCCTAGAATTTTTTTGCCCAATTTAACTATATAGGTGGTTTTTGGTGGTCCTATGGTGGTTGGGTGGCGATGGTGCCACTCGTTGAGCAGTGCTTGGGTTGAAAAGATAGTGATGGATCTCAAAATAAATTAAAGTGATTTTAATATTTTTCTCCCCCATCACCCCCCATGGAGAGGGTTGGGTATTGGCCCCGCCAGACTAGGATCTTGGGATCATGGGCTAAGCTCATCAGTTTGATCTACTAGTGACTATTGATAGGTAGCCCCTACGATATGTGCAGAGTGTTAGTACCCTATAGTATTTGGGCTATTATGGGCATGAGGATTTTTCAAACCCTCCCATCCCCCACTTTTAATTTTTACAATTTTTTTCTAAAGTTTTATAAATTGAACGATATTTTAATTAATTTTTTCCCCTCAATAGACCCATATGTTCGTACAATAGGGGCAGAGGGCAAAAAATTGCCTTTTTTTCTCATGACCAAAATAGGTTAAATTTTATGTTAATCTTCATCTCTCGAGCCTTCTAGCTTTAATGATGAGGTTTGTTTTGTCCAAGAGGGTTATTTGTGAAACTTCCCCTACAAAAATCCTCATTGTGAACACCTCAAAAAGCCCTTTCCCCAACTTAGATTCAAAACCCTAGATTTACAAAATAAGCCACAAATATACTTCAAAACCTCAAATCTACAAAATAACAACCTGCACAAAACTCTCATACCTTGCAAATGTCTTCATTATTTTCCTACAAAGCCATGGATTCAACTATGCACAAAACATACTCCTTTCAAGGATTAAAAATAACATGAAGATCTCCTCCCACAACCTAGCACCAAGTTGTGATACAAAATGAAAAAAAATTGTAAGTATATATGACTATTTGCACATACCCAAAGATAAAATTTCATGTAAACAAGTATTCATAATCCACATGCAAAAGACTATAAAAACATACCATCAAAGATGGCATGATACACCTTGGGAAAACTAACCCCCAAAAGCATCCATCACTCATGTATTATTTAACAATAAAGATTATAATACCTCTATAGAGTCTCCATGAATACCTTTAAAGCATCAATCTCTCTACATGCACTCCATGTGAAAAAATAAATGAGAATCACGTAACCACACATCCCATTCCATGCTTCAAATTCTCACATGTGCAACTTATAAGAGATGCTCAACCTCAAACTAGCCAACCTTAAACAACTACTCATGTGCTTACTTTTATAAACATAAGCTTGCAAAAAAACACCGAGTGGTAGTGCATAAACCATGTGACTAATACCATGAGCTTACAAAACCATTTCCTCTCTCATTTACTTTTTGGTACTAAGTTTTCCCAATATTGAATATTTTTTCAATGTGCAAATCCAAATTAAATATTTATCCTGATGATACATACAACACATAAAGTGTCCCCAAGAATATTTAACCTATGTGATGCATGCATTATTGGATACCCAAGGGTGCACCACAAATAATATTAATTTACATTATAACATTATGCAAGGTGTACAACACACATTTTCTTAACATGACCCCTTTTTTATCTTCTTGATGACAAATCCTTGGCCTTGAAGGTAAGTAGAGTTCTAGGATTATGGAGTTAGTGGTTTTGAAACCTGACAATCCTAAACTTACATATTTTATTACCTTTTAAATAGGTCCTTAAAATACAGTAATTCTTAATAATTGTTGATGGCTATACCTATGTTGTAAAACTCGTTTCAATAAATTCTTTTGATGTTCACATGTTTTTGTTGAATCCATCTTGTCGACAATGAAAATTGGTCTAGGCCTATGAGTACAACTTTCGACATAATTTTCTAATGTCCTTGGTCATGATTAAATAATGTTAATTATTTAATTACTTTCTAAACACATCTTTCCTCTATTAATTAAATAACCTTTTAATTATTTAATTAATTCATTATGACCCTTATTCAACTTTGATTAATTAAATAAATCATATTTATTTAATTATGACACTAACTAATTAATTCTCTTTCTTAATTAAATAATTTATTATTTAATTAACCCCTTTTTAATATCTCAATTATAATTAAATATTCATTACTTAATTATTCAATTAACCTTTTCAACAGTCAATTAAATAAATTATTATTTATTTAATTAAATCTTTCAATTTCGAATGTTGAATTAAATTAAATTTTAATTCATAATTAATTGTTTCTGTCACATTCTTCTATCACCTAGTTAACTAATTATTCACTCACCATCTGACTCGAGATCTATTGAAATCCGTCAGTTATCTTCGGATTCGATATTTGATCGTCTCTACGAAAGGACTCTCTATCACAACCAGTTAGTTAACTAGTTCTAACTCATATGCATGAACATATTTATTAATAAATATATTTATTTAATTAATTAATTCATGTGTGCATTCAAACAAACAATTGTCGAGTTCTAACTTTATCCTTTTCATTCAAAGTCTAATTCTTTCAACTGAAGATTAAATCATTTATTTAATCTTGAACTCTTGTTCTTTCAATTTTCGAACAGTCTTAACACCAGATTAAATTATTATTCTAATTTAATCTTTATCATTTTGAATTTCCTAACTCACATTATAACTGACACATAACTCACATCGCATGGAATTCATCAATCTCGATTGTTGATCTCTCTTTCGAATCTAAGTCGATCGTTCAAAAACTCAATTTCTATAAATTGACTTGTCATTGTCATTATTCCTCCTCCCAAAATCAATACTTTTGAGAAGAACTTATAATTTTCAATATTTTTCTTACACAATACATCCAAGCTATGCTTGCATACATACATAAAATATAAGGGCAAGAATACCGATACAACAAAATGGAGAAGGACAATCAAGATAATTCAAAGAGGTAGACTGATATTCGGTGAGATTGTTTCATTATTGTTTATTTATTGTTTTAGTTCATTTGATTTGTTCTTAGTTGTTTCATTTAGATTTATGCTTGTTAGATTAGATTTAACCATCTTATTGTACAACAATCCATTCTGTCTACGTCACATTTGGTGAACCTGACGTGAAGCACACTTCAAACTTTGCGAATCCTTTCCATTTTTCCATTTTTTATTTTGTAGATATCATACGACAAACCACATCTAACTGAAGAAACGACACATCTGAATTCGCGAACTGCATATGAAAAATCCCATGACACATCTGACAACAAGAGCCACATCTGTAATATTTCACAAGGTATCTGACTGTCAACATCGTGATGCATCTATGAGTTGAAACGACGCATCTACCTAGTAAAAATTTTCATTTTTTTTATTTTCGTGTTTTTGATTTTTCTTTTATTCATTTTTTTTTTTTGTTTTCGCTAATGTTTTGTTTGTAGCTGTGTTTAGGAGGATAACATTGTTTTTGCAGGACGAAGCGTAGAAGACTTTGAAAAACCAAAACATCTTATTTTTTGCAAGACGAAATCCGAAGACACAAATAAACTACTAACCAATTGCATGCAGGACCTTTTGTGGAAGAAGTTTAATTTTTTTTTTTTTAAATTAACTTTTGTGTTTGGTAGATTAAATAATTGTCATTTGGATTAAAATTTACCAATGTTTGCTTTTTCTGGTGTGAAATCACATTTTGTAACCCTTTAGATTCGGTATATCGAAGCATCCTCTCCCCTTGCACATTCGTGCGATCCTGAGTGTAAGAAAAGTAATTACTGACTCTAGAACTTGGGTTTGTTTTGGTGGGAAAAATTACTCACCCCAAGACGACTCAAACCAGTAACACACTTTAGCTAGCGACTTCCACCCAGTATATAAAAGTGGATTTTTGGGGGAAACCCCAGAAATCACACTCACTATTTCGACGAGAAGGGAAAAAATGGTCTCTCATCATACTGGATGGTGCCCCATGAACGAAATGCCCTTACTAAAAACCATGTTATAGTTTTGCCAAAATCCTATCTATTTGTTGGTGTAGCAGGTCGGACCTGTGAAGTTGTCTTACATTCTTATGGTTCATGTGTTGAGATGAGATGTATGCCATGGGAGTTTCATGGGTACAGTAGCTTGGTTGTCCCGTATAAGTGAGTGTCATGGAGGGGAGCCAGTGGGATCAAGCTACTAGTCATCCGCCTTGAATATACGTAACTGGATTTATCCAAGTAAGAACTCAGTAAATACTATCAAACACAACCTAGGTTGTTATTATCTTCTAGTTTTAACAAGATTCAACACATCAAACTGAAAACACTTTGTATTCTGTGATTGTTTTTTGTTGTATTCGTCAAAAACTTGATCATTAAATTGAGTTAGTCGTAACATTACCATCAAAAAATTGCAACTATCAAACAGAGTCACAAATGTCATATTTTCAGCCGCATGTGTCTTAGAGAGTCGCAACTATTCAAATAAACCCCGAATGTGTCTGTCAATACATTTTGGTTTCACAGAGTCTAGTTTCAGACCCACAATTGTCATATTTTGAGCCGCATGTGTATCTGCGAGCCGCAACTGTCAAACGAAAAACCGCAATTGTCTATCAACAGGTTTAGTTTCACAGGGTTCATATTTCTAAGTTGCATCTGATTTGTGAGTCGCATCTATCAGAAAGTCACAATTTCTTGTTAACATTTGAAACCTAGTTTGGTCAATTCACTGCATCTGAAATTTGAAATGCATCTATCAAATATATCAACGCATCTAAAAAGTGAACCACAATTGACTGTCAATAGAGAAATTCAAAAACTACAAACTTAGTTCGAAAGCTAAACTATCTTTTTTGCTTATCTTTCTTACGATCAACCTTGGACAAAAATTGGAAAAAATTTGCTCAAAAACCTTGCATTATTAGGTGTCATATACGTCTTAGCACTAGTCATCCTAAGTCGCACACATTTAGATACTTCCTAGGAAGTTGCATATCGTAGAATAGAACAACTTTCCGCATCATTGGATACGTTCATGCTCTGATTTGTCATTGTCATTAAACCTAGTCACTATTATCCTATTAGTAAATCTTTCCAGCTCAACAGTCTAGTTTGGGAAATCCACCTTGTTAGTTGTCTTTCTCCTACAATCAGGTTCCTTGGTAAAGTTAGATCATTGCTTGGATTTATTCCATAAATGGTAGGTTGTACCCATTTTAGAATCATTTACTGTTATAGAATACTCAATTTTTTTGCATATTCTAGCATACGTCATCTTATTATATGTCATTTTAGAAATCTTTAGCAACATCCTTATATTCAAAAAATCCAAAAAAATAAAAACATAGAAATAGGACATATCAGTTTTTAGACATAATTTGCATTACCTTGGTTTTTAGCAACTTTTCATGGTTGAAACAAGGTCTAAGAAGAAACATAAAGCAATGTCGGACCCTAACGAATTTGTCAATCCTTTCAGAAATCAACCATCAGGGAAAGAGAGACCACACAAAACTTTGCTTGAAAAACATGTCACTAGAGACACACATGGACAAATTTATGTTGAAGACATAGATGTCGCCGTATAAGATCCTGAGTTTGCATCCTTTATGGATGAGTGTTTGGCAAATGATCCCCAATGCTATCTAGCAAAGTTCCTAGTAGAAGGTGCCACACTACCACCAGGATTTGATATTCACACTTTGAAAACACCATCTACTCAACCAACGCAAACCATGACATCCAATGTTTCTATTCCTCAAATTACTGCAGCAATACCAGCTGGCATACCTACTCAAACATCATCAATTGTAAGGACAATCCCTTTTAACATAACACAAGCTTTACAATTTACTATGGGAGCAACTTCATCAAACCCCTTTGGCACAAACACTACTGGTAAGAGATCCAAAGTAGGCACGAATATTCCTATACCAAATCAGAACATTCATATAGGAAAAATTCCTATACCAAATCAGAACATTTAGACAAGAAATATTCCTATACAGAATCATAACATTCAAATAGGAAATATAACCTCGCCAAATCACAATCCATCACAGAACATAACATTTCAGAACACCTACATTGATCCTAACAACACAAACAACATGTCCTTGACACAAGTAGATGTTCTCCAAAATCAAATGCAAATGCTTCAACAATAGATGGAAAATATGTCTATGTCAGGCAAATGAACTATCTCAGTGTAAGATTTATGTCCATTTCCTTTTGACAAAGCGCTATACATGACACCCTTCCCACACATATACATTATACCAAATTTTCCTAAGAATAATGGGAGGAGGAATCCTTTAGAACACATTAGAGAACTCTCTACAACATGCATGGACATATCATATGACCCCACATACTTGATGAGACTATTTTTCCGAACCCTTGTTGGGATAGCATTGGAATGGTTCTCTAAACTACCATATGACATATGATCATGGGGTGAAATAGCTAACAATTTTTTCGAACACTTTGCCTTTAACATAGACAATGAAATAACCATAGCTACCTTGTGTCACACCACGCAAAAAAGAAGGTGAAACTTTCACCATTTTCTTCCAGAGATGGAGAAGTTAGCTAGTAGATGTCAAGTTGAAATACCAAAAAAACAAAAAGTCACGATATTCCTTGAAAATATTAATCCAAAACTGAGAAGTGACTTAAGGGTACATTTTTGTACTACATTCCTAGACTTGGTACAAAAAGGAATCATCCTTGAAAAGGGCCTTATTGACAAAGGAGAAATTAAAGTACCAAGCAGAAACCTAGTTCAACATCAAAACTCTCCCAATGATAGAAACAAGTTCTGGTCTAGAAACAAAAATGTTACCAATGATGGTATTGTTGATGCTAAGACTATACATGCAGGATTGGTCATCACACTTAGAGGTTACAAACCCAATCAATACATGATGAGTAATCCAGATCAAACAAAAACTTTTGTCCAAAATTCACAACAACAACGACCACAAAGGAGATTTCCTAAACGTGAATTTACTCCTTTGGGGCAACCAATCGAGACAATTTTCAAAGAACTGATCAAACATGATCTCCTAAAACCATTGGAACCAAGGCAGTATGATCTTGTATAGTTTAAACCTTCATGGTGGCATGATAATGCTTATTGTGAATACCATTGAACAAAAGGACACAACCTACAACAATGTTGACAACTGAAGAATATCATACAAGACTTTGTTGAAGACGAAACCATAGAGGTCAATGGGCAGAAACATACCAAGAACAATAATCATAAGGTCTTCACGGACCCATTACATGACCATGCAAAAGGAAAAGCCTCTAGTTTGGGAACTAAGAATGCTACATCGACCAATTATGCAAATACCAAGTATGACTATGGAAAAGGTACGATCATAAATCACCTCCGAGCTACAAATGAAAATGTCCATACCATCACCATTAAGAAGTGTCTTGAATGTGCTATAAATACACGTAGAGCTAAGATAACTCTTCCACGTCCTTATGAGCCACCTACAAAATCCTCCAAGTCTAAGTACAATCTGCTTGATCAACTGAGCAAGACCCCAACATAGATATCCATTTTGGAACTGTTAACTTTATCACCTGAGCATTGAGCCATTCTCGATAAAGCCTTATAGAGAACAACTGTCCCTACCAACTTAGATATCAATCGTTTCAAAGAAATGGTAGGATACTTAACCAACTCCCATCATGCCACATTTTCTCAACAAGATTACTCAACAGAAAAGACCGATCATAATGACCCATTACATCTTGAGGTCCTAGTCCATCAAACCAAAGTCAAATGATTCTTGGTAGACGGAGGAGCAAGTTTGAACCTATGTACCCTAAAATTGGTTAAGGCATTATGATTCTCAGAAGCATGCGTAGACACCTCTAAGAGTATAGTCATCAAGGCTTATGATGATGAGGAAAGATCATCCAAAGGAGTTGTCACACTCCCTATCAGAATTGGCCCATCAGTTATGAACACTAGCTTCCAAGTCTTGGATCTCACCCTTCCACACAGCCTGTTGTTAGGTAGACCTTAGATATATGCAATGAAATTCGTACCTTCCACATATCACTAGTGTCTTAAATTCCCATATAATGGCACTGAGATCATGATTGATGGTGATCCAGATCCTTTTCAATATTGCACAAGCCTAAGGGAAATTCCACAATGATAGGTACCAGTTAATCAAGAAGCTTCATCATCCAGTTTATCCCTGTATGTTGATCCATCAAATCTTATCAAGTCCATTTCATTAAAACCACCATCATCCACTCCTAAGGTCGAGATCCAAGACAAGGGTTGTGGAGAATATCACATGAAGGGATCATATTGTGTTAGTCAACTGGTTCCACCTAAGACATATGGCTTACCCATGGTAGATAGAAGACAATCTATAGTCACATTTCATATTCCCCCTACAATGACATTGACCAAATGGGGAGAATTAAGTGAAGAAATTGTGAACCAAGGTGATATTACCTCTTGGTTGTACCAGGAAGATAATTAATACCCCTCACCATCTATTCAGATAGCTAAGGATCAATATGGAAAAGGCTTTAAGATAATGCAAAGCAAAGGCTACGACAAACATAGTGGGTTAGGAATGCATCAAAATGGAAGGACGAAACCAATCATTGTCTCCCCATGACCGAAATGCCTAAGGCTAGGGTTTCAACCGCTTAGAATTGGATTTCCTAGTACTTTGTCACCATTTCAAGAGGAAGAAAGTGCTTATGAAGCCATCAAGATATCTCAAGAACCACTTCCCCTAGTTTACCACAAATCCCCTTACTCAAGTGAATATGAATGGGATTCCCTTTCCTCTACCAACACCATGAATCTAGATAATCTATTTGGAGAACTGGACCAAATGATAAAACCTATACCAAATCCATCTAGCCCCCGTAATAAAATCCCCTTGTCCAAAGAAGAATGGATTAAGCATTATTATTGGGAAACCCTCGATCATGCATCTTGGGCACTTGACGAACCATCTTCTAACGACTTAGCCCTTATAGTATTCCCACATCAGAGTTTACGTACACATAGGAAAAAGAACAAGAAGGAGTTAGTCCAGAACTTCTATGACCATATCAACCACTCTATATTCATCTTGTCAGCTTCCACCTTTGATAACTTTGATGATGACATGCCCCTCATATATCCCCAACTTATCGACTGGGATCAAGAAGGTACACCCATCTTAGACATATTTGAGAACGGCAAAGCAATAGCTGAGTTCATGGGACTTCAAGAAGGCATACCAAGAGGGGATCATAAAGTTGGTTTTACCATATACTTGGATGACAAATCATATTTTGGGGATACCTCTAGTCACAAAAATGAAACTAAAAAGAAAAAAATGAAAATGAGAAAAATGACGAGTCCCTAGGTGAAAATTGAAAGGCGCCTTTGGATGAAGAAATAGTAAAAATAAAGGACGTATCTGAGGGCGAAAACCTCTCTGAGGCACTCAAGGATGGTGGTTTAAACATTCTCCCCGTTGCTTAGGAAAAGTCACCGATGTTAGTAGAAGAGTTTGTTGAAGTCAACATAAACAAAGAAGAAAACCCTCGGGTAATATACTTTGCAGCCTCTTTGACAGAGACATAACAACAATAGTTTCGAGACTTCTTTACAAAGAGACAGATAAAATTTGCATGGTCATATACTGACATGCCTGGGCTAGATCCAGACCTTATATTGCATCATCTACCATTACAACCAGGTATTAAGCCTGCCAAACAAAAGTTAAGGAAAATGCATCCACAGATTTCTCTACTGGTCAAAGAAAAACTTAAGAAACTATTGGATGTCGGATTCATAAGATCTATAGATTATGCGGTCTTGATTTCAAATCTTGTGCCAATGACTAAACCAACTAGGGGCATCCGCATTTGTACAGACTTTAGAGATATCAATAAGGCATGTCCCAAGGATGACTTCCCCTTGCCAAACATTGACATGATAGTAGACCTTACAACAGGATACAAGATGCTATCCCTCATGGATGGTTTCTCTAGATACAACCAAATCAAAATTGCAACTGAAGACCAACACAAGACAACTTTCACATGTCCATGGGGAACATACTGTTGGAATGTTATGCCTTTTGGACTTAAGAATGCAGGAGCTACTTATCAACGTGCAATGACGACTATTTTCCATGACTTTGTACATACTCTCATGGAATATTATGTCGATTATATTATAGCTAAATCAGTAACAAGGGCAAATCATTTGAAAGTTCTAGACAAGATATTCCAGAGGCTAGAAAATTACAACGTCAAGCTAAATCCAAAGAAATGTGTCTTTGGAGTGAAATCAGGGAAAATTCTAGGATATATCATTTCTAAAAGAGGCATTGAAGTAGATCCAGAGAAGGTAAAAGCTATGCAAAAATGCCTCCTCCAGTCAGCATTGGTCAACTAAGAACACTACAGGGAAGATTATAGTCTATCAGGCGCTTCATTGTACAACTAGCAGACAAAATACACCCATTCCAAAATTTGCTCAAGAAAGGAGTACCATTTGTATGGACGCCTAAATGTCAGGAAGCTTTCCAATAGATCAAGGATTATCTCCTCACTCCAACTATCTTAATTCCACCTACAGATGGGAAACCGTTGATACTATACATTTCAACAACTCAGTTAGCATTAGGAGCCCTTCTTGCACAAAATGATGATCAAGGTCATGAAAGGGCAGTGTACTACATCAGTCCTACCTTGGTGGGAAATGAATTAAACTACAGTAACATAGAATGTGCCTGTCTTGCGATAGTCTTTGCTACTCAAAAACTTTGACACTATATGCTAAACCGCCAAACCATGTTGGTCCCAAAGATTGATCCCCTCAAATATCTCCTAAGTAAAGCAACATTAATAGGTTGATAGGCTAAATGGGTGATGATACTTAGTGAATATGACATCCAATATGTGGAGAGGAAAGCTATAAAAAGGACAAGTAATTGCAGATCAGTTAGCAGATGCACCCATGAAGGCAGACCATCCTTTAGTGGTAGATTTTCTTGATGAATTTATCTTCAAAGTTGACACTAGAACCAAATGGAAATTATACTTTGGCAAGTCACATACTAATCGTGGTTCAAGAGCAGGCATACTATTTGTTACACCTCATGGTGATACTATTCCCAAATCATTCAGGATTTATTTGCCTTGCACCAACAACATAACAGAGTATGAAGCCTTAGTGACAAGACTAAAAATGGTAGCCCAATGGAAGATTAAGAGTCTACATGTTTATGGGGATTCTCAGCTAGTAGTTTGGCAAGTAAATGATGATTATGAAACTAAAGATGAGAAACTTGCCCCCTACAAGCGCATGATTAACAGTTTCAAATAGTAATTTGATGACATTACCTTTCAAAAAATACCGCGTATTCAAAACATGGCAACAAATGCTATGGCAATTGTGGGTTCCTTATTGGATATTCCGAGCAACGTGCCTAAGTTCGAATTTTTGGTTGAACAGTTGTTGATCCCTACCTATGATGTCCCTGATTCTACGATGGTGTGTACGATTATTGGTCCTACTTCTCCTTGGTACAAGGACATATTCGACTATCTAAATGACCAAACCTTACCATTAGACCTATCAAACAACCAACGTAGAACCTTTATCTATAAGTCAACTAAATACACCATCATCAGAGATACCCTGTATAGACGTACCTTAGATAACACCCTAATGAGATGTCTTGATGTTGAAGAGGCACAAACAACCTTGAGAGTGGTACATGAGGGTATATGTGGATCCCATTCTAGCGGTCCTACTTTAGCCCATAAGATTATGATATTAGGTTATTATTGGCCTACAATGGAAAAGGACTCATATATCTTTGTAAAGAAATGTCGATAGTGTCAGATACATAGAGATTTGATATGAGCACTAGCACAGGAGCTTCATATGATTACTTCACCATGGCCCTTTGCCCAATGGGGACTTGACCTCATATGTAAGATATGCCCTCCATCATCCAGTGGCCATAACTTCATCATAACCGCCACTGAATACTTCACCAAACGGATTGAAGCTATTCCCATGACCTACATCATCGACACGCAAATATCCAAGTTTATCCTAAACTATATCATTTGTCGGTATGGTGTACCCCAATCCATTATCACAGACAATGGCCGTCCATTCAAAAACCAAGAATTCTGCCATCTATGTGAAGAATTCCATATCAAACATCATTTTTCTACTCCATATCAATAACCCACAAGGTAATGGCCAAGCTGAGGCATCTAATAAAACCATTGTCAAAATCCTAAAAAAGACTATCAATGATGCTAGTCGTGACTGGCATTTACAGCTTAATCCTGCCTTATGGGCTTACTGCACAAGCATCTGTACTCCCATTGGTGCCACTCCATACTCCCTAGTATTCAGATCTGAATCTATCTTACTTATTGAGGTTGAAATTCCTTCCTTGAGGGTGTCTTTGAAAGGTCATATTGACGATGAAGAATATCGTGTATCCAAATTACAAGAGTTAGAATTACTGGATGAATGAAGACAAAAAGCACTAGACCATTTGCAAGCATATCAGAATCGTCTTCATCGTAGCTATAATAGGAAAGTTCTAAATCGATACTTTGACATTGGTGACCTGGTCTTAATGGAGAACCCCAAGAATCAAGTTGAGCGAGAAAAACCAGGTAAGTTTGAACCTAACTGGTTAGGGCCCTATATTGTCATAGAAGCTTTTGGATCAGGAGCGTATCAACTCTCTACACCTGAAGGAGAACCACTTTTGTCACCAATCAACAACCTTCATCTAAAGAGGTTCTATGTGTAGCTTCTAAGAGTTTTTGTCTTAATCGAAAAAATACTAAAAATGGAAAAACAAAAAAAATGGTTACCTTGATGAAAACCTGGCAAATAGGCGTCTTTGTAACACCAAAATAAATAAATTATTAGAAAATCAACAAAATAGTAAAGAGAAATAATTCATCCAATAGTGAAAACCACTTCGGTGGTGCTATGGATATGTACTATGGTGAAAACCTAGCAAACAGGTGCCATGTGTAGTCGACTTTGCTCCTTCGTCTACCATCATTCCAATCAAACTTTTCACCTTCACTCATAATAAATGGTTGTCTTATCCATTTCTTGGAATGATTGACATCAAGTCCACTCTGTCACATTCCCCACTCCATCCTATATGTCTTATTCCCGACTAGGGGAAAATCCTTGTTTTGTGTCATGAGGACCTTGTACATAGCATTAAAACATCATAAAATGTCCTGAAAAAAAGAAGCTCAAAAACATCAGAAGATGTCCTGAAAAATTCAAAAACATTAGAAAACCCCAAAAGACAAAAAAAATCAAAACATATCAAAAATCCCAAAAACATAGTCAAAGTCAGTCATAGACATAGTCAAACTACATTGCCTCTGCGACTGGATGTAGGCAAGGCCATCAATCGATGTGCCCCCGAGGCATTAGGTTTGTCTGTCTAGATTTGTCATGTATCACACACATAAAATCATGACTCTTTGTACATTCAAATTTATTGGTCATGTCAAACTACGAGGTCTCTGCGTGTACAATGTAGGCAAAGCTAATCAATCAATGAGCCCCCGAGACCGCACTAGGTCAGTCCAATTGGGTTTATCACATTCATTATCACATATGTTGCATATTAGCAACTTAAGTACATATCTTCAATCAATTATGTCAGTTAAAGTTTGGTTGAACTACGAGGTCTCTACATGTACAACGTAGGCAATGTTAATCAATCAATGAGCCCCCAAGGCCTCCTTAGGTTAGTCCTTTAGGGTATATCATCTCAAGTCATACACTGTCAACACACACACACACTCATAACATTCAAGGCATCAAAACAAGTCATGCATCAACAAGGCAAACATCTCAAAACTATCATCAAGTCAAAATCAGACACATTGTCAGAGTGATCAACTTATGTCTTAAGTAAGATATGTCTTTCTTGTCAACATACATCATCAAATTTTCATAGCCTCATGTAGCTTGTCACATCAACATCATCAGGCTCCAACGTCTTATACGACATGTGTCTTTCTGAAACTAGGCTTTGTCATGCCTTACACAGATAGTCACCAAGTCGAAACCAGACTCAACGTCTTATGTGGTATGTGTCATCCCTCACATCCAGCTATGTCAAACATCAAAGAATTACATAAGATCAAGTTTTGGTAAATAATTTTATTTGGCTTTTTTACTTTATATCTTACTTTGTCTTATCTTTCTATCGATTTGTGCATAAGTCTGGTTACTAGCTTTCTCAAGGATGTCCCTTGAAGGATTTAGAGAAGCAAGGATGTCTCAAGACTCTTTTTAGTTGATTGTTGTATGTCAACTGCCTTTTAAACTTTGGATTTTGAGTCATGTTACTAGTTTCCTCAAGGATGTCCTATCAAGGATTTAGAGGAGTAATGCCATCTCATGACCCATATTATATTTGTTTGCTTTCTTTGATTTTTTTAGACAAAACGATTGGGGCAATCTTATCCTTAGTATGAGTTAAGACACTCCTTGTCTACAACTGTCTATTTTTCACAGATGGACGACTTTGTACACTATGGTCTATCTCATATCATGGTGTGTACTATCCATTTGTGTCATGTCCCGCCCAATGATGATAAAATGCAAAGCTTAGTATATATATGGAAAAATATCGAAGATCATATGTCCTTCAAACAACCTTCTTTGTTTTGTACTAAAATTTCGAATTAACCACGCTAACATTTCTTCTAGTCTGTATCTTCATCATCCTTATCTATTTTCCCCTAGTCTCTTGTCCTTCATATTCCAATCCTCTCATTGATTTCGAGAGCACACTCATATTCTTCAAACTCGCCTATCCTCTTGAGGGGGCATACCACTACCTCCTCATCATTCTCCTTTTCACTAGGGCATATTTTTTATTAATTTTCTTTGACACAATGCAATAAACAACATTGTATCAGAGAGGGGCAAACTGTAGACACTGAAAATTGGTCTAGGCCAGTGAGTACCACTTTCGACATAATTTTCTAATGTCCTTGGTCATGATTAAATAATGTTAATTATTTAATTACTTTCTAAACACATCTTTCCTCTATTAATTAAATAACCTTTTAATTATTTAATAAATTCATTATGACCCTTATTCAACTTTGATTAATTAAATAAATCATATTTATTTAATTATGCCGCTAACTGATTAATTTTCTTTCTTAATTAAATAATTTATTATTTAATTAATCGCTTTGTTATATTTCAATTATAATTAGATATTCATTATTTAATTATCCAATTAAACTTTTCAACAGTCAATTAAATAAATTATTATTTATTTAATTAAATCTTTCAATTTCGAATGTTGAATCACATTAAAATTTAATTCATAATTAATTGTTTCCGTCACATTATTCTATCGCCCAATTAACTAATTATTCACTCACCATTTGACTCGAGATCTATTTAAATCCATCAATTATCTCCGGATTCGATATCTGATTGTCTCTGCAAAATGACTCTTTGTCACAACCAGTTAGTTAACTAGTTCTAACTCATATGCATGAACATATTTATTAATTAAATATCTTTATTTAATTAATTAATTCATGTGCATATTCGAACAAACGGTTGTCGAGTTCTAAATTTATCCTTTTCATTCAAAGTCTAATTCTTTCAACTGAAGATTAAATCATTTATTTTATCTTGAACTCTTATTCTTTCAATTTTCGAACAATCTTAACACCAGATTAAATTATTATTCTAATTTAATCTTTATCCTACAGAATTTCTTAACTCATGTTCTAACTGAGACAAAACTCACATCGCATGACATTCATCAATCTCGATCGTTGATCTCTCTTTCGAATCTGAGCCGATCGTTAGAAAAACCAATTTCTATAAATTGACCTATCATTGTCATTATTCCTCCTCCCAAAATCAATACTTTTGAGAAGAACTTATAATCTTCGATATTTTTCTTAGACAATACATCTAGGCTATGCTTGCATACATACAGAAAATATGAGGGCAAGAATACTAATACAACAAAATGGAGAAGGACAATCAAGATAATTCAAAGAGGTGGACTGATATTCGATGAGATTGTTTCATTATTGTTTATTTATTGTTTTAGTTCATTTGATTCGTTCTTAGTTGTTTGATTTAGATTTATGATTGTTAGATTAGATTTGACAATATTTCTGTGCAACAATCCATTTTTTCTACGTCACACATCTTGTTACAAGGGTTAGATTAAAAATAGGTGGTTATCATTATATTTTGTATCAATAATATCTACCTATCTAAGTTACAACTTTGTATGTAACTTAGTAGTTTCATCCTTTGGTTGTTTATTGTTAATTTTTAGTTATTATCCCTTTTATAATATTGCTTACATTTGCTTATTGGATTCTACAAATTTAGGTGGTAGTAGGTGTGGGGGATAGAAATAGTTTAGGTCTTCTGCTCATTCGTGAGATAAAAATATAGTAGATGAAGTTATTTTAGCTATTTTAGTATTGTGAAAGCTCCCCCAAAATATTGTAAAGTGTTAATTACTTATTTTGTAGTTTATAACTTAGTGTTTAGGGTTAGTTTAGCTTCTCAAGGAGCTTTCTCTTATAATTTAAAGAGGCTTACTTCACACATTATTCCATTTTGCATTATCTTGAAAGAGATATTAAAATGCTAATACTTCACACTCATGCCTTATGTATACCTTGTGAGGCCAACTTGATCAGAACTCCACATTGTCCTATACACTTTGGAATACACCACACAATCATTTTGGTATACAAATGCAATGTTTAATGATCATTATATGTTTTCGTGCCACTATTATTGTTCTATAAGTGCAACTAATGACTTGTGTGTATAGGTATGAAGGATGTTTCTCTATAAGTATATATGTTTCTAGTCACTATTTCATTTATTGCATATCTTACTTTGGCATGCATCTTTCATGTAATTTCATATGCACACTAAAGCTGGGAAAATATAAGGGATAAAATACATAACCCACAATTTCACAACTTTATTGTACACAACTTTAAGTAATATTGTAAATACATTGTTATAGTGCTTGACTTATTTGACACATAGAGTGACCCCAATTTTGAAGCCAAAGCTTAAAATTTCCTTATCCATTGCCTTAACCATGATCAATTTGATCCCATAATAATTTTTTCCTTTCTAGATTAGGCCACAAGCATGACCTTGTCCCTAGATTGGGGTGTACCCCATAACTTAGTCCATTGAATTCAAACTTGAAATCTCCTACTCTTGAGGTCAAATTTTATGAAATTTGATCATTACCTCATTGATTGACATGAACAATACATCAAGTTGAGTGATTAGGATCATGCATTTATATATACTACACTAGATAATTAGTTATCATTGAAAGATCATTATAACATCTCATTACAAATCATTTATAATAGATCATTAGAGCATTACATCAAAATCATAACACCATTACATCTTTAACATTGCATTAAATATTAAATGCATTGACAAAGGGGCTTGATTGCTATCGAGGTCATCAATATCCTTCTATCTATCATACAACAAGTGCTAGTGTGCTTTTCAACACTTGTAACCCTCTATTTTACCAACAAGTCTAAAGACAAGATTTCATTGTGAAAGCTTGCATCAACAATTACCAATTCATAATAGAAGGAACATATTATGTGGTAGGAAAAACATCTTAGACTAAGCCACAAGGCGTGACCTAGTCCACATCAATCAAATTGTTATAAAGAGTTATTAGTGGCTACATATTATAGATCCATAATTAGATTTTCAATTTCAATTGTCAATCACAAAAAAATTAAGAATCATCATACATCACCGACACACCAAATTGACAAGAACTAAGACCTCTTTAAATTATTTTCATTTATGATTATATTTAGCTTCAACTTTTAAAATTTAATTGTCATTTCATTTATTGCTTGACTATTAACTTGGACCTAAATTTTGTTGAATCAATTTATTTCTTTACAATAACAATTGAGAATCACGAATGCTTTATAATCGTATGAGTTTTTTACATCGATATTTCAAATCATACTCTATGATCCATCATTAAAATGAAAAAAAACAAATACTACATTGCAAACAATTATTTACTATTGAAAAAAAATAAAAAATAATAAATCGAAAAATGTGTTTTTAAAAAAAAAATTAACCAAAAAAATTTAGCCAAGTGTTTCAAATCTACTCTAACCTTAATCCAGTACCAAACTCAAAAAAGTCCGATTGCTTCTATTGGGGGCCATTTAAATGACCCATGTTCAAATCTACACACCTTTTAAGAGAAATATAATGTTGCATACCAATAATAATAAAAATAAAAATAAATTAATTAAACGCAAGCTATATCCCATAACTGTTAACTATTATTTCCTTAGCCGATATGCATACAAAAGTTTCCTCAAACCATAAACTACAATCACATTCACGTCAACTAACAGCGTCATTTAGAGCAGTGACTTAAAACATTTGCGTTAGATCTGTATGTCGGGCAAACCCCCTTGTCGAATCTGCTCCATAATTGAAGCCAATTTCGTTTAATTGATAAGAAGCCGAGAGCAGTGAGATTCCAGTAGGCGACGTGATGGAGAAATCAAGTTCGTGGGCGCACGCACTGGGGCATATATCTCCTTATGCATATTCTGCTGTGGGCATTGGCATTGCCATTGGGATTTCTGTATTGGGTGCTGCCTGGTATTTATGCTCTTTCCCTCCCTTCCATTATTTTTATTTGTTAAGCCTTTCTGTTTTTTGTTCTATTTTGCTACTGATTACGGACCTGAATTTATGATTTACAATCAGGGGCATATATATAACAGGGAGCAGTCTTATTGGGGCGGCTATCAAAGAACCTCGCATTACATCTAAGAATCTTATTAGGTATTTTTGTTATTTGTCTTTCTGTAATTGTTTTTTTCAGGCCTTTAGCAATTTTGTTTGGGAAGAAAATAAATTCAGTATCTATATCAGGTTACCAAATTGGTGAATACTGAAAATACTTCTCGAGACTCTTTAATTTAAGATCTTATAGATTGTCCGAAATCCAAACTGCGAATAAATTTGGATTTTTTTGATTCAATTTGGTTCCTATGTTGTTGAATATGTTTCATTTCTGTCTTGGCACTATTCTGTCTAGAGACATGTTTAAAGTTGATGTAGGGGCCGAAGGTTTTTGTTTAGAAACATTCTTGAACTGACTATCGGAGCTGGCCTATCTCCCACTACACTTTACAGTTTTTGTCAGGGTCTTCACATCAGGGATATTTTGAAAAGCAATTCCTTCATCACACCCACGAAACAGAATTAACATCAAGACCTCTTTAATATGGGATCAAGTCTGCTGGTTTTTGAAACAGGTTCATTAATGTAATAGGTACCCTTCTCAGCACTTGACTACAATCTAATGTACTCGCTTCATACTTTCATGCTTTAACCTTTATACCTCTTTAATGTATGGGGCACAGCTGCCAGGTTTTCAATCTAGCTATTGTTGCAATAAGTGTCTCATTTTACCTCGAGACCACAGCCTCACGATCCCTGGATTTTCCACACATTTAAATAAATGAACTTTTATGTTTTTGATCATCAAAAGTTAAGCTACAAGCGAGTTTGCTGGCTGCTATATTGATTTAGCAATTATTTTTTTCAGTTTGGTTTTAAATGAAATTTTATACAGCCTAAAAAAGTTAGCAGAAGTGCCTCTAAGTTTAGCTTACAACATTTGTCGATGAGAAGGCTTCATGCCTAAATTAGTTTGAACCAAAATACATTTGTATTAGTGTGTTTCTTAAAGTACCTACCAAGGTCTATGCTAGAAGTTGCATCACCGGGTATAGTATTTTCAAATTAAATTTTATGCAACCTTAAAAGTTAGCAGAAGTGCCTCTACTTTCAATTGCATACTGTGATGATGCAAAACTATCAAATAAGTGATAATTAGCAAAAGATCAAAAGAAAATTCTAGGAATAGCATTAATTAGAAATATTAAGTTGGATTTTAGGTAGGCAAATGCAAATCTGCTTCAGAGTGTTTTAATAAAATTCAACCATTCTCATAATGGCTTTGATGAAATTTCAATTACTTATATCAAATGCTTTAACATATCAAGTTTGACAAATAAACTTGGGAGGTTCTGCATAATCTATTGGGCACTTATGATGCCATCAAACACCTAATGCCTTTACCAAGCCCAGCTTGTGATGGGGAAACTACTTGTTGTAAAATTAGCAATCTATATGATTACCTTAGATACAATTTTCTAGACAGTGTTGTATAGAGAAAGGGCAACAGAATCTTGAGTGTTAGTCTGCCTTCTTAAGAATCCACATCAGATGAAAATTTAATCGTTTTTACATTTTTTTGAAATAAATGTGATCGCCAATCGGTGACCCTTCTACTGCTTTAAATAGATCATCTCCATGCCCCAAAAATGTTGATAGAATTGTGAAGCAAGGTTCTCTGATCCATAAGCCTTGTTGTAACTAAATAAGATACCAAATGTTTCATCTCTTGTACTGTTACTGGCCTGGTAAGAGAACTATTTTGAGCTTTTGTGATCAATTTTGGTCAACGTTCAGCAGAGAATTTGGTACTGCTCCATCTTGTGTTGGCTCTGATAACAACTGGAAAGTTTTATCTTATAACAGCTATCTGCTTCTATTCTGAGTGAAGCTCTAAGCTGATGATTGATATGCATTTTTTGGAGGGTGGATTTATGAAAAACTGTTTTCCTGTCATCGATGTGTGGCCAGTCAAGCAACCGGTGGCTTTGGTTTCCAAAATGTCTTCTCATTGCAAGTCAGCCAGTGCCTATATCCAAGACTACCCTGGATCTGTAGATCAGAATTATGAGATTGATTGTGAGTCAGGTCTTGCAAGGAAGCTAAATCACAATGAACTTATTTTATATTGTCGGTCAGAAATGCTTTGGATGGAGTTTTTATTGCAGACTCCAGTCTATCATGTAGACCATCACAGAATTAAGTTTTTCTGATAATACATATTAAAGACATGAAAATTCAGATCTTCAATATTTCCACAGGTAAACATTTCAGTTACTTTACCTGGAATCCATGAGCTCCATTAGTATTTTGTAAGATGCCAGGTCTGTACTCACAGTAACAGCATAGTAAAATGGACAATTTACACAGCACAGTGAATCTTGGATCTGAAACAAGGTAGTCTAGAGATCGTAGTGTAAACACAGACAGGATGATCGCTGAAGTATTATGAATGTTAGCTAAATAAATCTGGATTCAACAACTGCTCTATACTGGAAAAGTACCACTCAGAGTTCATTCACAGAAATAGCAGAATAACAATCACAGTGAAATAAAATTGAACCCCTCAGAATAATTATGAATCACAATACAGGAGTTTCATACATTGATTCCCATGCTACATTGTCATCACTCAGATGAGTGCTAGTCTGCTTACAGATGGAGTCTCTCAATTGTAAATCAGAGAGACATCTTTGGTATATTGCTTCACTATACTTGACAGGGTCGACAATGTTATCGATCTCTATCGTGGATTCCACATACGCTGGATACCGATTCAGGAGAATCATGGAAGCTGTCTTCTGTGCAGCGGTGGAGGTAATAATGTTCCTGATCATGATATGGAGCAGCACGGTCCCGTGAATGGATGCGCTAGCCTGGCGATTATTGAGATGACTTGAGAATTACTTTCGATGCCCCGTGTATGCCCGTGATCCTGAGGTTCCGCGCCCTAGTGAATGCATGGGGACAGGATTGGTGCCATGTGAATGGATTGAGCGTATCTGCTGCCAATTGTGAATGTTCAGACTCGCCCCCAAAGCTGATCGCTGCTCTCCAGGGATGTGGGTACAGGCACTTTCAAACTCGGATTCTGATGTTAAGCAGATCAGGCTCAAAATCTCCTGGTGAGGTGTTCTTCCCACCAAGGACTGACTTGACTGAGGATTTTGTCTCAGATTGGGTCAATAACTCGAGCTTAATCCTTGATGATCACTTCAATAAGCCTCCAGTTCCACAAATAAATATGCTCTCATCGCCGCCTTCCCAAGTGGGTCAGCCTTAACAAATTTAAATTATATTGTTTATTGTTTATTATTATTATTATTATATTCAATAAAAATAACAAAACTTAGTGTTTAAGAACACTTTTCCTGCCAATGCACTATATGAATTATAAATTAAATCGGGGACATGACAGTCCTCCCGCCCCAGAGATTGCTTGTCCTCAAGCAATGATGGCTCCTGGACAATCAATCTTGTAAGGCCAGAGTCCCAATTCATTCTGCTTGTAAGCTTCTTGTTCAGCAATAGGACTTTTTCCATAAGGAACTCAATTTCTTCCTTGTAACAAATATACCAACTCCTCAAAGTCTGCAATTCCATTCCCTCATGTGAAGAATTCATGTTAAGCATCTGCATGTCATCATCTTCAGTTTTGAGTTAAACAACATACAATTTCGCACCTGCAAACTTTGCCTTGCTTTGAGTTGGCTGACTTTGCACCTGACCTGAAGGTTGATGGGATTGCAGTGATGGCTGATGTAGTTTCAGCATAGTCAATTGTTGTGACTGACCCAAAATAACAGGGGTAACTTGAGATTCTGTCACTGCATTTTGAGGAGACCGTATTGTAGGTTGAAGTGGTAAATACAGACCTAGACATAATGTTTGAATAGACTGTGATATTGGTTGTGAAACTTGAAACTGAGATTGTTCATAAACTTGAATTGGAGACTGTACCAGAGGTGTTTGAATTAGTTGTATTGGCATGTTTTGGGCCTGGGTTTGCTGTAGAAATTTTAACTAACCATTCTGCCCAACTTAGATCTGGGCTTGTTGTCCTGATAGAATTTGATTGTGTACTGGATGAAATTGGGCCTGACCCTGTTGGCCAGACCGTATCACAGAATCTGGCTGACCTGTTTGTATTGTTTGTTGAGAGGACAAATTTGAAGATTTCCAAAAACTGGGCAACATTTGTGAAGGATCCCTGTGAATGGACACATTTCTTGCTTCTTTTTCTGAAAGAGCTCCCTCAGCATGAGTCGAACTACTTTTGTTTGCCTTTTCATTATTCATATCTGATCCTTTATCAGAGCAAGAAGGCAGAACCATAGACATGAGTTGTGAATGAGTTATTGAGTATGATTGACTCGAGGCACCCATCCTGTCATCTCCTTTACATGTGCTAATGACCTCCACTGAACCCAGATCAGAAATAGTAGTCATAACAGCATCAAATTTCCTTTCAATGGAATGTTCTTGAACTTCATGGATATCAGGTGGGTCTCCAGAACTTATTGGATAGACATCATGTTTAAAAATCTGCACTAGGCTCTTTGTTCCAGGCAACCTTCTGGACATTCTTGGACTTGAAGGAACAGGAACTTGAGAAGACAAAGGTGCATTATCAGTAGGGACCTTTATAGGCACAGAAAAGCCAGAATTAATGTCCCTGCATGACACGGCAAAGTGGCAATGAGCATGAGGAGTTGAGGGGTAACCGAGGTCCATGCTTGTAAAAGCCTCAGGAGTATTGATAGGCCTGGGTGACTTCATTCCAGAACTGCCTAGCCTTTCTCCTATATCATTACCATGAGGAAAATCTGATAGCACAAAAGTAGACGAGGTTGACCTATCAAAAGCACATGAGACAGCATCCTCATCTAAAGATGCAAGTTCCACTTGAGATGGTAGGCATTGTGACATTTCAAGGGCATACTGTTGAAGCTCCTGTGTTTGTACACAATATATTTGAACAGTTCCTTCATTGTCAGAGACATTCTCACTTGTGGCGGTAAAGGTCAAAACTGACATTGCTACAGAAAATTCTGCCAGGTAGTCCACATGAAAGTTCTCAGACTTGGAGTTACATTCAACATGTCCTGCATGAATTGCATTCATTTCTGTGTTTGCCTATAATATTACATTGGCACCGGCCCCAACTAAGACTTGATAAAAAATGCATCTTCATCCCTCAACTCTGATAAGCTCAAGGGTTTGAATACAATGGCACTCCCAATGAGAGTGGATGCAACTTCCAACCCAAGGTGCCTCAAGTAACTTGTCGAAGATCCATTGGCATAAGCAATCTGCACAATTCCCCACTTAAATAAATGGCATTTCTCATGAAGAGCATACAACTGCTGGTTGATGAAGATAGCAAATAGAGCCAAGATTTTATCACTATCAATAAGATTAATGCTCTGCTTTTCCAAGAATGAGATGCAGAAATAAAGAAGTCTGTTTGCCACACCATGCAAGCTTGCACACGTTTTTCTGACATCACCAACTCCCAATCCATGGTGAACCATGTTCTCCTTCTGCACAAAGTCAGTTCCAACTCTTCCATTGAGGCCACCTTCCCCCTCCTTGCCAGAGTTCTTGATCTGCATTTCTAGACCCTCAAGAAATG
This sequence comes from Sequoiadendron giganteum, assembly GCA_007115665.2. Taxonomy (NCBI): domain Eukaryota; kingdom Viridiplantae; phylum Streptophyta; class Pinopsida; order Cupressales; family Cupressaceae; genus Sequoiadendron; species Sequoiadendron giganteum. Next base: position 667,228,012 of record CM021101.1, read on the forward strand.
GCAGTAACAAAAGCAACTTGTCTGTACCTACTCTGATGGCTCCATCTACTACATCTCCAATTTAAGGTTCTGATTCTACCACTTTAAGGCTGAATGACATTAGAGTCCTGAATGAGCTTGACAGTTGTGTGTAATAATCAAATTCTGTATCTATTCCAGACCATCCTGTGAGGCTGTGGAGCTGTCAGGATACCCATGTCAACAACTACCATTCCTTTTACATCTCTAATTCCTTGCATAGTGGCACTAATAGTGACTCTCCACTGGGCCTTGTGTCTCTTGCTACAAGTTCCTCCCTAGAACGTGATTCCTTGAATGATATATTTTCAGTCCTCCTGAACTCTATTGTTTGTACAACATCCTCTGGATTGACAGCATTTGCCAAGGCCTGACTGAATGGTCCCCAGTCCTGGCTCAACATGCCACCTGAATCTGCAAGCTTCAAAACAATGTCAGAAGCTGGATTATGTAAGGCCATGATCATTGGTCCGATAAGAGATCCAGTTTTTAATGACCTCAGAGCAACCACAGTTCCAGCTAATACATGGTCAGCATAGAACAAAAAACCATGAATGTCTTCCAGCATTGAACACTGTACTGCCTTGCCACTAACCCTGTTAGTATTTCCAATACTTCTCTTATGTTCATCTATGGTAAATTTGAATTTTCTTCGTACTTGGTTGTACAGAGTGATGAAATTGTCATCAACAGCGATATGGAACTTGTTACAAACTTTACCCCTTACACATTTCAGAATATCGCCTGGATCCCAAAGGGCCAAACCATTACAATATGAATGTCGTTGGCCTATAAGGAAGGGACCCTCTTGCAGTATTCTGTGGGGTGTAACCTTCATCTCTCCAATACCATTAGGGTTTTCATGATATAGTTGCAATGCCTCCTGATGTAGGACAATCTTAGTCAAATCATTCTTCACAATAGCATAACTAATTTCTTGAATATCATTATCACATGGTTCAATCATTCCCATGTGTAGCAAATCATCATTACATGGCTCAATTGCTTCCATACCTGAAACTTGGCTGGATGCTTCTTGGACATCACTGGAAGTTAACGACATCTCCTCCTTCATCTCGAGATCTTCACGCCCAACAGATGGAGTCTTTCCTGCCTTCATTTCATCAATTTTCTGTTGGTGCACATAATTATTAGGAATCAACAAGCCATCCTTATCTTCAGCTTGCTTATGGGGTTCCTCTTGTTGTTGTTCTGTGATGTCTTGCCGCTCTACTCTCATCCCATCTTCCTTGACCCCCTCATGCATAGCTCTAACCTTCTCCACTTCAAGCTCCACTTCGGCGTCTTCAAGGGACTCAATCAATTCTATGACTTCCTCCTCTTTTGTGTTTGGCTCAAGTTCCATCGTCTTGGGCTCTTCTTGTTTTAAAAATGATTGTTCTGGCTCCAGCCCTTTAATCTCTTCCTTGGCAGTTTTTGATTCTTCCTCTTCTTTCTGCTTTTTTCTTATGTAGTCATATAGTCCTCTTTTGTGGGGGTAGTGGCACTCAAGTGCCTTCAAGTACACATTAGGGGGAACACAAGCCTTTGCATGATCTGACAAACTTTGATATTGATAAAATATTTTGGAAGCTTCAGACGGGTACCCTTCTAGTTCTTTTTGTGCTTTTAGCAGTAGCTCTTGAACAGGATCTATGTCTTTTACCTTGGGTAAGAATTTAGGTTGCCAATCCATGCTCTTTCTCCAAGGTCCTCTTTTACTCTGGTCCAATGTCGATTTGTATGTGCAAAAATAGATCCGCAGGCTGGCAGGACACACTGGCTCTAATACCACTGTAAGATACAATGTCTGTACTCACAGTAACAGCATAGTAAAATGGAAAATTTACACTGCACAATGAATCTCGGATCTGAAACAAGGTAGTCTAGAGATCGTAGTGTAAACACAGACAGGATGATCACTGAAGTATTATGAATGTTTGCTAAATAAATCTGGATTCAACAACTGCTCTATACTGGAAAAGTACCACTCAGAGTTCATTCATAGAAATAGCAGAATAATAACAATCACAGTGAAATATAATTGAACCCCTCAATAATTATGAATCACAATACAAGAGTTTCGTACATCGATTCCCATGCCACATTGTCCTCACTCAGATGAGTACGAGTCTGCTTACAGATGGAGTCTTTCGATTGTAAATCAGAGATATGTCTTTGGCATATTGCTCCACTATGCTTGACAGGGTCAACAATGTTATCGATCTCTATTGTGGACTCCACATACATCGGATCCCGATTCAGGAGAATCATGGGAGCTATGTCTTCTTTGCAGCGGTGGAGGTAATAATGTCCCCGATCGTGATATGGAGCAGCATGGTCCCGTGAATGGATGCGCTAGCTTGGCGGTTATTGAGATGCCTTCACGATGACTTTCGATGCCCTGTGAATGCCCACGATCTTGAGTTTCTGCGCCCTAGTGAATTAATGGGGACGGGATTGTTGTCATGTGAATGGATTGAGCGTATCTGCTGCCAATCATGAATGTTCAGACTTGCCCCCGAAGCTGATCGCTGCTCTCCAGGGATGTCGGCACATGCGCTTTCGAACTCGGATTCTGATGTTAGGCAGATCAGGCTCGAAATCTCCTATTGAGGTTTTCGTCCCACCACTGACTCGACTGAGGTTTTCGTCTCAGATTCGGTCAATAACTTGTGCTTAATCCTTGATGATCACTTCAATAAGTCTCCACAAATAAATATGCACTCATTGCCGCCTTCCCAACTGGGTCAGCCTTAACAAATTTAAATATTATTTTTAATAATTTAAATTTATTGTTTAATATTATTTAATATTATTATAATTATATTTAATAAAAATAACAAAACATAGTGTTTAAGAACACTTTTCCCGCCAATGCACTATTTGAATTTCAAATTAAATCGGGGACATGACAGTCCTCCCGTCCCAGAGATTGCTTGTCCTCAAGCAATGACGGCTCCTGGACAATCAATCTTGTAAGGCCAGAGTCCCAATTCATTCTGCTTGTAAGCTTCTTGTTCAGCAGTAGGACTTTTCCCATAAGGACCTCAATTTCTTCCTTGTAACAAATATACCAACTCCTCAAAGTCTGCAATTCCATTCCCTCATGTGAAGAAGTCATGTTAAGCATCTGCATGTCATCAACTTCAGTTTTAAGTTCAACAACATACAATTTTGCACCTGCAAACTTTGCCTTACTTTGAGTTGGCTGACTTTGCACCTGACCTGAAGGTTGATGGGATTGCAGTGATGGCTGATGTCGTTTCCCCACAGTCGATTGTTGTGACTGACCCAAAATAACAGGGGTAACTTGAGATTCTGTCACTGCATTTTGAGGAGACTGTATTGTAGGTTGAAGTGGTAAATACAGACCTTCACATAATGTTTGAATAGACTGTGATATTGGTTGTGAAACTTGAGACTGAGATTGTTCATAAACTTGAATTGGAGACTGTACCAGAGGTGTTTGAATTAGTTGTATTGGTATGTTTTGGGCCTGGGCTTGCTGTAGCAATTTTGCTTGACCATTCTGTCCAACTTGCATCTGGGCTTCTTGTCCTGATAGAATTTGATTATGTACTGGAAGAAATTGGGCCTGACCCTGTTGGCCAGACTCTATCATAGAATCTGGCTGACCTGTTTGTATTGTTTGTTGAGAAGACAAATTTGAAGATTTCCAGAAACTGGGCAACATTTGTGAAGGATCCCTGTGAATGGACACATTTCTTGCTTCTTTTTCTGAAAGAGTCCCCTCAGCATGAGTCGAACTACTTTTGTTTGCCTTTTCATTATTCATATCTGATCCTTTATCAGAGTGAGAAGGCAGAACCATAGACATGAGTTGTAAATGAATTATTGAGTATTATTGACTCGAGACACCCATCCTGTCATCTCCTTTACATGTGCGAATGACCTCCACAGAACCCAGATCAGAAATAGTAGTCATAACAGGATCAAATTTCCTTTCAATGGAATGCTCTTGAACTTCGTTGATATCAGGTGGGTCTCCAGAACTTATTGGATATCCGATAGACATCATGTTTAAAACTCTGCACTAGACTCTTTGTTCCAGGCAACCTTCTGGACAGTCTTGGACTTGAAGGAACAGGAACTTGAGAAGACAAAGGTGCATTATCAGTAGAGACCTTTATAGGCACAGAAAAGCCAGAAGTAATGTTCCTGCATGACATGGCAAGGTGGCCATGAGCATGAGGAGTTGAGGGGTAGCCAAGGTCCATGCTTGTAAAAGCCTCAGGAGTATTGATAGGCCTGGGTGACTTCATTCCAAAACTGTTTAGCCATTCTCCTATATCTTAACCATGAGGAAAATCTGATAGCACAAAAGTAGACGAGGTTGACCTATCAAAAGCATGTGAGACGGCATCCTCATCTAAAGATTCAAGTTCCACTTGAGATGGTAGGCATTGTGACATTTCAAGAGCATACTGTTTAAGGTCCTGTGTTTGTAGACAATATATATGAACAGTTCCTTCATTGTCAGAGACATTCTCACTTGTGGCGGTAAAGGTCAAAACTGACATTGCTACAGAAAAATTCTGCCAGGCAGTCCACACGAAAGGCCACAGACTTGGAGTTACATTCAACATGTCCTGCATGAATTGCATTCATTTCTGTGTTTGCCAATAATGTTACATTGGCACCGGCCCCAACTGAGACTTGATCAAAAAATGCATCTTCATCCCTCAACTCTGGTAAGCTCAAGGGTTTGAATACAATGGCACTCCCAATGAGAGTGGATGCAACTTTCAACCCAAGATGCCTCAGCCTCAAGTCACTTGTGGAAGCTCCATTGGCATAAGCAATCTGCACAATTGCCTGCTTAAATGAATGTCATTTCTCTTGGAGAGCATACAACTGCTGGTTGATGAAGATAGCAAGTAGAGCCAAGATTTTATCACTATCAATAAGACCAATGATCTGCTTTTCCAAGAATGAGATGCAGAAATAAAGAAGTCTGTTCGCCACACCATCCAAGCTTGCACACCTTTTTCTGACATCACCAACTCCCAATCCACGGTAAACCACTTTCTCCTTTTGCACAAAGTCAGTTCCAACTCTTCCATTGAGGCCACCTTCCCCCTCCTTGCCAGAGATCTTGATCTGCATTTCTAGACCCTCAAGAAATGGCAGTAAAAAAAACGACTGGTCTGCACCTACTCCGATGGCTCCATCTACTACCACATTTCCAATATAAGGTTCTGATTCTACCACTTTAAGGCTCAATGACATTAGAGTCCTGAATGAGCTTGACAGCTGTGTGTAATAATCAAATTCTGTTTCTGGCATAAATCTGTTTCTATTCCAGACCATCCCGTGAGGCTGTGGAGCTGTCAGGATACCCATGTCAACAACCACCATTCCTTTTACAGCTCTAATTCCTTGCATAGTGGCACTAAGTAGTGATTCTCCACTGGGCCTTGTGTCTCTTGCTACAGGTTCCTTCCTAGAACGTGATTCCTTGAATGATATAATTTCAGTCCTCCTGAACTCCTTTATTGTTTGTACAACATCCTCTGGATTGACATCATTTGCCAAGGCCTGAGCAAATGGTCCCCAGTCCTGGGTCGACATGCCACCTGAATCTGCAACCTTCACACCAGTGTGAGAAGCTGGATTATGTGAGGCCATGATCATTGGTCCAATAAAAGATCCAGTTTTTAATGACCTCAGAGCAACCACAATTCCAGCTAATACATGGTCAGCATAGAACAATAAAGCATGAATGCCTTCCAGCATTGAACACTGTACTGCCTTGCCACTAACCTTGTTAGTATTTCCAATACTTCTCTTATGTTCATCTATGGTAAATTTGAATTTTCTTCTTACTTGGTTGTACAGAGTGATGAAATTGTCATCAACAGTGATGTGGAACTTGTTACATACTTTACCCCTTACACATCTCAGAATATCGCCTGGATCCCAAACCATTATATATGAATGCCCTTGGCCTCCAAGAAAGGGACCCTCATGCTATAATCTATGGCGTATAACCTTCATCTGTCCAATACCATTAGGGTTTTCATGATGCAGTTTCAATTCCTCCTAATGTAGGACAATCTTAGTCAAATCATTCTTCACAATAGTATAACTAATTTCTTGAATATCATTATCACATGATTCAGTCATTCCCATGTGTAGCAAATCATCGTTAGATGGCTCAATTGCTTCCATACTTGAAACTTGGCTGGATGCTTCTTGGACATCACTTGAAATTAATGACACCTCCTCCATCTTGAGCTCTTCACGCCTAACAGATGGAGCCTTTCCCAATTTCATTTTATCAATTTTCTGTTGGTGCACATAATTGTTAGGAATCAACAAGCCATCTTCATCTTCAGCTTGCTTATGGGGTTCCTCTTGTTGTTGTTCTGTGATGTCTTGCCGCTCTACTCTCATCCCATCTTCCTTGACCCCCTCACGTATAGTTGAAACCTTCTGCACTTCAAGCTCCACTTCAGTGTCTTCAAGGGACTCAATCAATTCTACGACTTCCTCCTCTTGTGTGTTTGGCTCAAGTTCCATCGCCTTGGGCTCTTCTTGTTTTAAAAATGATTCTTCTGGCTCCGGCCCTTTAATCTCTTCCTTGGCAGTTTCTGAATCTTCCTCTTCTTTCTTCTTTCGTCTTCTGTAGTCATATAGTCCTCTTTTGTGGGGGTAGTGGCACTTACACGCCTTCAAGTACACATCAAGGGAACACAAGCCTTTGCATGATCTGAAAAACTTTGATATTGATCCAAAATTTTAGAAGCTTCAGACGGGTACCCTTCTAGTTCTCTTCGTGCTTTTAGCAATAGCTCTTGAACAAGATCTATGTCTTCTACCCTGGATAAGAATTTAGGTCGCCGATCCATGCTCTTTCTCCAAGGTCCCCTTTTACTCTGGTCCAATGTCGATCTGTATGTGCATAAATAGATCCGCAGGCTGGCAGGACACACAGGCTCTGATACCACTGTAAGATGCCAGGTCTGTACTCACAGTAACAGCATAGTAAAACGGACAATTTACACAGCATAGAGAATCTCGGATCTGAAACAAGGTAGTCTAGAGATTGTAGTGTAAACACAGACAGGATGATCGCTGAAGTATTATGAATGTTAGCTAAATAAATCTGGATTCAACAACTGCTCTATACTGGAAAAGTACCACTCAGAGTTCATTCACAGAAATAGCAGAATAATAACAATTGCAGTGAAATATAATTGAACCCCTCAGAATAATTAAGAATCACAATACAGGAGTTTCATACAACGATTCCCATGCAACATTGTCATCACTCAGATGAGTGCAAGTCTGCTTACAGATGGAGTGTCTTGATTGTAAATACCTACTCCTTTAATGTGATGTATATTATACATTTGGATGAATATGAAATGCTTAATTAAATTTCAAAGGATATTTTTTATATGATATGGACAATAATTTTGGATGCTTAATAACATATTACATGTCATGCTTGTGGATGGTACTAGCATAGATATCTTAAATACATATATCTATAAGGCATTGAGATGTATCCATCATGAGGTGCCTATCTAACGGTTTTGATAAATCCAATATAGGCATTTGAGACTGGTATTTCTCGATGTCTCTAAGAGATGTATTTTAAGGTATCTATGCTTGTAATTGATAAAACATTCCTTTTCAATCATCGTAAATGAATATCTATGTTCTTTTTGGTCATTGCTTTTTCTGTCTTTTGTTGCTTTAGGGACATCTAATTTCTCATTTCCAGCTAGGCAAGCAAAATTTCTAAACTATCTGAAGTACACAATTCATTTTCCTTAAGACCTTTTTGATTGATTATTTTTTCTTGCAACCTGAAGGATCAGTGTCTTCAATCTATTTCTGCCTGCTCCATGTTTTTTAAAATGATGTATAAAATCTGTTTGTCTCAGAAAATCAACTTTTGCTCTGCGCAGCCTATATATGCTTATGTGATGTTTGTCTATTATGCAGAAAACAAACTCTATCTGATAGCATTAAAGAGGTTAAGAAATGTGAGAACAAGTTTAGAACTAAAGCTTGTTAATCTGTAGAGACAGAAGATAATGGTTTCGATACATCTTAAGCTAATATACATATATTATGCCTAAAGATTTTTCTCAACTAAAAAATAATTAGAAACTTGATATAACTAAAACATGGAATTCCACACTAGATTAGCTATTCAAAGGAAGTGCTGGCTTTCTCGAATCTTTCTTAACTACATATGGAATTTTTAATTTTACTGTCAGCACCCTTCATTGATAGGGTGATAGAAAGCCGTTGGGCTTGTGTCAAAAGTTCATCGTCCTTCAGTATTTTTCAATTCAGCACATCTAAAATTTTCTGTGATATTTGTGGCTGCACTGCATACATTTCAGGTTTCTCAAAGTCATGCAGTGTTTAGCTGCTTGTTCAAGAAAGTTACAATATCAGTAACTGTTTATCAATCTCTTTTCTTGATAATAATTAAGTATATTTTTGTAGGTAGGACATTGCTTTCAACAGTCAGCTAAGCAGTGATAAGATAAAAGAAATAGAAAGTCCAAGAAACTAATATTGGGAATGTGATTTGCAGTGTAATCTTCTGTGAAGCTGTGGCCATATATGGAGTTATTGTGGCTATTATTCTACAGACGAAGTTAGAGAGTGTTCCATCTGCAAATACATTTCATCCAGAGTCTATGAGAGCAGGGTTTGCTATATTTGCATCTGGCATCATTGTGGGTTTTGCTAATCTAGTTTGTGGGTATGTTTAAATATCCTCATTTTTTGTTTTGAAACCTTATGTTAGGTTCCTAGGTTGAAAATGCAGACTTGGTTGTGTGTTAAACCTAATGCTGCACCATGTAATAGCATTTGCAAGTTTTCAATTTAAAACAATGAATGTAAAGGTGATCTAGCTACTTGGTTTGTCGTTTTCATCTGGCACATTCTGAAAATATTTCCTCTTGTAGTTATTTCATTGTTGTTGTTATTGATAATGTGATATGTTTTTGCAGAGTTTGTGTTGGCGTAATTGGAAGTAGCTGTGCACTCGCGGATGCCCAAAATTCTTCACTATTTGTGAAAATTTTAGTAATTGAAATTTTTGGAAGTGCACTTGGGCTGTTTGGTGTAATTGTTGGAATCATTATGTCGGCTCAAGCAGCATTTCCAACAAAGGTTCAATAGGTGGCATAATTTTCCAACAATTTCTGCAGTGAAAGTCTTCTTGGAGGGCATTGTTTTTCCTGTTTTTTTACATTGCATTACATTAGATAGGTATGTACTGAAATGAGTCGATTATCTCTCATTTATGTGCACAATCGTTAATCAGTAGCCAGCCCCTAATTTCCCATTAAGAAGTTAATCATATGAATCTAGCATTCTTGTGTATTTGCTAGTATATATCCAAAATTTAGTGCATTTGTTGATAGCTACTCTGAAGTCTATATTCCAGATTAATACGTCTGATTTCCCTTTTATCAGGCTTTAGAGAGTTATTATTACGTTCTCTGATTGGAGTATTTGTGTAACTGTAGGAGAGTTCAGCTTATCATGATAAACTTTTGAACTTCTTATTCAGCCATTGCTAGTTTCTCTCCAAAATTTGTAGTGGAGTAAGAACACTTTTTGCATTTCCGTTGTGATTGTTGAACATTCATTTCATTATGATAAAAAGGTAAGTGAGATGAATGGTGAATATGATACTTGCAAGAATTGAGCAAGCTATTCTGTTTTATAATGTAACTGCTGCAGACGAATAAAGATTCTAGCATTTGAATTTTTTTCGAATTTGCACCTAGTTAGGGAGTGTGTGTTACCAATCCCAACAGGAATATTATAAAAGAAAACAGGAGACTTTTTTTTGGAATCTAGCGATGTCAAAGATGTTTTCATCCGGCTTATATTGATTACCAAATTCTTGTGAGGCATGGACGATTATTTATTTATTTATTTGAGAGTGTAACAACATTATCTGGGAAGTGAATACAAGTCAAAAGTCTATAACACGAAGAGGTGCTTTATAATTTGTTGTGAATAATCTGAGAGAAGAAAAGATGTAATCCAACACATAATGGGATATCACTACTACCACGCGCCCCTTGGTAGCAGCAAATGACAGCAACCCAGGGAGCTTTCAGACCTTATGCTGTGATCTGAGATTAGTGACTCAAGTCCATAATTGAACAAAGAATGAATTCCATAGGGGTAAAAGAGTACACAATTATGATGGCGGTGTCTAGAGACACCGAAAGGATATATTCAATATAGAATTGGATCGAACATTGGAAATACATGAGAATTTGATGATTGAGATGGTGGAAGTATACCTTTTATATACACCATTCGGTGGACAAGTTTTATGTGTAGATGTGATTTAACCTAAAGAAAATGATAGGGTACATATAACCCAACGGTATTCCAAAAGTAAAGGGACCCATTAAGATGAGTTTTACATATTCTAACATTTGTTCTTATAATTCTGATCTTGGTCTACAATAATCTCCGACTCCAAGTCTTCAATTCTTGTGCTCATTTACATAGGGTCCTCTTTGTATCCATTAGAAAGGAATTTACAAAGCCAAATATAGGTCTTTTTTAATTTGTATGGGAAAAGAATTTAGTAATTGATGTTTAGTAAATGGCCTGAGTAAGGTATAGACATGGGTACCAACCACTATGTCGACTCTAAAATCAACATGACTAGCCATAGATGGCAAAGTCAAGCTTTTTCGAATAGAGAAAATGGTGAAAATACACTTACATTTTATGGACGGTGATGCCATCCAAAGATAAACAACGAAGCACATGATACAAAAAGGACTAGATGGGTATGTGAGGAACAAAACACCAAAGGAGATTATGTTAAGGTTTTAAGTGAATGATCATGATATTAGTAAGTGTAAATGGAAAAAAAAAAGGAACGTAAGGCATGCTAATGTCATGGAATTATGATAGTATTATGTGGTTACCTTTTCATTGAAGAAGATATTGAAGTTGGGAAAATTCAACTCCACAAATCTCAAGGATCACTTGCAATCAAACACCTATCATAGAAAGAGAGACTAGCAAAGCTATGGAGGCCAAGAGCTATTGATCCAAAAAAACATGAATAATTGATTAATGTGTATCCTAATGATTATACAATATATAATCCTTATATAAAGATAACTGGCCTAAAAACCTTAGGTGAAGATAACACAAGATCATAACATATGTCCTCATCTTGTGATATGAGACATGAAAATAACATGACTTAAGTAAGCTTAAGTAATTAGAGGAAAAAGGATTTAATAATTAAATAAATAATTAATTAGGAAATACTTTTTACTCTAATAGAAGATACATGTGCATGTCCAAGTATCTCATAGTTGTCACGATTAGTTCGCATTTTGTCATAAAAAATTACTTTTGACGACACTAATGGAACAAGATTATGTGCCAAAGTGTAATAATATTGTACATAGATGAGTCTAGAGAAACTACATAAATACAAATAATAGCTTTTGAAAAAATGGTACTAGGATGGGTTTAGATTTTTAGACTAATCACACATTAGCTAATAATTAAGTAGTCTAATTTATTCTCATGCACTTAAGTCAAACTTATGAGTTCTTTATTCAGTTAATTGAAGTGAGCTATTATTAGATCATTTTGTCTCATCACATGTGATGTTGACACTTACCCTGATCTAATCTCTTTACCATTTAGGGTTGTTACTATATAGCATTCAACCCTCATTGCATTATCACTCTGAGATTTACTCCTCCTTTCAAACTCTCTATTTTTGAGGACTCTTGTTTTCCTTGAAGATTCTTGAGGTTAATTCTATAGCTTTTTCTTGTTGAGGAATATTGCACATATTGTTTGCAGATCTCTTGTGTGGAAAGTGTCTTTGTTCGTTGTTTGATCTCGTGGCTCGTGTTTTTCACAATTCTAACATGGTATAAGATCGTAGATTCAATGAACTCCTCGATTTATGATGTTTTTTTTTTCAACAAGGGTTATAGGTTTCAGATTTGAATCCCCTTTATTTTTTTTGCAAATTTTGGAGGTGAGCAATTTTTAGGTGCATTTTGGTGCAAAAATAACCTTACTATTGGATTCAAAGCTATTGAGAAAGTCAAATTTGGCTTTTGTTTGGCTTGATTTGGACTCTTAAGGTCAAATCTGTGAGGGTTTCAAACGATTTTTTTTTTTTTTTATTAGATTTGGAGGGTAGCTGCAATTTCGAAGCATTTTGTTGCAAAAAAAACCTTGCTGTTGGATTTAGGAGGTTAATTCTATGAAGTTTGACTATAAGTTCGATCTATTTGCCCATTGGGAGCTTTTGAGGCAATTTTTTTTTGGGTACAAGGGCAATACAACCCCTATATGGTTGCAGGTACAACGATTTCAAAAAAAATAGAATTTTTTTTTTTTTTTATAAAAAATAAACTTGCAAGTTTTCTTTAAAAAGTTGGGCGGCGATTTTTTTGGGGTGTGGATTTTTTAATTTGGGTACCCTGTTGCACGACAGGGTACTGTCCACCGCGTGACCCCATAAATGCCGCTTGATGACAACTATTATTTACTCGGTGACTTTTAAATAAAAACTGGTGGTTGCTTTTCAAAATATGATGACCTTTGCATTTTCTCGATGTTCAAAAACAATTTCCGATCAACCCAACTTTTTCAGTTCTTGCATATTTTTCTGGCTTTCTATGTTGACCTTCTTAGCAACTGTCAAATTTTCTTGGCAACAACAAGGACAAAATATTCCAACGGTACAAGAGAATATTTTGGTGATTTTCATTTTCCCGAGGGTTGCTAATTTTTTTCGGCCGAAGGGAGTATTTTGCTAACGTCAACATGATGTCATGCTGACATCAATAGTATGGTCAACATCTATGGCCCCTTCAAGACCCCTTTGTACTCTAAAGGGCTTTTTTTGCCATAATTTTGGCATACGATGTTGGATTTTTGGCAAACAAGATATTGTCGAAAAACCCGTTTTGCCAACTTTTCAGTGGTGTGGGTCTCATCACTTGTTTTTGTTGCTGGTGCATTCCATAGGTTGTTGAAGTCAGAGGTGTTGTTTTCAATCTCGAGCTCATAAATTTTGACCAATTTATCTGTTTTTTGTGATTCCAATAGTGTTGGAATCGTCTTTCAGAGCTCTTCACAACCATCCATGCACCTTTTTCGAGACTGTTCTCCAGTTATATTTTATTCAGATTTTTGTGTTTTCGCACTTTGGTGAATTATTTGGACATTTTAGCTCTTGGAAACTTTTCAATTGTGTGGGATGACTTATTTTTGGCTATTCTATATGTGTTTCTATTATTCTATCCTATTTGGGCATTATAAACATCTTTTTCATGCACAATCTCTTTTGTAGAAGCACTAACATAAAGTGCCATTCTAGTGTATTCTTTTTGGGGATTTTGCACATCCTGTTGTGGCTTTTGTACTCGCACAATAATATAAAGTGCCATAGGGGTTGATGTTTTCCTTTGGTTTGCCATCACACCTTTGTCAAGTGAGTGTCCTTTCCACGACAGTAGTGAATCCTAATGATTCTTGTCTCATGTGTGTGTGCCTTAGTTTACACACCCTTTTATCTACAGGTTGTTTCTCCTACATGCACTTCTTGGTTTCATGTTTGAGTGATCTATGAATCTAGTTCTTCTTCTTATGTGCTTTTAGATACAACATACATCAACGACTAGTTACATGCATTTAAGTGAGTTGGAGCATTTACCATATGGACATTCTTACATTCCCATTTCTGGAGGTGACCTTCCATTTTCATTTTATCAGAAATTACTAGGTAACTATATTTTCAACTTGCATCTTACATGTTGAGTATGTCATTAGGGTCACTCATGCAGTTTCATGTACCATTTGTATCTTCGAGTTCTAGATGTTTTGCCTTTGTTTTCCATCGAGTAGTGCCATTGGGGACACTCATGCAGATTATTGTCTCTCTTGTGATCAGTGTTCTTCAGACTTGGTACATGTATTTTTGACTTGCATCTTGCATGTTGAATAGTTTCGTTGGAGTCACTCATGTAGATTCTTGTTATCTTGATCCTGATCATCATTTGTTTTAGAGGAGGTTCTTCTTTTTAGCACCATATTAGTCATCATTCAACAATAGTCTACAACTTCTTCGTGTTTCAACGATCTTCTACATGTTTCTCTTTTTTGGGACATTGTTTTGGTTGGAGGCTTCTCAATCCTTCACACCTTGATTTGGAGGCTTTTTTAGTCCTTCATTCGCCTTTCTCTCTTTTGGAGAGGAGTTTTCTTCCACTGTGGTTTTCTTTTTTTCTCCAGTTTTGAGAGATTTTTTGTTTGTACATGGGTACCTCACTAAACCTTGTTTGTTGGGACCCATCTTGCATTCACTTTTTAGGGTTTTTAGCTACTCCCAAAGTTCATCTTAAGGGAGGGTGTAAGAGTAATCATGCATTAGCTAATAATTAGTTAGTTAATCTTTAATTAATTATTAGTCTAATTTATTCTCATGAACTTAAGCCAAACTTAAGAGTTCTTTATTTAGTTAACTAAGTGCTTTTCTATGTTAATTGAAGTGAGCTATTATTCGATCATTTTGTCCCATCACATGTGATGTTGATACTTGTCCTGATCTAATCCCTTTACCATTTAGGGTTGCTCCTATATAGCACCCAACCCTCATTCTATTAGCACTTTGAGATTTACTCTTCTTGAAATCTCAACCTTTGAGGAGTCTCGTTTTCTTTGAAGATTCTTGAGGTTCATTTTGTAGCTTTTTCTTATCGAGGAATATTGTACATATTTTGTGCAGATCTCTTGCATGGAAGGTGTCTTTGTTCGTTGTTTGATCCTGTGGCTCATTTTTTTCACAATTCTAACATGGTACTAGAACACAGATTCAATGAACCCCTTCTTGACTTATGGGGTTTTTTTCTTTAACAAGGGTCAGAGGCTCTAGATCTGAATCCCTTTTGTTTTTCTGCAAATTTTGGAGGTGGGCAATTTATAGGTACGTTTTGGCACAAAAATAACCTCACTGTTGGATTCAGAGCTGTCAAGAAAGTCAGATTTTGCTTTTGTTTGGTTTGATTTGGACTTTTAAGGTTAGATCTACGAGAGTTTGAAAGAATTGTTTTTTTCCAAATTCAGAGGGTAGTTGCAATTTCAGAGCATTTTTGGCACAAAAAGGAACTCATCGTTGGATTTAGAAGGTCAATTCCACAAATTTTGACTATAAATTCTACCTATTTGCTCGTCGAAAGCTTCTGAGGTAATTGTTTTTGGTACAAGGGTCATACGATCCTTGTATGACAACATGTACGACGATTTCAAAAAAATAAAAAAAAAGAGGTTTTTTTTTAAATTGTTTATTTTTTAATTTTTTATAAATATATATATATTTTTAAAAACTTGCAAGTTTTCTTTAAAAAGTTGGGTGGCAATATTTTTGGGCTGCAAATTTTTTAATATGGGTACTTTGCCGCATGACAAGGTACTGTTCTTCGATGACTTTTTAGCTGCTCGACGACAACCACCTTGTCGACGACGAAGCTGTATATGCCGCCTGACGACAACTATTATTTACCCAACAACTTTTAAAAAAACTGGTGGCCGCTTTTCAAAACACGTCGACCTTTGCATTTTCTTGACGTTTGAAAACAATTTTTAACTGGTGACCCAATTTTTCCAGTTCCTACATATTTTTTGAGCCTTCTATCTTGATCTTCTCAACAACGGTCAAATTTTCTTGGCAATGGCAAGGGCACAACATTCCAATGATTTTCATTTTCCTAAGGGTCAATTTTTTTTTCGGTTGAAGGGAATATTTTGGGAATATTCCACTGATATCAGCATGATGTCATGTTGGCGTTAGTGGTATGATCAACATCTATGGCCCCTTTGTGCCCTAAAAGTTTTTTTTTCTTTTGGCCATAACTTGGGCATACGATGTTGGATTTGGCAAGCAAGATATCTTCGGAAATCTCATTCCACCAAATTTTTAGTGGTGTGGGTTTCATCACCTATTTTTGTTGTTGGTACATTCTACATTTTGTTGAAGTTAGGGTGTTGTTTTTAGTCTCGAACTCATAAATTTTGACTACTTTCTCCATTTTTTACGATTCTAGTGGCATTGAAACCGTCTTTTAGAGCTCTTCACAACCATCCTTGCAATTTTTTTATAGATTGTTATCCAAGTACATTTTATTCAGATTTTTTTTTTGTTTTCATACTCTGGTGAATTACTTGGATGTCTTAGCTCTTGGAAACTTTTTGTTTGTATGAGATGACTCATTTTTGGCTATTCTATATGTATTTCTAGTATTATGTTCGATTTGGACACTGTAGACATCTTTTTCATGCATATTCTCTTTTATAGATGCACTGACATAAAATGGCATTCTAGTGTATTTTTTTTGGAGAGTTTGCACATCCTATTGTGGATTTTGTACTCACAATATAATATAAAGTGCCATGAGGGGTTGATTTTTTCCTTTGGTTTGCCATCACACCTTTGTCGAGTGTCCTTTCTACGACAACAACAAATCTTAGTGATTCTTGCCTCATGCGTGTGTGCTTTAGTTTGTAGACCCTTTTATCTGCAGGTTGTTTCTCTTACATGCACTTTTTGGTTTCATATAGTATCAGTGTACCTATCTGGGCAAGTGCATGGAAATGGGTAGCAATTCCATGGACACCCCCTAAAACAATATTTGGAAAATGATAATGTGAGCACGTTATAACGTGCTCGCGTTATGGCTCATTATGCCAAGCTTGAGGCTCGACAACTACAAACCAATAACGCGATCGCGTTATAACGCGCTCACGTTATTGATTGTTAAAAGAAAAAAAATAAATGCAAATCTCTTATTAGGATTTCGACTGGTTTTTTTTTGCAGTCGCGGCCAAAATCACCACAATTTCACGCTCACGTTCTAGGAGGAGAATTTCAACAAATTTCTTCACCAACAATCCCCATTTCTTCGCAACAATGGTGCCACGACAACGAGGAGCTGTGAGAGGTAAGGATTCTATGGTTTTTGTTTTGAATTAGTTAGTTTTAGGTTGAATTTGATATCTATTTGTTTGTGTGGACATCAAAATCTGCAAATGGTTAGCACAACTCCAATATCCTCATAGAATAATACAACATTTTTCAAAATAAATGACAAAACTAAATCAAGCATGCAAAGAAGACATGAAGTATATCTATTCTATGGTGAATTGGTGCTATCATTTGTGTAGAAGATAGCCCTTTCCCAACCCTTGATAAGCCAATGAGATGATAGACAATGAGATGCTCATGAACTCAAGTTGCCTATAATGAGGATGCTCAAATTGTAGATGGAAAAATGAGATAGAAGTCATTGAATTTATAGGAAATATTGAGAGAGGAGAAGCCAAGATTGAGCAATGTGGGACTAAATCCCATCAAATGAGAAAGAGCCACTTGTCACAATGGGATTGGCCATGCTTGTGCAAGTTTTGGCTAATGTGCCCATTTCAAATTTGAAAATGGCAATAAATAAATATGATGGAGGGTTTTGGGGGGAATTGTGTTTGGCCAAAAAAGTCAAACATGAGAGTTAATGAGGGCATATTCCCAAGGGAAAATAGGTGTTTTAATAAATCAATTAAAATGATTTATTGTGCAAGTGGATGGGACATGGGTTAGTCTTAGCATTAATTAGGGATTTAACTAATTAAGCTAGTGCTTAGTTGATTGTGACACTTTGATTTAAATTTGTAGGTTAGGATAAATCAAAGTGAGAGGATATTAGATATTTAATTAAATATATATGATTTAATTAAACCAAGACTTTAGGAGGTTAATTAATTAATTTGATTTAATTAATTAAGAGGAAAGAATGATCAAATGTGATGTTTAACAATAATGTTAATTTCCTATGTTTACAGTTTGAAATTTTAGGAGATGCAAATCAACCTGCAAACCCTCAAAATCCTCAACAAGAAGACCATCCAAATCCTCAAGATCAAAATCAACCACAATATCAACCTCCTCCACTAATGACCCAACCCCTTCCTGACACTCAACAAAATTTAATGAGTGAAATTGAGAACAACAAAAATAGAATTGAGGATTTGATCAGTAGGTTTAGTGATCCAAATGGTTCAACCGCATAAAGAATGACACTAGCAAATTCATTAAAAGATATGTTAAAAAATGTAGATTCAATTAGCAAACAAATAACTGGATGGCAAGATAGGAGGCAGGTGGCTAGGGATTATTATGCCAATAAACTATCATACAAGGATGTGAAGGATTTAAAAATTACAAAAGGTGATTTGTGCTCATTATTCACCGACCCAAGCACAAATCAAAATCTTACCCTCAATGCGAAGAGGTTTCCTATCCATTGGTGCCACCACCAACAGATTAGGGACCAATTTTGTGATAGGTGGTACATGGTCTTCGATTACCCATCGTGCAACAATTGCGAGGTCCCGCAATATTTCCTTAGGAAACTATATAGTGAGTTCATATTGAACAAAATCCTAAATTATTTTGATATGAGGGATTTCCAGGGGAGAGGTGGGGGGTCAGTTCAGGATAGACCTAGTGCACAACCAGATCCTACGCGGAAAGGTAGATGAGCTCTCACTAGGCCACCTCGTGAGCATGTTGTTATGCCTTCCATCACGAAGGAAAGTGCTGATGTAGAAACATTGCAGGAAATCAACACTTTGACCCAGAGTGTCATCCATCATACTAGCCCTATTCTACAACGCCATCTAGGGGAGTCTTCGAGTGGTGGCCTTCGAACACATGTGTGTCAATCTTGCGGGGATACTTGTTCATATGACCCCACCGACACTCAGGAGACTGGTACATTGGATCTGTCTATAGCTATGGAGATGGAGAGGGCAACTGACATTTTGCATGAGGCATATGGCATTGATAGTTTGGTAAAAGTTAGTGCATGTGTTCATTGAATTTAATTTATTAAATTTCGATTTTGAAATGCAAGATGAACTAAAAATGTTTTATGATTTTAATAAAAATGCAGGGTCACAGTGTTGAGACTGGATACACTGCCCCCCACCAACCTATTTTTGCAGTACACCTATCGCTAGGGTATGTAACTAGTAAACAATTATAAATTTATTGCATGTTAATAGCATTGTTTTACGAATGGTAATTTAATATACGATTTTGGATGTTGAACAGACTAATATTGGAGGTTTTGATGGAACAATTCCCAGTGGTGGTGGATTTACTCAAACCTTCACGCAGGTAATAGAATAAAGAGCTTAACTAATGAATCAAATACTTAATAGATTTGTGTAGTTTATATGCACATTGTTGATTACGTTGAATATTTTGTTGTTTTATTTTCAATTGTTGCAAGACGAAACACCTCCGAATGTGACGAGGGCAATGGATATTGGTGTGACATCTACTATACAATCCTCGATGGCTTTGACATAAGAGGTATGAGAAAAATTAGTAAATTTCAATTTACATTTGTTGTTATAGATATTAGTGAAAAATCAAACCACTATTGATTCACGTAGTTTAATTTCTATTTGTATGGTTTATACAAAGCTTGAGCACGCTTGAGCACGGGCGTGAGAATATTTCCATTGTGGAGAGTGATCATGAGATTGCTGTAAGTGATTATTTTGTCAAATATATCATTTTTTATAATGTAATTTCTATATATTCATGTCTTTACTTCTTATTGTAACAATTAAAACTTCACCATGAACTAAACTCTAGGAGGAGTAGCAGGAGCACTCCATGAGTGCAGCAAAAACGAGTGATAGATCTATCGCCATCCGAGTGAAAAGGAAAGGGAAAGATTTTATTTCCAAGGCATGGAGAGCAATGACTTTTGATTCTAGAGTCCTTTGTTGTATGCCTACATGGCAGTTTTGTACATATTTTTTATTGAACATATTTGACATTGTATGCCTATATGGCATTCTTGTAAGCCTATATGGCTATTTGTACATATATTTCATACTTATATCAACATATATTGATGTATGCCTACATGGCTATTTGGTTAATACAAATATCTTTTATCGATGACTATCCATATTTGCATTCTAAATTGATGGTCCAATAGTTATGAGTTACGTGTATTCAAAGTAATTTCTATGTTAATACAAATATCTTTTATCGATGCTTATACTTATGTGATTAATGTATGTTTGTGTATGGGATCATAGTAATTTTTATTTGATGATGCTATTGTGTCTTTAAAGTTTATTTATTAAAGGGTGCATGAAACAAGTTTTAAATCACTAATTTTTTTTTGAATTTCTTAGGTTTTTCTATTTATCAAGTCTGGGCTCCGAGCTCAAGTCCAAGTAAAAAATTGTCTTGTCAAGTCCGAGGCGAGTCCAAGTCTTGTAACACTAGTGTGAAAACATCGAGGAATAATGTATATGCTGATGAAGAGAGAACCCATCCTTGTTTCCAAACAAACCATGGTATAGATATGGGTGGTCGAGATAAAAAATCACTCTTCTGGATAGTACGAACCATAATATTTCATGGCTGCAAACACACCTTCATTATGTGTGTTCTTGATCCTACTGAAGAAATGGTGGAACATGTTGTAGATTAAATATTGCAACCCTAAGTCCGCAAGAAGGTTACTTGTCTCGATTTATGCAAATGTCTTTAATATGTTCATCCTTCTTGAGTAATGCCAACCACTATCATCGGTTTCCATGCTTCTAATGGAAAGTCAATTTGTTGCAATACCCAAAGGCTAGCAGGTTCATTCGCTCTAATACCACTATAATGACTCGAGCTCTGGATCAATAAATTTTTGATTTATTTCTTATTGGATTGACAAAGGTTGTCATCCAATATTATTAAGATAGATAACAGAGTCCCCAAATTATAAATGAAATAAATTATGAATATGAAATCTAATTCAAATATTAATTTGATAAATAAATATAACAGTTGTTTCTAATTAATCAATTAAAATCATGTGCTATATTTGAATTAAAATATGCCTATCATTGATCTATAGGCCTTGAGAATTGGGATGCCTTTCCTAATCGATACTTTGTACTCATGCATCTAATTTTGAGTCCTTTCTGGATTATATGCTTGAAACATATACTCCAATATCATAAATTTTTTCTCATATGGACCAATCCCACACTAGCTAATTCAATAATGATAATAAGTCCGCAAATTGATTACCCTGATCTTCCCTTCTTATTCTCTTTTATACTCGAAAACTACATAATTGAATCTTGATAGCAATATCACAATTTGACACATTGTAGAAAATACCTCCTACTTATTAATTGATGAGCTAAAGGGGCTCTATAATGAATGTTTCATAAGGCACAACACTTTCTGAAGGTTTTGCAAATGGGGTTGCAAGTTCAGTGGGCTTAACCTTGGGGGAAAAACTTTGTGGTTAAGCGCTTGAGCTAGAGTAGTACTGGGATGGGTGACCTCCTAGGAAGGCCTAGTGCCTCACCTCTGTGAGCATCACCTAAATGCAATGAGTGCTAAGTGGGCCATTCATTATCATGAGAGATGGGTTCTTGTGAACTCAACCCTCTTTCAATCCATGTCAGCCTTGGGACCATACAGGAAGCTAGAGGTTGTACCAAGTATGGGATCAACAAGTTTGTACAAAAAAATCCAAAAAACAGAGAACAGTGTGAATAATTCTTATCTTATCTTCTCCAAAAGTTCATCAACAACCTCCATTCGAGCCTCTCAAGGATTTACATAGTGTTTTACACCGTTGCCTAACTAATCCACGCCCTCAAATAACTAAAAAACAACTTTCAAAACAAGTAATCGTTGCATTTCAAATTTGTTGCTTTAAGGAACTTACAAATTTGCAACTTTAGACTCCTCCAACCTAAGGGATCGACCCGGTGGAACATAGCTCAAAGCAATTCCACGTGTTTCGGTGCGAAAGAGGACCATGCCTAGCGTAAAAATACCTATTTAGACGTGTTGGAATAGTCCGCTTGGTTACACAAGTTGCAGAATGAAAGTTGCACCACTTCGCAACTTTGCACTACTTGCATTTGATGCTTTTTCCATCAAGTGAAAATCTACCACCACAGGAAAACCACTTTGAGATAGCCAAAACCGAGAGAGGTTTTTGTAGAGGGGCTCAATGCAATCTTGTAGGATTAGATGAGAAGTTTTTGAGTGTCACGGTATCCGAGTAATAACATGCTAAAGTTTGCAGTCATTTTGCACTTTGGACCCTTAAGGGATTGATCCGATGGAACGTAGCTCAAAGCGATTCCATGTGTTTTGGTGCAAAAAAAGACCATGCATAGAATAAAAATACCTATTCGGATGTGTTGGAATAGTTATTTTGGTCATATGAGTTGCAGAGCAAAAGTTGCACCTTTTCACAACTTTGGATAGCTTGAATTTGACACCTTTTCCATCAAGTGAAAATCCACCACCACGAGAAAACCACTCCAAGATAGCCAAAACTGAGAGAGGTTTTTCTAGAGGGTCCCAACACCTTCCTATAGGATTAGAGGAGAAGTTTCTTAGTGTAACGGTATCCAAGTAATAGCATGCTGAAGTTTGCAGCTATTTTGCACTTTGGACTCTTCAGGGATCGATCCGGTGGAACATAGCTCTGAGTGATTCCACATGTTTTGGTGCGAAAGAGGACCATGCCTAGCGTAAAAATACCTATTCGGACATGTTGGAACAGTCGGCTAGGTCACACAAGTTGTAGAACGAAAGTTGCACCACTTTGCAACTTTACACTGCTTGCATTTGATGCTTTTTCCATCAAGTGAAAATCTGCCACCACGGGAAAATCACTCCGAGATAGCCAAAATATAGAGAGGTTTTTGTAGAGGGGCTCAACACAATCCTGTAGGATCAAATGAGAAGTTTCTAAGCATCACGTTATCCAAGTAATAGCATGCTAAAGGTTGAAGCCATTTTGCACTTTGAACCCTTCAGGGATCGATCCGGTGGAACGTAGCTCAAAGTGATCCACGTGTTTCGGTGCAAAAAAAGACCATGCCTAGCATAAACATACCTATTTGGACGTGTTGGAACAATTAGTTTTGTCATACGAGTTGCAGAGTGAAAGTTGCACCACTTTGCAACTTTGCACAACTTGAATTTGACACTTTTTCTATCAAGTGAAAATCCGCCATCATGAGAAAACCACTCCAAGATAGCCAAAACTGAGAGAGGTTTTTCTAGAGGGGCCAAATGCTTTCCTGTAGGATTAGATGATAATTTTCTAAGTGTAATGATATCCAAGTAATAGCATGCTGAAGTTTGCAGCAATTTTGCACTTTGGACCCTTCAGGGATCGATCCGGTGGAACATAGCTCAAAGCGATTCCACGTGTTTCAGTGCGAAATAGGACCATGCCTAGCGTAAAAATACCTATTCGAATGTGTTGGAACAGTCCACTTGGTCACACAAGTTGCAGAACAAAAGTTGCACCACTTTGCAACTTTGCACTGCTTGCATTTGATGCTTTTTCCATCAAGTGAAAATCCGCCACCACGGGAAAATCACTCCGAGATAGCAAAAAATGAGAGAGGTTTTTGTAGAGGGGCTCAATGCAATCCTATAGGATTAGACAAGAAGTTTCTAAGTATGACATTATCCAAGTAATAGTATGCTAAAGTTTGTAGCCATTTTGCACTTTGGACCCTTCAGGGATCGATCCGGTGGAACATAGCTCAGAGTGATTCCACATGTTTTGGTGAAAAAAATACCATGCCTAGCATAAAAATACCTCTTCGAATGGGTTGGAATAGTCTGCTTGGTCACACAAGTTGCAAAATGAAAGTTGCACCACTTTGCAACTTTGCACTGCTTGCATTTGATGCTTTTTCCATCAAATGAAAATCCGCCACCATGGGAAAACCACTCTGAGATAGTCAAAACCGAGAGAGGTTTTTGTAGAGGGGCTCAACAAAATCCTATAGGATCAAACGAGAAGTTTCTAAGCATCACGGTATCCGAGTAATAACATGATAAAGTTTGCAGCCATTTTGCACTTTAGACCCTTAAGGGATCAATCCGGTGGAACGTAGCTCAGAGCGATTCCATGTGTTTTGGTGTGAAACAAGACCTTGCCTAGCATAAAAATACCTATTCAGATGTGTTGGAACAATTATTTTGGTCATCCGAGTTGCAGAGTAAAAGTTGCACCACTTTGCAACTTTGCACAACTTGAATTTGACACTTTTTCTATCAAGTGAAAATCCGCCGCTACGAGAAAACCACTCTGAGATAGACAAAACCAAGAGAGATTTTTCTAGAGGGGTCCAACGTGATCCTATAGGATCAGATGAGAAGTTTCTAAGTGTCATGGTATCCAAGTAATAGCAGGCTGAAGTTTGCAACCATTTTGCACTTTGGACCCTTAAGGGATCGATCTGGTGGAACATAGCTCAGAGCGATTCTAAGTGTTTCGGTGTGAAAGAGGACCATGCCTAGCACAAACATACCTCTTCAGACGTGTTGGAATAGTCTACTTGGTCACACGAGTTGTAGAAAAAAAGTTGCAAATTGTTTACATGACCTTTATATGACCTTTTTCACATTGTTTACATTTCAAAATTCAAAGTTTGCAAATTTTCCTATTCAAGGAATTTACAGAACAAGGTGCTACTACACCAAACATGAACTCAAACCTTAGAATATTTGAGTATGTCTCATTATGTAATTAAATCTTACTACAATGCCTCAAGCACTTCGTTCTCACAGATCTTTTACAATGTCACTCATACATTCAAGATTCTCTTTAAATGTCTACATCATAGGTGCTCATTATGAGGTTAACTTCAAATGAGTAACTTGAGATTCCCTCGCTAAGCTTCACATGCTCTTTTGTAATGGCTTGAAATAAAAATTGAGATTTTTCAAGATCATCAAAATAAGGATGTTGCATTGCTTTTTTGGTTGAGATTCTCTTTGATGGCTCTTAAATCAACATTTTCTACAATGGAAGATCAATCAATTTTTAGTAGTTTACTTACAAATACGCAAAGTAAAAGAGAAAAAGAAAGAGAATCCAAAATGGAAATAAAATAAAAATAGATGGAAATAACTTACAGATGTTGCATGCAAACATCAAAATAAGGATGTTGCATTGCTTTTCTGGCTGACATTCTCTTGGATGGCTCATATATCTACATTTTTGCAAGGGGACACCAATCACTGTAAAAGAAGATGCTAGCATTGGCATCAAACAAATTAATGTGCATACAAGTATAATTTAATAAGAACCAATGTGTATATACTTACAAATTAATCCAACAAACCATCTAGGTCTGCTCTACTATTTATTGTGTCAAGTATTGCCTCATGGTCAAACTCACAGACCTTCCATAACATCTTGTTCAAAGGTCTACCCCCATATTTGGTCAAATGAATATTGGATGCCATGACAAGGTTCAAGTAATGAAGAATCTTACGATGCATGTCAAAGTCCTGAAATAGCCAATGTTTAACACTTGAATGTGGGTACCTTCTAAGCCATGTTCTAGTAACCACAACTAAGATT
Organism: Sequoiadendron giganteum; assembly: GCA_007115665.2. NCBI lineage: Eukaryota > Viridiplantae > Streptophyta > Pinopsida > Cupressales > Cupressaceae > Sequoiadendron > Sequoiadendron giganteum. The sequence goes on from CM021101.1 coordinate 667,253,547, forward strand.
GTAGGGTATTCGATATTTTCTCCATCTATAACTGGGGCCTCCAATTTTTTTTTGGTTTCAACACAACGACACAAGTAATAGTCTATTCCCTCTTCATTGTCTTCATCTGCAATAACTGCATAAACATGTCCTACATTGATATGTGCAAAAAACCTCTTGAAATTTGTCAGCATTATGAATACATTACAAAGTAAGATAACGATATGGAATTTCAACAACTATAAAGTAGATATATCACTTGGTTGAACTAGATTTGATACATGGTCAAATTCGACCAATGATTCCATCTGTGTCAGTTCCAATGCCGTCGGAGGGTGATACGTATGAAGTGGGCTAAGATAACTTGTGAACCATTTGTCAACCCACTCCCCTGACTCACAATCATTCCAGGCTTGCATTGTACATGAAGAAGAAAAGCATGCCATATTTCATGTATCGATACTCCATGAACCTGCATTTGAGATAAGGAAAGAGTGTACCTCACTTGATCCAGTTAGTGTACAACAATCTTCATATGGTGTAATGTTAGTATCATCCATCAACCAAAAAAATATACAAACTAAAGACATACCTTCATTACGTAGACCCATCAAAGCATTACACCACTCGATGATTGATTTTGCATCTGCCAACTTTGCACTGTCTTTATAGTTTAACTCTTCTTGTGCTAATGCTCTTTTCACGCATGCTCTTACACCATCATGCTCCCCCTTTCCATGTCCAGCCTCAAAAAAGTTCCACATATGTTGAACACGTATAATGACATGCATCCTGCACAATCAGTAGAACATGTGCGAGTTCTTGAACTGCGCTGCACAGTTATCAAACCATAGTATATGTTGATCGTATTCTATGCCCCTCTGAGCCAAGCCATTGTAGAACATCTGGAAGAAACCTTGCACGAACTCTAGAAAATGTGTGCGATCATCACTAATATAAAAGTGGTACTCCCTCAATACCTTCCTTTTCTCATATGTACTATCAGATGCATGAATGAATGCTATGTGCACAAATATCGGAACTTGTGTGGAGTTGTAATACTATGATTGCACCTCATGCTGTGGCTGTAGAGTGTAGTTCTTTGCAAATTTAACCACGGATACTATGATTTCAACTAGAAAGGTGTCCTTGCATAGCTTGAACTGCATGTCCAACCATCGAGCTCTATGGGTATGCATTGCATACTTAGACAATATACTGTCATGAAATGTGGTCATAAATTGGTACACTAGAATCTTCTCAATAACCAGATCACACCTTTTTTCTTGAGACCCATCTTTTGTAGCATATGCCACTATTTTATACTTCTCGAACACTACTAGTTTCTATCCCACCTCATCTTAGCTTTCCATATATTGACATACTGACATACGCTGGAAGCCACCACAATGCTCACATGAACCATCCAAGCATGTTGTCCTATAGAATATTTGGCCATCCTCTATTTCACATAATTTTTTTGATAAGAACTCTCTTGAAGATTTTGATGGGGCTTCTATGCCATAATCCTGCAAAACATTGTTAGTATGCAAATCTAAACATATAGAACGATAAACATCATAATGGTTAGAAAATTCAATATGTAGTCTACAACAAAAAGTAGTGCGTGTGTGATTTATCTTGACATAAAAAGGTTTAATCAGTTCAAAAAATCTTTGAGAAATACTAATTTGAGGATAATCATTTTCAAATTTTTGAAAAAATTGGGTTTAAGTCATATCCAAAAAATTCTTTGGATGTGGCTCACGATTCTGACTACCGATTCTCCTTCTTACCACATCCCTTTGATTTAGAGATGGCCTTGTGTTATTCTTCCAATAATCTTCAATTAGTGTTCTCAAGGCTTTGACAACTTCTTTATCTTTTCATGACAGTCTCCTCGAGAATGCCCATAATTCATTTGTATCATTGCCCTCAATTATTTGCTGCCTTTGAATGGCTCTTGATAAAGTTTTTCTACTAATTCCCATTTGTTCACTAGTATTTTAAATTAGATGAGCTCTCTTTGTTTGAAAACTTACCAAAGTCGATGTAATGACACGTCGGGTGAAATTACTATCCTTTGAGCTTGAGGTTTTACCCACACTCTCATAATCATCCATTAGATTCTTCACAATAGTGTCTTTGCTCGATGCATTTGATGTTCTCAACTCAAGAGTCTTCATGATGTTCCTATACTTTACACCTTGCATCATTTCAACAAATAGTTGACATCTTGCAGTCTCACTTATCCTTTCAAAGAATCATTCCCAAATCTTATCAGCATATCTTCTACAAGTGCGTGTTGAAATCTTACCTTCCATGTGCTACAAAATCTCATCATCAATATTAATCAAATACTTCGGCTTTCTACGCAAAATTCTAGGTGGTGTTCTCCTAGGTACATACATCTCAACATTAGGAATTTCATCAATATTTAATTAAGGTGGGATAGATTGCGTACCTTTGATCGAGGGTGGAGAAGAAGACATACCTTGAGGTTCACATGGGGATGATGGCATACCTTCTTCGTCAATTTTGAGTGATGATGTACTCTCAACTTGAGATGTGTTGGATGGTGTCCAACAATATTCACTTGCGGTACATGGTGTCCCTCCATATTCACTTGCAGTAGATGGTGTCCATCCATATTCACTTGTGCTAGATGATGTCCCTCCATATTCTCTTATGCTTAATGGTGTCCCTTCATATTCACTTGTCGTAGAGGGTGTGTCTCCAACTATGGTATCTGAATCTGTCTTACGACGATGCTTTCACATTCGTGCTTGTTGTGCTACCAATTCTTGTTCTCTTTTTGACTAGTGAAGTTCCTCTACAATCGGGTTGTTTTCATCAATCGTTTACAATTTCTTCTTTTCATGATATGCCACCACCTGAACTCTCTCCTTTTATTTCAAGGTTTTGTTCTCTTCGTCTGTTAGTTTCCTCTTTGTATTTTTCTTCGGCATGGCGGACAATTTTATCTGTACCATGGTAATGAGACGAATATTAGTTCCTAACAAATGTATCCATTCAAGTTAATTTAAAAAATATATTTTATTGAAGGCTTCATTTAAATAATACTTACAATCATCGTGTACAAAAGTTAACCTAGCATGTAGACAAATGTGTACAAACTATGGAAGCACTAGGCTGGCCAGAGCACATTTCTAACTAAAAGTGAATAACCATGACGGTGATTCTAAAAAATAATGAGTGAATGGAATTGTGAGTGTTTGATAAGTTTGTGGTGTAGGATCACCTTGAAAATCTGCTTCCATTTTGAAATTTGATTCAATTTTGGGTATCTTCATGTTATAAGAGGGTCATTAAAGACATTTTCCATGTACCGGTTATATGAGCTTTCAAAGGTGGTTGTTTGTTAGTTATATGCATTGGGGGGAGTTTTTTGTCATTTCAAAAGGTTTAAAAAACCTCCATTAGCTCAAAGGGAGGATTTTTGTTCATTTTGAAATCCATTTTTTGGATTAAAATATGTTGTTTTCAGAAATTCATTGGTTTTTTTGCACTTTCCTGCACTTGTACGGATCTATAAAACCTCCCCTTGATAGAAAAATAATATAATATTTTAGGCACATGTATTAACTCTCTAATGCATCAGTTCTGAGGGCTTAACAATACATTTGAAGGGAGCAATTGACAATTTTCTAAAATTGCTCATTTCAAGCTAGTCAAGGGTTTGAGTAGGATTTAATTATGAAATGACCATCCCACCTACTGTTATGACTTTTTTCTCAGTGGGATGGCATGTAAATTTTTAGAGTAGGGTATTTTATTATTGAACATGCCTTGGAATGAAACTAATGACAATAGGATGGGGTTCTTAGGCTAAAACAAGCATTTTTCCATGAGAATTTGAGGAACTAAGGAGTGATTTTGAAAAAGTGTTAAAAGAGTGGTCTATGTAATGAAATTTTGACCTTGTGCAGGGTATTTTGAAGATATTTGATGCTTTGGAATGGTCTGGGAAGGCCTGGGTATAGGAGTTTCTATAAACCCTCCCTCTTTGCATTGAAAAATGGGGGTTTTTGTATTGGAAGCCTAGTTGAGTGTGTAAGGTCATAAGACCTAGAAAATATCTTGTTTTGAGACCTAATTAAATTATCTTTTTGGTTTTGGAAGTCTGGTGTGAGGATCTAAGGGTAGTTCCTTTGTGAAATTGGCCTACTTGGAGGCCTAAAATAGTGAAAAGGTTAGTTTTATTAAAGTTGTCCCAAAGGAGTCATGTGATGGGTTAAGGTATGTCTTGAAACTCTAAAATGGGTGCTAGAATCATTCTTTTATTTTCCTGGTGTTTTGGAAAGTTTTGGAGTTAAGGGCCCAAAACTGGTTTTGCACAGTAACTAGATTCCAAGGGTGAAATGTGGGGAATAGTGTTTATGTTTGTTGTCCAGCTTGGAGGAGTGTTGGGATTGGTTCATTAGGCCTTTTTAATCTTGTTAGATGCCTCTTGAAGGAAAGTTGACATCTTCAATGGTTTTGGGTCCTCTAACTCTGCATCAAAAATGAGTATCATAGTCTGAAGTGTGTGCATGGTTTGGGAGATACATGCGACAATTTGCAGATGCTTGGCTACTAGTAATGTGGATAGTGAACAAAAGAACTAAGTTTGTGTGTAAGGGCAGACTTCTGAAAGGTTTCTTTTTTGTTGTACTAACTCAAACAAAGATTTATTAAGTAAATAATGGTTTGGTTGTGCCTTAATAATTATAGTTTGTGTTTGTAAACAATGGTGCCATTATGGAAGATTTAAAACAACTTGTGAATGACATAATCATTGGTTGATGTTTTGAGGAACCTAGTTGATTGTAATCAGTTATTTTCAAGATTTTCAAGGTGTTTTGAAGGTCCTTAAAAGGAATTGGGAACTCTTAATGCTAATTTGAGTATACAAATCAAATTTTTTGTGAAGGGAAATATAGTTGAATAAGTGTGTCAAGAAAGTTGTTGATTTATTCCTTTGTACTACATCAGTTTGTGTAGAGTTATTGGAAGGTGTTTGGACCCATCAGAGGAATGGGAGAGGCTTGGAGTTGTATTAAAGGATGAATTTTGGTGAATGGTTCTGAGTTTATAATCAAATTTATGCTATATTACAATCAATTTTATGATGGTTAATCTATCTTTTTGAGTCTAACAAAGAGTTGAAACAAAGTTCTATTGTTTTGATGAAAAGATGATTGAGTTTGTTTGTTGATCTTCTTGTATTTAATTTAGGGTCAGAAGTACCCTTGATGATTTGTGGATCCTAGTAGATGTTCTGCATCAAGTGTAAAATAGTAATTGGCAAGTGTATATAATTGTGTATATAATGGTAATTTAAAATGTGCATTGACAACCTAAGGTTATAATGACAAACAAAAATGAAAGCAAGCCCTAATATAATGAAAGAAAATTTGTAAAGACTTCACATACCTAAAAAACAAAACTTTCAAATGGAGGAGTTCAACCCAATTATGTAGCCTTAGCTTCTTCTTTCTTCAAACTCCACAACAATTTGACTTGTTCAAAAGCTTGTTCCCCTCCAAAATTCAATTGATATTATATGTCTTTCAACATGGAAAATCTACTATTTCATGCAAAGGTGGTAGAAAGATCATGGAAAAGGTGATGGAATGTGAAAAAAATGTTTGCACACTTCACAACATCATAAAAAAACAGCTTTTTATCGGAGCATGAGAAGAACCAAGGGAATATGGAGAATATGGGCCTTGAAATCATGGGTATATAGAGTTTTTTACCATTTTAGTGGAGTACAACATGCACTCGCGTTATAACGTGAGTGCGTTATGTGAAATATGGTTTTCTTAGTATATTTCTTTTCTCCCTCTTTGTCTTTACCCTCTATCCTAATTCTATAGCTGTCCCTTGCACCCTTATAGTAGAGGAGATAGAAGTTAGTGTGTGTGTGTGGGAGAGAGAGAGAGAGAGAGGTAGAGGGAGAGAGGGAGAGAGGGAGAGGGAGAGGGAGAGGAAGGGGGAGAGTGGGAGAAAGAGAGAGTGGGAGAGAAAAAGGGAGAGAGGGAGGGAGAGGGAGTGGGAGAGAAAGATGGAGAGAGGGAGGGAGAGGGAGAGGGGGAGAAAGAGAGAGTGGGAGAGAAAGAGGGAGAGAGGGAGGGAGAGGGAGAGGGGGAGAAAGAGATAGCAGGAGAGAGGGAGAGGGAGAGGGAGAGGGAGAGGCAGAGGGTTAGAAATAGAAAGTGGGAGACATGGAGATAGATAGGGAGGGAGAGAGGGGAGAGTGGGAGAAAGAGAGAGTGGGAGAGAAAAAGGGAGAGAGGGAGGGAGAGGGAGTGGGAGAGAAAGATGGAGAGGGGGAGGGTGAGAAAGAGAGAGTGGGAGAGAAAGAGGGAGAGAGGGAGTGGGAGAGAAAGATGGAGAGAGGGAGAGAAAGATAAAGTGGGAGATAAAGAGGGAGAGAGGGAGGGAGAGGGAGAGGGGGAAAAAGAGATAGTGGGAGAGATGGAGATAGATATGGAGGGAGAGAGGGGGAGAGTGGGAGAAAGAGAGAGTGGGAGGTAGAGAGGGAGAGAGAGAGGGGGAGAGTGAGAGAAAGAGAGAGTGGGAGGGAGAGAGGGGGAGAGTGGGAGAAAGAGAGACCCTCAACCCTTCAACCCTAATCACTCTACCCCTATACCCTCTTAATCCTTGAACCCTCAACCCTAATCCCTCTACCCCTATACCCTCTTAATCTTTGAACCCTCAACCCTCAACCCTTCAACCCTAATCCCTCTACCCCTATACCCTCTTAATCCTTGAACCCTCAACACTTCAATCTTAATCCCTCTAACCCTATACCCTCTTAATCCTTGAACCCTCAACCCTTAAACCCTAATCCCTCAACCCCTATACCCTCTTAATCCCTGAACCCTGAACCCTTCAACCCTAATCCCTCTACCCCTAAACCCTCTTAATCTTAACCCTCAACCCTCAACCCTTCAACCCTAAACCCTAATCCTACCCTATACCTCTTAACTTGAACTCAACCTCAACCCTAAACCTAATCCATCAACTTCTATACCTCTTAACTCTAACCCTTAACCCTTAAACCCTAATCCCTCAACCGCTATACCCTCTTAATCCCTAAACCCTGAACCCTTCAACCCTAATCCCCCTACCCCTATACCCTCTTAATCCTTGAACCCTCAACCCTCAACCCTCAACCCTTCAACCCTAATCCCTCTACCCCTATACCCTCTTAATCCTTGAACCCTCAACCCTTAAACCCTAATCCCTCAACCCCTATACCCTCTTAATCCCTGAACCTTGAACCCTTCAACCCTAATCCTCTACCTTCTATAAGTACCTCTAACTTGACCTCTAAACCCCAACCCTTAAAACCTAATCCTCAACCCTATACCTTTCTAATCCTCAACCTCAACTCTAAAACCCTAATCCACAACTCCCTATACTCTTAATCCTCGGAATCCCCGAACTCGAATCGAACTCCTTTCAACCCTAATCCCTCTACCCCTATACCCTCTTAATCCTTGAACCCTCAACCCTCAACCCTTAAACCCTAATCCCTTAACCCCTATACACTTTTGATCCCTCAACCCTCAATCCTCAACCCTTAAAATTTAATCGCTCAACCCCTATACCCTCTGAATCCCTCAACCATGAACCCTTAAACCCTAATACATCAATCCCTATAACCTCTACCCTATAACCTATTAATCCATCATCCCTAAACCCTAAACCCTAAAACCCTAACCCTCTACCCTCTACCCTCTACCCTCTACCATCAATCCTCTACCCTCTACCCTCAACCCTAATCCCCCAACCCTTAAACCCACTTAATAAAATCTCTACCCTAATCCCTCAACCCTCTTGAATCTTAAACCCTCAGCCCTTAAACCCTTAAACACTCAGCCCTAAAACCTCAACCCTAACCCCTTAAACCCTAACCTGTTAAACCCTCTGCCCTCTGCCCTCTACCCTCAACCCAATAATCTCTACCCTAAACCCTAATCCCTCAACCCTTATACCATGAAATCCAAGAAAACTTTCTACCCTAATCCCTAAACCCTAAACCCTTAATCTCTCAACCCCTATAACCTCTACCCTATATATTGGACCCTCAACCCTAATCCATCGACCCTATACCTTAAACCCTCAATATTCAACCCTCAACCCTTAAACCCTCTACCCTTTACCCTATACATTAAACGCTCAACCCTCAATTCTCAACTCTCAACCCTTAATCCCTCAGCCCTCAATCCTTAAACCCTAAACCCTCTATCCCTTACATTGGACCCTGAACCTAATCCTTCAACCATATACCGTCAAACCTATACCCTAAACCCTCTACCCTCAACCAAGTAAACCCTTAACCCCAAACCCTTCAACCCTAAACCCTTAAACCTTAAACCTTATACCCTATACCCTCAACCAAATACCCTCTACCATCGACCCTATTCCCTCAACCCTCAAACCTTAAACCCTTATACCCTAGAAACCAACAACTCTATAGGTCCTCCACCCTAATCCCTCAACCCTATACCCTCAACCCCTATCAATTTCTCTCTATCTATACATCTCACCTCTCCCTCCTTCCCTCCCTCCTACCCTCTCTAATTGTCTCTATCTACCATCTCCCTCTTTCTACGTACCTCTCGTTCAATCAATCCCTACCACCCTATCTTGCTCCCTCTATCAATCTCTCTTTATGTCCATCCCACTCCATCCCACTCTCTCCCACTACCTATCTCTCCCTCTCTCTCATGTCTCTCCTTCCCACCCTCTCTCTCTCAGGTCTCTCCCTTTGGAAACCTACCTAGGTAACTCTCTCTTTTTCTCTCTCCCCTCTCTATATCTTTCCCTACAACCCTACCTAGATAAGTCCCTCTCACTCCACCCCCCTCTTTCTCTACCTCTATTAGGTCACTCCCTCTCACACCCTCTCCCTCTCTTAGGTATCTCACTCACACTCCATCTCTCTCCCACTCCCTCTCTCACAGTCCCTCTCTCTCCCACTCCCTCTCACTACCTATCTCTCAAGTCTCTCCCTTTGGAACCCTACCTACATAAATCTCTCTTTCTTTCTATCTCTCTGTCTCTGTCTCCCTCTCCCTCAATTCTCTCTCTCCCACCCCCCTTCTCTCTCTCTCTCTCCCTCCCTCTATCCCTCCCACCCTACCTAGCAAAGTACCCCTCACTCCAAACCCTTCTCTCCCACTCCCTCTCTCTTAAATTCTCACTTCCACCCCCTCTCCATCTCTCTAGACTCTCTCTCTCTCTCTCTAAATGCTCCCTCTGTCTAAAGACATACATACAAGAATAATGCATATGTACATATAATCTTACATCCATACAAGCATACATACGTACATGACATACATGTACATACAAACATACAAATATATCAGCATAAATTCAATATATTGGCATTTAACATAAAGGAAGACATAACGCGAGCGCATTATAACGTGCTCACGTTATGTCCTAGTTGACATGTTCCCCGCAAAAGCAAAAACCATGTGAAAAGTGAGATATAACGCGAGCACGTTATAACATGCTCACGTTATATATTGCTTTGAGAATTCTCGAGCCTTAGGCTTGGTATTTGCCTTGGAATACAAACCCAAAGGCTTGGAGGGCATTCCCAACGACCAGAGACATGTTTTTAAAAAATCCATCATATTTCTCATAATCGAGTTCGTGCTCACCGTCAGGATTGCACGTGGTTCAATATTGAAAAAATCGAACACATGGGTAATGTTGGGTTGTCTCTTAGCTATCCAATGATGTAATTTTTTTCACTTTCTGAAAATGTTAAGTCTTTCATCCATAATTTATTTTATCTGTATGTCTTTTTTTTGTCAAAAAGTAGTGTTTGGTATTTTTTTTGTTATAAATTAACCGTTCATCAATTTTTCAAATAAATTACATTTTTAGAAACTAGACTCTATTCTACAAAATAAAAATAAGAAAATAAAAAAAAATCAATTAGTTTCCAAAATTTGTAGGGGTAGCATGACAAAAATTCTATTTTTCAGGAAATGTCCACTTCGCAAATTAGTAAAAAATCAAATATTCATTAAAAAATTATCAGAAAAATCATGCATTAACTACATACTATTAGCTAACTTTTGACTGTTGCAATTTTAAAAATACCAAAAAAAATTCACCGTACGAGGGTCATATGAGAGTTGCTTTGTTATGTTTTTTTGACAAAAACAACACCAATTTGTGTACGTCCCTCGTTTGAGCCCCTTAATATCAACCATTTTCAAAATAAATTATTATTTTAGAAAGTAGACTTGGAGCACTTGAATCCTTCTTTTTGTTCCATCTCAAAATTTTGAGTCTAAGTATCCTCAATTTCACGTCCAAGGTCAGATTTCCTAATTTCAGAAAAAAGCTATCCACTTAAGTCCCCTTTTTGGGAACCATCTTGGTGCACTTACCCATCTTAACTCTCCCTTTTCAACATTATGGTGTGGGGGGGTTCTACTGTTGGTGCCAATGCTTCTTTGGTTTCACGTTTGAGTGATCTATGTATCTAGTTCTTGTTCCTATGTACTTTTAGATGCACCGTACATCAATGGCTAGTTACATGCATTTTAGTGAGTTTGAGCATTTACCTTATGGACATTCTTACATTCTTATTTTTGGAGGTGACTTTCCATTTTTATTTGATCAGAGGCTACTGGGTGCCTGTATTTTCAACTTGCATCTTGCATGTTGAATAGTGTCATTAGGGTAACTCATGCAATTTCATGTATTGTTTGTATCTTCGAGTTCCAAATCTTTTTCCTTTTTTTTTTCCCATCTGATTCAAGTAGTGTTGTTGGGTCATGTAGATTATTCTCTCTCTCATGATTAGTGTTCTTTAGACTTGGTACCTATAAATTTTTGACTTGCATCTTGCATGTTGAGTAGTGTCGTTGGAGTCACTCACGTAGATTCTTGTTATCTTGATCTTGATCATTTGTTTCAGAGGATGTTCTTGTTTTTAGTACCATATTAGTCACCATTCAACAAAAATCTATAGCTTCTTCGTGCTTCAATGATCTACATTTTCCTCTTTTTTGAGACATTGTTTTGGTTGAAGGATTCTTAGTCTTTCACACTATGGTTTTCTCATTTTCTCTAGTTTTGAGAGATCTTTTGTTTGTACATGGGTACCTCACTAGGCCTTGTTTGTCGGGGCCCATCTTGCATTCATTTTTTAGGGTTTTTAGCTACTCCCTAAGTTCATATTAAGGGATGGTGTTAGAGTAATCATGCATTAGTTAATTATCTTTTATTAATTATTAGTCTAATTTATTCTCATGCACTTAAGCTAAACTTAGGAGTTCTTTATTTAGTTAACTAAGTGCATTTCTGTGTTAAGTGAGATATTATTAGATCATTTTGTCTCATTGCATGTGATGTTGACACTTTTCCTAATCTAATCCCTTTACCATTTAGGGTTGCTCATATATAGTAATCAACCCTCATTGTATTATCGCTCTGATATTTACTCCTCTCGAAATCTCAAGCTTTGAGGACTCTTGTTTTCCTTGAAGATTCTTGTGGTTCATTCTGTAGCTTTTTATTGTTAAGGAATATTGCACATATTTTTTGTATATCTATTGTGTTGAATGTTGGAAAATGTGCCTCAACTTGTTGGCTTGAACCTCTATTAAGGACTTGACGAATTTACCTTATGTTCATGTTTTTTCTGCTATACCGCATAGTCTTTCCTTTTCTTTGGTGGTAGCATGATGTACCTTGGTTTCATTAGCAGAATAATTGCATATTGATTAGTGACAATGTGTTGTCTCACTGATATGTCGATATGTGATGAATTGTATTGGTGTGACTTGGGGTCATCGGTGGAACTCTTCACCGGGCTACGCCGATGCACTGATGGCAGATAAAAGCAACTTGGACTCTGACGACAATGGGGACAATAGTAAAAAGGTGATCCTGATCTAAAGTTGCGATGTGATTAATCCAACGGTGCTCATTTTATTTTGCGCTCCTTTGTGGTGAGGACCAACAGACTCTAATGAAGCAAGCAGAATTGACTGAGCGTTTGACACTTGTCGGCTTAATCAATGGTGCTCACTAGTCCCATGCCTCTTGTAGTGGGTCCTAAGTGACTCATGAGGGGTGTGCTAGTTTTGAACACGTGTAATTATGTTAAGCCTTTTATGGGAAACTTATTGAGAATATTGTAGATTCGCTTTTGATTCTCTGAAATTACACAAGCAATGTACGTGTGTCTTGGTGAACTCAAGCAATCAGACGGTTATCGCCATACTACGGTAGCTGGTAGGCCATGCCGCGGTAGTACTATGTGTGCACCGCCATACCGTGGAGGCTCTGGCTATGACGAGCAGTAGTGTGGTAGGAGGAGCTCAGGGCATTTTTGGCCGGTCTGACTTCACAGTCAAAGTGATGGATGAATAGCGTTATGACACGTGGCACGATCACACTTGTTGATTTTAAATCGCTGTTGTAAATCAATTGTTATTGGCCGAATGTTTAAATCTATGAAATCGATATGTGCATTAACTGTAAGATCTGATTCGACGGTTGATAAAATCCAAATCTAGGTAATTATCTGTAACAAAATTAAATTCTTGGGCTGCCCGATGCGTGAATGCAGGGCGATCTGATCAGAGATCTAGTTGCTGGTCGGTTAAGTATGAAATTAAATAGGCTCCCCAATTGGTTGTTGAATGGAATGGATAGAGACTTAGGGTGGCGAACAATGTATTAATTGTATGTTGGAATAACATTGTAACAATGAATGTGCCTGTAAGGAGGTTGAATGAAATGCTGCTGTGAGAGAACATTAGAAAGTGAAGTTTGTAACTATGTATGTAATCTATTTACTGTAATACAAAGTGAATTTGCTTTGTGTGGTGGGATTTTCTCTTGTAAGGGTTTTCCCACGTATATTTGGTGTTATCTCTATGAATGTGTTTTTCTATCTTTCCTACTATACTATGTTTGTTCATCTCAGATGTTTAAAAGTATTAAAAATGGTCTTTGCACTTCTCCTCTGTGGTCTTAGCATTAGGAAAGCGTATTCCACATTGTTGCTTTTCCTTTCAAGTGGTATCAGACCTTGATCAATTGTGTTATCCTTGTTAGAAGGGCTGGTTTTTTGTGCTAATCCTATTTCAGTGGGAGTCTTGTGAAGGAGAACCGTTTACTGTTTGAGATGGCGAGTACATCTGGAAGAGTAGAAATTGAGAAATTCAATGACAACAATTTTGAGTTGTGGAAACTCAAAATGGAAGACCTGTTGGTGGATAGAGACCTCTGGATTTCTATTTCTGGAACTATGCCACAAAGTATGAAACAAGAAGATTGGGATCTTGCAGATAGAAAAGATAGAGGCTTGATAAGACTTTGTCTAGCCGATTCTATACTCCTGAATGTCCATGAGGAGAATACTGCAGCTTCATTATGGAAGAAAATTGGTGACATTTATCAGGGAAAGTTTGTGGTGAATAAGTTATTCTTGGGGAAGAATTTTTACTCCTCGAAGATGGAAGAAGGTACATTTGTTGCAAACCATCTAAACTCATTTAATATGAGTGTTGCTCAGTTGGCGTCTGTGGGTGTGAAGATAGAGGAGGAGGATCGTTGCATGATTCTATTATGTTCCTTACCTGACACTTGGGACCATCTAGTAATGGCTATTGGAATTAAAACAACTAATTTCAAGATGAAAGATGTGGTTGCATCATTGTTGTCAGAAGAAATGCAAAGGAAGTTTTCAGAGATGGCCAAAGAGGCTCTTGCTATTCAAGGTAGATCGAAAGAGAGAGGCAAGAAGGATAAGAAGTCAAAATCCAAATCCAAAGGGAGATCAAAGTCTCTTGGTAAAATGTCCGAGGTGAAATGCTGGAACTATGGGTAGCTTGGTCATATTCGAAAGGATTGTAAGGAGAAGAAGAAGAAGAAGAATAACTCTTCAGACAATGACTCTTCTCGGAGTGATGTAGATGCCTTCATTGTAGCCTTGGAGACTCAAGCATTAGATTATGTCTGACTGATTGACTCAGGTGCATCTTTCCACATGACATCTCATAGAGAGTGGTTCACTAATTATGAAAAGTATGATGGTGGAAAGGTGTACCTAGTGAGTGACTCAACTTTGGAGATTGTTGGCTGTGGAAGAGTCAAAATATAATTCTTTGATGGAAGAATCAAAGGGATTGGTGATGTACTACACATACCAGGTTTGGCTCGTAACTTACTATTTGTTAGTAAGCTAAATGATGCTAGTGTGGAAGTTTTTTTCTTGAGTAAAGGATGTAAGATGACTAGAGGCGCAATGGTGTTGGCTAAGGGTGTACAAAATGACACTCTGTACAAGCTAGATGCACGTGTTGTTCAATGTAACAACGTCTCTATAAATTCAAGCAAAGATTCTCATGTAGAGGAGAAGAATGGTGCTCCTTTGGGTGCAAATTCCTTGGAGGTGAAACTCCCAAAGAAGAAGACCATGCTGTGGCATCATAGACTCACTCAAATAGGTGAGAAAGGTTTAAAAACCTTGAAAAATAAAAATATTGTTGAAGGGCTTCTTGATTGTAATCTTGAGTTTGATTTTTATGAACATTGCATTTATGGAAAGCAACATCGTGTTTCATTTTATTCGAGTCCTCATAAATCTTCTGGTGTACTAGATTATGTTCATTATGATGTTTTTGGTCCAATGAATGTTCCTTCATTATCAAATTCTAGATATTATGTTTCTTTTATTGGTGATTATTCGAGAAGGGAATTTGTATACTTTATTAAATGTAAATCAGAATTGTTCAGTCATTTTAAAGAGTTTAAAAACTTGGTAGAGGATCAAACTGGTAGAAAAATTAAATGCTTGAGGATGTATAATGGTGGTGAGTTTTATTCTGCATATTTTGAAAGATACAACAAAGACCATGGGATTAGAAGGCATAAAAATACACCCTATACTCCACAACAAAATGGAGTTGCCAAAAGGTTGAACAAGATGCTGATGGAAAGAGAAAGGATTATGTTGAGTAGTGCTAGTCTAGAGCAGAGGTTCTGGGCTGAGGGTGTGGCTACAACATGTTACCTAGTAAATCCTTCTCCCTGCTCTGCTCTTGTTGATACACCTTTGGAAGCGTGGTCTGGTAAGAAGCCCTCTCCGAGACATATTCGTGTCTTTGGCTATGAGGCATATGCATATGTGCCGAATGAGAAAAGATATAAATTAGAGAACTAGGCCATTAAATGTATATTCGTCGACTATGGCGTTAGTGTGAAAGGATACAAGCTTTAGAATCTTGATACTAAAAAGGTTTTGTACAACAAAAGTGTAATATTTTGTGAGCTAAAGCCTTCAACAACTGATCCACAGTTAGAGATAGATCAAAAGGAAAAGAAGAATGATGTAGTTGAGATTCCTCAAACTCTAGAAAAAGAGGAACTACATGGTGTAACTAAAACTAAGGAGAGCTCTAGCAGCTCTGAGAGTTTTGAAGAAGAAGAACCACAACCTCAACCAGTGAGAAGGTCTACATGTGAAAGACGTCAACCTGATAGGTATGGTTTCTCTATGTTGGATTTGAATTGTGCCTATGCTTTGATTACTAGCACTGATGAGCTTAGGACTATGAATGAGGCAATTAATATGTTTGATTCAAATTCCTGGTTGGAAGCCATGAATGAAGAAATGGAATCATTAAAGAAGAATGAAACTTGGGATTTGGTGCCTTTTCCTGAAGGATGAAAGTTTGTTAGCTATAAATAAGTATTTAAGAAGAAGACTAGTCTAGATGGCTGTGCTGAAAAGTATAAAGCGAGGTTGGTTGCAAAGGGATATTCCCAAGTAGAGGGAATTGATTATGAAGAATGTTGTTGTGTTCTCCAATTTTTGTTGTATATGCCTTGCTTTTATAGATTCAAGGGTAGGAGATTGAGAGATTTTGAATGAATGTGGGATTATTCACAAGCCAATGACAAGATGCCACTTGTCAAGGTGTGAGAGGGTGAGGAATGTGCAAGTCTTGGCCAATGTGCTAATTTCAAATTTGAATTTTGGATGAAATGACATGTTTAGGGGGGATGAAAGGTGCATTAAATGTCAACTTTGACTTGTGCAAGTGACATATAAGAGCATTTAATGCTTTGTTGGAAGGGACAAGTCCTTTGGAGGGAAGATTCAAACTGGAAGAATATTCCATCTTGATGCCCTTTTGAAAGTAATTAGAAGAATTAATAAATCAAATAAATGATTTATTGGTGTAAGTGGGTGGGTTAGATGAGAGTTTGGATTTGACTCAAGTTGAGTCAGAAGCTAGAGAATAGGTGATCATGATTAGAGGTTAATTAATTTAGATTAATTAACTTGGAGGATTTTAGGAGTTTGACATTTGATTTAATTCAGTTTGATTTATTGAATCAAATAAGAAGAACTTTAGGACTTAATTAAATAATTTGATTTATTTAATTAAATATGATGAACCTTAGGAAATTAATCAATAAATTGTTTTGACTGATTAATAGCAGAATTGAATGTTAGTTAGAGTGAGATGCATGATGTTAGTTTTATGTGTCTACAAGTGGTAGAAGATTTTACAGACGCCATCTTAGCAAGTGAGAGGACCACCGCTAGAGAGGACATTTCATTAATGCCCGTGGTTGATGAATTCCCGAAGTAGCTTGGACATGATAAATAAAGCATAGGAATGGGGAGTAGGGGTGCATAAATATGTGTGGCCATTATTACTAAGTGTGAGAAGCTTTCAATTACGGGCTTTGGAGAGTGAACAAAAGTGTTTGGTGGCTATGGTGAAGAAGTGGTAGATGCAGAGCAGATTTCCAGGGAGAGCTTTGAAACTTTCATTACAGGGCTTTAATGGAAGCCAACATTTCTTTCCACTCTAATTGACAACTAAGACCCTTTTTTGGGGATGCCTCAGAAGAGCGGCTGATGGGTCTCTTTCTGGTGGAGGATAACATATTAAGGCAGTGTGTAAAGATGATTTTGGGACAAGATTTTGGTCACCTTTTCCATAGATATAGAACCAATTTAGATGTCTATTCTATGATTGCAACTTGGGGGCTTGATTTGGGTGAGGAGGTCGCAACGGTTCACAAGATTTTGAAACTAATTGTTCATGAAGATTTTCTAGGCTGAATAGAATCAATCTAGGAGTGGTGTATTCCAGGGGTTGGAATTGATATCAGTGAAGGACTGGTGGATGAAGACATAACTGAGCTTTTTTGGTTAGATGGTTACTTATATTTCATCTAGTGGCCGAAAGGGAGGTATAAGGCGAGGTGTAGGGAGGAAGCCCGTCTCGGGTGGTAGGCTCTAGAACTCTTTATTGAGTTAATGGAGCAAGAGATGGTGGTGGAACAGGTGAAGGAAAAATTACAGGAGGAGGCAATGAAGGCATGGAATTAAAATGACATCCAAGGAAGAAGTAATTCAGGCTGAAGACAAGGAAGCTGCAAGCAGTTTCAGTCATGGGTGACCCAGGTAGCTCATGATTCTAGACTTATATGTCCTTCCATCTATTTTTGGCTATGTAGCATTTAGTGTTGGTTAATGGTAGCTGTAGGTCCTATTAATAAGGTCAGGCTTATGTTGATGGGTTGCTATGGTGTTTTGGTTGGAGATTTTGGTAGTTTTTGGGAATGGGGTTTTTTCGATTTTATCCTACATGTTAAGATGCTCTTTGATAGAACTTATTGTATCTGTTGTTTGGATGGAGGTTGAACTGATAATGTAATATTTTTTATAAAATTCATATAAAATAACACTTATTACCGATCAATAAATAAATAAATATATTTGTCTTATGAGTGTCTCCATGATTAAATAAATAATTTTAGAAAATATATATACTATGTTATTTTCTAAGGTTACATTTGCTAACCTATTAATTTTTTGTTTGGTTAGCTTATGTAAGCACTTTTAAAATTATTTAAAGTGTATTTGAACTTCTCTTTACAATGTAACTTGCTGATTTATCCTATTTAATTAAGTGATTATTTAATAATTTTTCATTTATAAATATTTTTGGTTACTTTTTTTTTCTATTGTTTATAAATGTAGTAGTGATAATTAAAAATAAGGTCAAGACACTAACCTTTAGCTAATTGTCCCCTTTTCACAACATTAAAAATATGTAATTTTTTTTTTTTATATTTTCCATTTTAGTTTTCTCTTCTATATTGCTTTCTTCAATGAATCAATAAATTCACTTATGTTCAATATTATATGATATTCTAATAGATTGAATATTTATAGTTAAATTTGAGTGGTTTTTAGAGTGAAAAGGTGTATGAACTAAGCTGAGGTTATCCATTTTTAGTGATATATTTTTTTCTACATCTTATGGTTCATGTGTAGTTTACTTTACATATTCCTAAAATGAGATAATTAGGGTATACATATTGCTATGATAGAATATATATAGCAAAGGTCCAAACTATAATATTTTATTTCTCTTTAATTTTCCTATTGATAACTCATGGAAATACTATTCTCGGTTTATTATATCCTAAATTAGAAGAGGATTTTTTCACTCTTTTACATTGGTCACAAACCACCCACTTTATATTGATGAGCCTTGCCTCTTTATGCATGAAAATAATATTCCCCAATCTTGGTTTTGAGTGTCATATGAAAGATAGTGGAACCATGGGGATTTAACACTAACAAAAAAGTGACTTTGTTGGGGAGGAGTTCTATGGGTTTCCCATCATAGGTTTCTTGGTTTTGGAAAATATTCTTTCATTGTTCATGAGTTTGAAGTGATCCCATGACCTCTTCAACTAAGAAAACAAAACATTTTGATTCTTTAGTGGAAACCACTTCTGAGTCATATTTTTGAGTTAAAATTAATATTCTTAATTTTTTTTTATTAGACAAGATCTCTAATTGGATTCACAATTCCTATAAATCTTGTGAACCTTTTTCTAATATAGTTTATGAAGCCTTCACCATTATAATTTTAAAATATATTTTTAATAATTAAAGTCTAACAACTTACATCTTATTTAGAGTGTTATACAAAATATCCCAAAAAATTCTTTTGAATTGATTACTATTAAGAATTTTGAAAAAGTGTCATATAAGGCTTTTTAAATGAAGAAGAGTAATTTTGAATACTTCCTAATTTTATATTACTTGTTCTTTTGAGTTTTTCCATATTCTGAATTTTTCTTGATTTGGTTCTTGGAGTCCATTTCCAACTAAAGCTTGAGAGAAAAACAATGTTTCCATCTCAATACTCTAGAAATCATAATTTCCACTTGAGGTTGAGAAGAACTAAGATAATTATTGCCAATATTTTAATTTCTCATTTTCTAATATAAAATTAACTTTTGGTTCAAACTTGATTTCAATTGTTGTTTTTTCTACTCAAAATCACAAATAAACTTAACACAAAGCTATTGTTATAAACAAAAAATAAGTTTTTTTATGTTGCAACAATTTTTTTAATCTCTTTTTATATCATTTTTTAATTTTTTGAAATATTACATATATTTATAATAATATTTTTGATTAATAGAATTAATTTTAAACAATAATACATCCTTTTATATTTATTATATTGTTCTTAGAAAATCATTTTTTTTTTGATAGGTGAATAGCTGGTATGACCAGCACCATATATAACATCGAACAAAAAATATTACATGCAGCCTTTCGGCACAGTTTGAACTTCAACATGACATACATTCCCAATAGACATATTATATTGCTCCATTCCTACCAACCTAGCTTATAATTTCCTAGATACTTATTCTGAACAATAAATATTTAACTAATCTAACCATTTTTCATGACAAGTTGGCTCGTCTTCCCTTCGGCTTCCATGGTCCACGCAGAGTAGTGAAGATGGGATTGTGTGCATCATGTCCTAATCCTTGAGCCATCGTATCCTTGTGCATCTGTTTTGCATGCCCCACACTGTTCTTCACAGGGCACTCCATTTTGTATTTTTTGTGGGCAAGGCCATTTGCAATGTCCTCCACGTCCCGACCATCATCCTCTATCCAATCTTCCCCTGAATCTATGAGAATCAGGAGAGCTGGTCCAGAGTACTCCTCAACATTGCTGTCCATATCAAAACCTTCCCTAGCCATGTAGTTCCCCAGAGCTTCTTTTGACATTGGCTCTTTGAGCCCTACCACCATCAGGAGGAAACTAAGGTTTCTGTCTATGTCCGCGCCATGCTCTGACAGTGCCTCTGGCTCCACTATAGACATGATAGGGAATTTTGGAACTAGCCTCCCACCACTCCTCTTTACCAGGTAGTAGTGTTGCGGCATTGGTATTTGACCTTGCTCGTCTATGTTGTCCAAGACAACATCAATCTCCCCTAGGTGGGCATGCTTGAAAACACGTTGACAAAGATTTTTCATCCTAGATTTCATCATTCCCTGGTGGAGAGGAATTGCTAGAAACATTTCAGGTATATCTGTGTTGAGGCAGTGCTTGTGGAAGGACCAAATGAACTCCCTTCGCAGAACCTCTTTGATTGCATGAATTACCAACTTATCCTTGATCGTCAGGATTCCACGAAGCCTAATATCTATTACTTCCCCCCTGGAAAGGAACCATGGTGGTAGTAGTTTCTAGGCACATCGTAGTATCCATTGCTTAATGCCAACCTTTCCAAATGCTTTTACTATTGTAATTTTACCACTTAACTAGCTATTCTTATAGCCAGTTGTTTTCCAGTTCGTACCTGCCTTAAAGGAACCAACGCTTCACACGAATAAACCTTTACTTCAGGCCTTCATTCTCGAGGCCACTTACCGGATGTGACTATACTTCACTTTGAGGCAATCTGTAAGATTTTGAAGGGACGTTTTGGCTGCCTTTTGTGATGATCGCACAAAACCCTAGGCACACTTAGCTTGCTATTTGCGAGTTCTGATGCCATTACCAATGATTCTTTATTATTGTTAACAAGACCTTTCCCATGAGGTTGGCTTAGTTGTCATCTTTCGAGCTATACTTTGATTTTGTTACCACATGCTTCGCCAGGCTATCAATCGAGGTATTACCTTCACGGTATATGTGGCTGACATGAAAATTGTCGAAGGATGATGCCAGAGTCTATATTGGGATTAACCATCTCCTTAGTATCTAATTTGGAGTGGAGTTACATCTTATGGAATTTACTATAATTAGTGAGTCTCCCTCTAGGTGCAATTTTGATGCTCCGAGATTTTTTCCTAGTTCGACTCCATACAGAGCCGCTCTTATTTCTGCCAAATTATTTGTTGCATGGCCAATATTTTTTTCTTTTTGAGTGATCACCTTCCCCTTAGAATCACGTGCCACACAACCAATGCTAGCTACTCCAGGATTTCCCAAGGAGGCACCGTCAAAGTTTATTTTAATCCACCCTGATTGAGGTTTCTGCCACACTGTTTCGCACCTGATTTCAGCCTTCTATGGGGCCTTTAGAGTACTTATAATGGGGGGGATATGAAGCCCATCAAACTTATTAGAGAGCTCAATATCTTTTTTGGAGAATACATTCTTTGGGTAAGGAATGTTTTTTGCTGCATTTTTTGCAAGTTCTATGATTGCCTTATTCAATCGACTTGCTAATTAATCTCTCCCCATCGATTGCTCTTGAAATATGCGTCTGTTTCGGTCCTTCCATATTTCCTAGCATACTATGGATGGAATTATTTTCCGTATGCTGCCAAATACACCTCTGTGTAGCTTATTTGGCCATGCGGCTAACCAATCCCAGAGGTTTGAAGAAATTGGGGTAGGGAAATCCAAAGATTTGAGGATTTGTTTCCAACATGAATCCACATAGGGGCAGGTAAGCAAGAGGTGGGATGCAAATTTTTCTTGATTCTTACATATTATGCATCTACTAGGTCCTTGTAAACCTAACTTAGATAGCCTATCCTAGGTTAATATCCTTCCTTGTGAGGCTAACCATAGAAACACTCTGGCTTTAGGTAAGACATCTCTCCCCCAACATAGTGAATTTGGCCACGATTTCCTCTCCACCCTATTTTCCTTGATTCTGTAACCAAGTTTTACTTTATATTCACCATCTGCTGAGGCACTCCAACACAAGACATCTTCCCCATCATTGATGGGGAAAGTTCTGGCTTCCATTATCCTTTTCAGGGCCTTTTTTTATCCTGTAGGGGTGTTGAGTGTGTTTAGGTTTTTCCACCTCCAACTCTTAACACCATTCTCCCATATGACTCCCCCATAATTACTTATCTTGTGGTCCTAGACTCTGATGGTTTCTTCCTCGATGTCCTTCAATCCAAACATATTTCTTAATTTGGTGTGTCTGTCCCAGGAGTCTTCCCAGAATGAAGCCTTTCTACCATTATGGACTTCCCAGGAGACATGTTTGTGAATAATATATGTGCATTCACATATAAAGTTCTAGATTGCTGACCCTTTTGGAGGATTGAGTACCCTGACTATTCTTATGGGCTCATTTGAGTCAAGATATTTCTTCCTCACGATTCTGACCCATTTATGATTGCTTGTGTACATTTTCCAGACTAGTTTGGCCCCCATGGCCAAGTTCATTATCTTCAGCTGCCGTATTCCTGCACCACTCGAAACCTGAGGTTTACATACCTTGTCCTAGGCCAATAAGGGTAGTTTCTCTAGGTCCTCTAGACGATTCCAAAATAAATTTCTCATAATTTGATTTAGTTGATCGATAATACCTTCAAGGATGTTTAGGCAAGAAATTGAGTAGATGGGGATTGTTGCCAAAAGTGTTTTAACCATGATAAGCCTACCAACTGATGTTAACCATTTACATTTCCATAGATCCATTTTATTTTTCAATTTCCTACTAGTCTGTCCCAATAGGTGGTGCGATCAGCTCCGGTGAATAATGGCATTCCTAGAAATCTCCCTGGAAGGTTGGCCAGTTTGATACCCAAGATTCTTGTGAGGACGCATTGGAGGCTAGGTTGGGTATTGAGATAGAAGACTTCTAATTTTCTCCAGTTGATGGCTTGATCATAAGCTCTACTGTAATTGTGCAAAACTTATTTGATTTTCCTTGCTTCCATTCTTGTGGCTAATCCAAAGAGGATGGTGTTATCCATGAATTGCTGATGGGTACTAGCTCCTACCCAAGGTGCTGCCTCAATTCCTTTCCAAGAGCCTTCCTCTCTAGATTGGCAAATATTTTTGCCCAGGGCTTCTGCCATTATGATAAAAAGAAATGGGGAAAGTGGGTCACCTTGTCTTATCCCTCGAGTAGAATCAATGAATCCCTGGGCTACTCCATTTATTAGTATTGAAAATCTTGGGCCGTTTATATAACTTTTGATCCAGCCAACTATTTCCTTATCAAAACCAAATCCAGTTAGTACATCTAACAAAAATTGCCTATCCACCTGATCATAAGCCTTTAATATATCTAATTTCAGAATCATGCTTGGTATTCTTAACTTCCTTGCTGAGTGTATTGTTTCATGAGTCACTATTATCCCTTCCACAATTGATCTACCTAGAATGAAACCACTTTGTTCTTCTGAGATGATTTTACTTATTACCTTTTTGAGCCTATTAGTGATGATTTTCAAGATTATTTTGTAAATTGTGTTACAAAGGGAGATTGGCCTGAATTCACCCATGCAGTTTGCCTCCTTTTTTGGGATAAGTGCTATGAAGGTATGATTGATTGCTCCTAACATAGATATTTTCTTCCTTGACTCTTTTGCTGCTTTGACCAGATCTTCTTTGACTATTTCCTAGTAAGTTTGGAAGAAGGATGCTAGGAAGCCATCCAGGCTCAGGGATTTGTTCGCTCCTAGTTGGAAAGTTTCCTTTTTAACTTCCTCCATACTTATAGATTTGGTGAGTTCTAAATTTTCATTGTTAGAGATCAGTTTCAGTATTCTCCTGATGAACTCCTCCCCAACTCCAACATCCACATGATCCTCTTTTTTAAAGAGTGACTCAAAGTACCCCACAAATTCTTGATTGATTTCTTGATTATTTCTGGCAAGAGACCCTTCATTTCTAACCAAATTTGCTATTATGTTTACATTTATTTTAACCAAGGTTGAATTATGAAAGAACCTAGTGTTTCTATCTCCTTCTTGGAGCCATTTTTCCCAGGATTTTTGCTTCCAGTGACATTCCATTCTTGGTAGAGATTCTTCTTGGGCTTCTAATAAGAATTTCTCCCTTAGATAATCCTCCTGCCCCATGCCATCCTTGATTATTTTCTCATTTAAGGTTTTGAGCTTGTTTTCTATTTTATCACTTTCTTCGAAGATATTTTTGAAATGTTCTTTCTTCCAAATTCTCAATTTTGTTTTGATATGAGCAAGTTTCTTTGGAAGGCGAAGAGGTGTGAGTGGTCTCCAATCCAAAATTCTTTCCACCATAACAATATCTGTTCATAAAGGCTTGGGTCCTACATCCATATTTTTTCAAATCTGAAGGGAGATCCCCCTTTAAAATTCTCTAGCTGGAGAACAAGTTGTATTAGGAAATGGTCCGAGCCACTCCAAGGGAGAATAGAAGCCTCCAACAAGTTCATCCCTTGAATCCACTCTCCCATCACTAGGATCCTATCTAGTTTTTCTGCTATTCCAGAGTGGCCCGATCTTTTGTTGGTCCAGGTATATATTCCATTTCTAGTATTTATCTCTCTTAACATATTTTGATCTATGAATTCTTGGAAATCTACTTGAGATCTTATCAAGTTTTGTAATCCGCCCAACTTCTCTTAGTTTTTTAGAGTAGCATTGAAGTCCCCACCAATTATAGTTTTAACTTCTTTTATTTGACACAGGAAGGTGGAGATTTCTACCCAGAGGAGCCTTTTATCTGTTGGTGCAATAGGGCCATAAACATTGATCAGATTGAATTCTGAATTATCCTGATATAGTCGAACTGAGATAGCTAACCAGTTCTGTTTATGCACCAAGGGTTTGCAACATACTGAGGTAGGGTTCTAGAATATCCCAAGTCCCCCAGATGACCTTATTGATTCTTTACAAAAACCTTCCCAACCTCTCCACCACTTCAATTTTCTTTCTTATTCCTCCTTACTCCATTTTGTCTCCTAAATTATTAAGATGTTTGGCTTGTCACTATCTATCTGGCGCCTGAAGTGGCACCATTTACTAGGGGCATTTAAGCCCCTAGTGTTCCAACTTAAGATTTTCATTGTTTCCCAGGAAGGGGAAGTCCCTTCTTGTTTCTAAGGATTGTTTGGCCTAGTTTGGTTTGACCTTTGGTTGCCCCTGCCACTTTTAATTTCTCCTTATTGGGCTTACAACCTCTTTGACTATTTGAGTTTATCCTTGGAGTTTTTCTTGTCGAGGGTATTTTCTCAATTCCTCTTTCACCAAGTATACCCTCATGATAGTCTTCAAAGCTTTCATCGTACTCCGATTTTGAGTCCACACTCCCAGCCTCCCGATTTTCCACTGATCCTTCCTTTGGGACCTTGTTGTTGATAAGTGATTTTTTGGTTTTTGGCTCGCTTCCATCCTTCTTCTGTTCTTCCTCTACTTTTTCCATTGTTACTACTAGCTAATTTTCATGCCTAATGTCTGTGAGATGGGGAAAACTGTCTTCCCCCCGAATTTCAGCTTCCGCACGGGTTCCATGGATATCTTGCATTGACCACCAAGTTGATTGGTTTGCTTCTTGGCTGGAGTCTTGGGGTGACTTCCTACCTAGCTCATCCACCAACTGTCTTGAAAGCATTGAATCCACCATTTATTTTTCATTGAATTCCAATGCTTGACCCCCCTGTGCTTTGTTACTCTTTTTTTCCAACTCCATATTCTGTTATGATGCCCCGGTGTTGTTGAACTCCCATTTTTCTGTGCAATCTTCCTTATCGCGCTTTACTGAATTGCATCTAGGGAATATATGTAGGGTGTCCTCCCTAAACACTTCCTGCCTTCAAGAACCTAGTTCCGATATGAGTTCTATCACTCTAGGCACCTCTATCCCCTGAGATAATGCTACACAAATTCGGAAATAAGGTCCTTTCTTTCTATCCATCTAGATGCTATCGATACTTTGGAGTTTTCCTAGAAGTTTACCTATTCCTTCTAGGGTTTTTTCTAACCAGTACTCTGAGGGCAAGTTATAAAGCCTTAACCATACTGCACTTTTCCCAACCTATTCTTTCCTAGGGTCAAAATTTGACCTCTAGTCCACAAGGTGAACTTGGGCACCATCAAGAAAATAGGGTCGTAATTCTAGAGCCTTATTCTTCCTTTCCTGGCTATGAAACTTAATCAAAAATCAATTATTTTCCAAGGCATTTACCATTGTCTCTTCCCCCTAGCTTGACTTACACCAATCTTCCATGGTTTTCAAACTTTTATGTCCTTCTCCCCCCATTTTGTGAACATTCCAGAATTTTGCATAATTTCATGAGTTTTCTTAATTGCTTCATTATTGACATTTAGAAATGGTGTGGAGGTTGTTATGGACTTACCTTTATTCGTCATTCCCCTACTCGTGCTGGCAGTCTCCTCAAATCCTTTGGGTAATGGGGCTTTGGTCGAATCCATTTGACGCCAATTTTTGGTTAGGTCTCTTTTCATTCCATTCTTTCCCTGAACCACCCTTTTGATTTTGTGGGGTGCCACCTCCCTCCACTGATGTATTCCAGATTCCTTCTTTGCGCAAAGTGATTGGGTCTCACCCATGGAGGTCCTTGACCTAACCAGGCCCTGTTGCTCTTGCGCCTATGACCTATCACAACCTGTTCCTGTTGTTGATAGTACAGATGATATTTGTCCACCCAAACACCATTCTCCATCACCCATTGGGGCCTATGCATTTCTAAACCCTGGTTCTAGTCGGGATTGCCGTATGCCTTCCATCTCTTGTTAATTTTTTCTTTGAATTCTTCAAAGGGGACTGTTCTGTCCAATTCCTCGCTCCATTTATCCTTGTTTCTACTTGCCTTTTCTGGTGCCGATTTCTACTGTTGGATACTCTCCGTCTTTGGCGTGTTGTGCCTTAGCTTCTTCTCCTGTCGTAGCTCCTGAACACAACTTGATTGTCCGACCTCCTTCCCCGATTGACGTCCTTCCTTCTGTTCTGCCACAGCCTCCTGAACCGCTTTGCTGGCTTTTTTCGCATCACCCATTGTTTGGGTCAGGTTGTTGATCTGGAAAATCATTTATTAGAAAACCAATTTTAATCTAA
Organism: Sequoiadendron giganteum; assembly: GCA_007115665.2. Classification (NCBI taxonomy): domain Eukaryota; kingdom Viridiplantae; phylum Streptophyta; class Pinopsida; order Cupressales; family Cupressaceae; genus Sequoiadendron; species Sequoiadendron giganteum. Next base: position 667,280,692 of record CM021101.1, read on the forward strand.
GTATAATAAATAAAATTTGGCTTCAAAGAATTATTAAAAATAAATTAAGAATAGAGAGTATCTTGCATCTACTTAAAATCTCACTAATAGCACAACAAATATATTTAAATATTAAAATATAATAATAATTCACAAAAAATGTGTATTGAAGATCATAATATAGCTAGAAAGAAAGGGCCAAGCTTTAAAATTTGAATCCCATCTAATTTTAAATGTTATGAGAATGTGACTGAAATATTAATTTTAAAATATGAAGCAAATGTATGAAAATAAGTACAAATATGAATATAATAAATAATGAATATGCAGATTGTGTATATAAATAAATGAAATAAATCAAAGTAAAAATTTGACTGTCAATCAGATTTAATATTAAAGTATACTACTTATTGATATGATTATATGAAAATATCAATTTCTATCAAAATAAATTAACAACATTAACAAAAATATATACATTTCACCATTGCACTAAATTTCCCTGTTGAAAACTCAAATTTTTGGTAGCCTCATTTAGCCATGTGCTCTTATTTAGAATAGCCTACATAAGGTTGATTTACAGTTTTTAACTAATAAAATATTCTCTTATGACTGCATTTTGTAATCAGGCTAAAAGAATTTAGTCTACCTAATATTCATTTAAAAGTGAAGAGCTGTTTGACGGAATTAAGATTCTAATTGAGATTAGGTCATTTGTTGCAAGCGATTTTGAGACTCTTCCTCTTTATTAGCAAAAGAGGATATGAATATAATTAACAGATTGGGAATTGGATCACAGTCACAATCCCGAGAGACTTCTCGTATTGAGCTTGGTATTGTAAAGTAGACACCATGATGGATTTCAAATAATCTCTCTGTGGCCAGCAAACCCTAAGAAAAAAGGTAGGGATATTTATGCTTCTTGGACCCCTCCACTTAAGTCAAAAGTGAAGTGTGTTTTGTCCGCAAGAGGAGAAAGCAATACTGTGAAGGCCACGGTTGCCCACGCTCACACCATGTGCTACGAGCGAGGAGGCCACCAAGCAGGGCGTGCCTTGCTATTAATAAATAGCCTTTGCTCAACTCTTTACTTCCATGCCATTTTTATATTAGTAAAGAGCCTGAAATCCAGGGACTACCTTTGTTTACGCTTGTTTTCTGTCTTGTGCTGTTCTTTCTTGATTTGAGTCTCTTGAGTCAATCAGGAAGTTAGCTAGTCAATCCCAAGTCCTCTTGCTTGTCACTTGCAGGACTATGTTGATGATGAAGAGAGGAGTGTATCTCTGCACTGTTAACACAAAACCCAGTTGGTATAGGAAACATGGTGACGATGATGATGACGACGATGATGACGATGACTCTGATTATGCTCCAGCCGCTTCAGATTCTACGCTGCAGGTGCCTCCTCACATGGCCCTACTATTATCATCACTACCAACATTACCTGTGGTGGAGGTAATAAACCCTCTCTTAATTTAATTTATTTTATTATATTTTATCTTGGGTTCCATTATCCTGAGTAGTTACTGGTAGAAATTGATAATAATTTTAATTTCTAAACCCTTTCCTTTACTTCTATTGCCTTTCTTTATAATTTCACATTGTTCTGTGTCGATACTCACGTACAATACAGAGCCAACAGGAATGCAGTGTGAAGGGAGAGTGTTTTCATGATATCCTCATTTTAAAGGTGAAGGGAGAGTGAATTGCTATATGGAGCATTACTACATCACAGTTTGATCTACATCCAGTCCAATCCATTTTGTAGGGATTGGATTTTCAATATTCTATGACTGTAATGACTAGAAAACTACTTCATTAAGAACACTTTATCATGTAACCGATATTGTTTACATCTGTTTGACCAGATAGGTCTTAATACTATAAATTAGATTATACTTATGTTGTGTCCTTCCATGGGAGAATGGAGAATGCTGTTATGCGCAATGTAGACGTAGATTACAAATTCAGCCACAAGCACATATAAATCAAAACATTCTTCCAGATATCTTATCTTTGGCAACTAATAGTCTTCCTTCTGTTGGAAAATATATTCACACCTCAATGCCACTCTTCACCGGATCTATATATTCGTCAAGGCAAATACAGCAACATCATTTTTATTACTTCTTGCCGTTGCATTGAACTATTGCCACTGCGCCTGTCTTAAATAGTGATTAATGTTGAAACAGTCTAATTTCTCAAACATGCATACTCACCTTCCACGACTGCAATCAGTTGTAACTGAACTGAAAGAGAGTTTATTCGTTGTCAAGCTGTCACCTGTTCTCCACGTCTCCTATTAATATGTTATAATTGTCCCCACATCTCATACTCTCTTCTCCACGTTTTCATTCTGTTATGTTTTAGTCTTATTTTTTGTTTACGTCTCCTCATCTGAGTTGAGATATTTTGAGTTTAATCCTCTATGAATAGAGAGGCTATGTAAACTGTTTTCTTTTGAATAAAAATAGTGTGTTTTCTGTAGCATTCTCAGATTATTTCTGTGTTTATTTTCTCTTTGCTTACAAATTTGGTATCAGAGCAAGCTTAGTTGATCCAAAAAAGATTTTTAACAGAAGATTAGAAGATTGTAAAAGCTTAGGAGGAAGGGCTCCTTAGACTTAGAGGTAGAAAGTAGCTGAAAGAGACTATTGCTGCAACTGCAACTGTGGAGAAGGCCCAAAATAAAGTTGCTGCCAGTTTTTCAAAGAAAGCCAAAACGATATTACACAGAAGTAATTGCTGCCAATTTGTGATTGAGAACCAGACTAGTTCGTAGACATGGCTACAAACAATAGCATTTCTCAGCCTCAGATTCTGCTATTCACTGGTAAGAATTATGACTTTTGGTCTATAAAGATGAAAACATTGTTTTGTTCTGAAGATGTATGGGATTTGGTAGAGAGGAGTTTTGTAGAACCACAGGACCATGCAGCCTTTCAGGCATTATCACAAGCAGAAAAGGACCAACTCAAAGACAACAAGGAAAAGGATGCTAAAGACTTGTTTATTATACAACAAGCTATGGATGATTCGGTGTTCCCAAGGGTTGCTGTAGCAACTAGGTCCAAACAAGTTTGGGAGGCACCAAAAGTTTCTTATCATGGTACAACCAAAGTAAAGGTACCTAAGTTACAAACACTAAGGAGAAGTTTTGAATATCTTCATATGAGTGGTTCTGATTCTATAGATAATTTTTTACTAAAGTTATGAATATTGTTAATCAAATGAGAACACATGGGGAAAAAATTACTGATCAAACGGTTGTCGAAAAGGTCTTGAAATGTCTGCCTAGTAAATTTGATGCAATTATAGTTGCCATTGAAGAATCAAAAGATCTAACTCAACTATCTGTAGATGAACTATTGGGATCCTTATTATCTCATGAATCGAGAATGAATAGGAATATCAATTCTTCTACAAAGAATTCTTTTAGATCTCAAGTATCATCTAATAGAGGAAGATGAAGATTGAACTCTAGAGGAAGAGGAAGAGGTAGAAATGGTCATAGAAGTTTAGATCAAGGAGAAAGGACCAATGAGTACAATCATAGTTTCAATAATAGAGGACAAGGAAGAAATCAATTTCAAGAACAATCACTAAGGTTTGATACAACCCACACCCGATATTATTACTGTAAGAAATATGGTCATTTTGCAAATGAGTGTAGAAAGAAACAAGAATAAGCAGACAAGAATGGTGCAAAATATTCAGATGCATCCGATAATAATTCAAGAAGTTTATTTATTACTTACAATGTAGCTTAGGAAAGTTCTAAGGATGTGTGGTTTCTAGATATTGTTTGTAGCAATCACATGACTGGGAATAGAGAGTTATTTGCTAGTCTTGATGATTATGTGAAATTTGAAGTGAAACTGGGAAATGATACGAAAGTATTTTTAATGGGGAAAGGTATTATAAATGTTTTTACTAAAAGTGGAGATAAGAGATATATCCATAATGTTTAATGTGTGCCTGGATTAAAACCTAATCTAATGAGTGTGGGACAGCTAATACAAAATGGGTATCGAGTTTTCTTTAACAATGATGCTTGTACAATTATGGATAGAAATCCTAGTGGTAGATTAATTGCAAGGGTTGAGATGACTAGGAACTAGATGTTCCCCCTCTAGATGAATTGTATTCAAGGAAAAGAAGAAGTTAATTTCAGGAAAATATACTTGGACCAGACATGGCTATGGAATTTGAGGTATCGTCGCCTTCATTTTGATGGTTTGCGTTTATTGCAAAAAAAAAATATGGTAAGAGGATTACCAACCATCATGTAGCCAACCAGTTCATGTAAGAGTTGTATATTAGCAAAGAAACATAGAGTAAGTTTTCCTATAGGAAGTTCAAATAGAGCAAGGACTCCATTGGAGTTAGTTCACACTGATATATGTGGACCAATGCAAACCCTATCTTTAGGAGGAAGTATATATTTTATAACATTCATTGATGATTTTAGTAGGAAAAATTGGATATACTTTTTGAAGAAGTAGTTTGAAGCCTTCAATAAATTCAAGGAGTTCAAAGCTATGGTGGAAAAGGAAAGTGGACTATTCATTAAGATACTTCAATTTGATAGGGGTGGTGAATTTAGTTCTAATGAGTTTCTAGAGTTTTATAGAGATCATAGGATGAAGAAACAATTCACAACAATGTAAACACCACAACAAAATGGTGTAGCAAAGAGAAAGAACATAACCATAATGGAAATGACATGGAGTATGTTGAAGGCCAAAAACTTGTCTAATAATTTTTGGGCAAAAGCAGTAGCGTGTGTGGTTTACAGTTTGAAAAAAATTCCTACAAAGAGTGTTAAGGACAAAATTCCACAAGACGCTTGGAACGGTAAGAAACATTGTTTTTCTCATCTTAGAATTTTTGGTTGTGTTGCACATTGTTTAGTGCCATATGAATTAAGAAGCAAATTGGATGATAAAAGTGAGAAATGTATCTTTATTGGTTATAGTGAGCAATCAAAAGATTATAGATTGTATAAGCCCATTTCAAAGAAAATGATTACTAGCAAAGATATCAAATTTAAGGAGGAAGAATCATGGGATGCCAGTGTTGATAGTATAGTAACAATAAGAGCACCAATACCTCATAGTGAAGAAGTACAAGGAAGTCAAGATGGTTAATCAAATCAAGTAGAACCAAGCACTCCACCGAGAAATCATGTGCAAGGATAATCATTAGGTCAGGCAGAGTGTCGCACTCCTAATTCAAGTGTAAGTAATGAGTCAAATCTTACACTTGCCTCATTAAAAGGTAAGAAAATGAGGAGTTTAAAAGAGATATATGATCAAGAAGAAGAAAATTTAGATTTGTGCTAAATTTTTGCTTTATTCTCTTGTGATCTTGTATATTTTGAAGAAGCAGTGAAAGAAGATAATTGGATCAAGGTGATGGATGAAGAAATGGATTCTATTGAAAGGAATTGAACATGGGAATTAGTGGATCTACCTGAAGGTAAAGATTGCATTGGAGTCAAATGGGTCTATAAGACTAAGCTCAATGCTGAAGGTAAAATTGTAAAGAATAAAGAAAGATTAGTTGCAAAAGGTTTTTCAAAACAATATGGAGTTGATTGCAATGAGACGTTTTCTTCAATTTCTAGACTTGATACTATCATAATGGTTTTAACAATAGTTGCACAAAATAATTGGAATTTTTTTCAAATGGATGTCAAGTCAGCTTTTTTGAATGGTTTTCTAGAAGATGAAGTATATGTGAAACAACCACTAGGTTATGAAGTGAATGGACATGAGGACATTGTCTTTAAATTGAATAAGGCTCTCTATGGTCATAAACAAGCACTAAGAGCATGGCATAGTAGGATTAGTTCATACATGCAAATAAATGGATTTAGAAGAAGTATTTTTTGGGCATTGAAGTTGCTCAATCAGAAAAAGGAATTTTCATTAGTCAATCCAAATATGCAAAGGATGTGTTGAAAAGGTTTAGGATGTTGAATTGTAATCCAACATCTACACCAGTTGCAACAGGCACTAAAGTTAGCAATTAAGACCAAGGGCCTAGTTTTGATTCTACAATCTTCAAAAGATTAGTTGGAAGTTTGATTCATCTCATACCTACAAGGCGAGACATCATGTATGGTGTTAGTATAATCTTAAGATCAATGAAGTCACCAAAAGACTCACATTGGGAAGTTGGAAAGAGGATATTGAGATATGTGGTAAGAACAACAAGATATGGAATCTTAAACTAATTATTATTTTTTGATTGGTTATACTGAAAGTGATTTTGGAGGTAGCATGGATGATAGGAAGAGTACTTATGGATGTCTTTCATTGTGGGATAGGTGCAGTCTCATGGGAATCAAAGAAGAAGCCAATAGTAACACTTTCGTTAGTTGAAGCAGAGTATGTAGCAGCCACATCAACAACATGCCAAGTGGTTTGGATGAGAAAAGTATCAATAGACTTATTGCAAGCACAAGAGGAGTCAACACCAATATTTTGTGACAACAATTTGACAATTTCATTATCAAATAATCATGTTTTTCACAAAAGGAGTGGAAGAACATTGATAGAAGATACTATTTCATAAAAGAACTAGTGAATAATAGAGAAATTCATTTGGAATTTTGCAGATCCAAAGATTAGTTAGTAGACGTCTTGACAAAAGCATTACCGAAGAAAAACTTTGAGTATCTAAGAGAATACTTGGGAATTATAGATGTTGAAACTGTTAATGGTAGAAATTAAGGGGGATTTCTGAAATAGTCTAATTTATCAAACATGCATACTCACCTTCCATGATTGCAATCAGTTGTAACTGAACTGAAAGAGAGTTTATTCATTGTCAAGCTGTTAAAGCTATTCACTGAAGTTTGTTGGTCCATCCTCCACCTATTCTCCATGTATCAAAGTATTTCCCATGTTTCCTATTAATATGTTATAATTGTCTCCACATCTCGTACCCTCTTCTCTATGTTTTCATTTTGTTATATTTTAGACTTATATTTTGTTTATGTCTCCTCATCTGAGTTGAGATATTTTGAGTTTAATCCTTTATAAATAGAGAGGCTATGTAAACTGTTTTTTGTGTGAACAAAAATAGTGTGTTTTATGTAGCATTCTTAAATCATTTTTGTGTTTTATTTTCTCTATGCTTACAATTAATTATTGTAAATTTTGTTGCAATATCTAAATTATGGAAATGCCAGTTTTTAATAGAAGATAAGGAACAATGGAATTTTCTCCTTCATAATTGGATAAGCATTTTGTTTTGCAATTTGTTAGAGGAATTCAAGTATGTTAGGGAGGTATAATAAATAGATTTTAATCACTCTATTTATATATCACATTCAATCAAATTGTCAATAAATTTTAAACCTAATAAAAAATATCTGGTATTTACAAATTAAAATATTGGTGGACACATGAGGCTTGACCGAAATTTCATTCAGATTATAATAGGTAGCCAAAAATAGTATTTTTCTAGATTTTAAATGTAAAATTAATTTTGTAGAACACACTTTTTTAAGAGTTTTCACATTTAACATCCTAAATTTACTTTAGCTGATAGGCTTATTATTGGCTTACTATAGGTTGTGATTAATATAATACTAAGCCAAACTTGATTCCAGTTGAACTATAGCACATAAAATGCATTGGGTATATCTTTATTTAAAACATATTTGTCTTAGTTTATGAATTTGTGATTCTTTTATAGATACATTACAAGTTGAAGGAAAATTATCCTTTTAGATGCTTGAAAGCCCAACCAAATCAGATCAAGGAGGTGGTGGAGGGAGGTTGTGTTGTTGTAAGCTACTCAAACAACCTCTCCAAATGTCTAAACACTAGTTGTAAGTCAAATTTCTATCTAAGCGAACAAAAGAACAATCTGCAAGGATCAAGCACTATGTTACAAGCAAACAAACAAAAATGATGTTGTAGATAAGAAACTAGATGCTACAAACACACCAAAAGTATATGATGTAGGTTCTTGACCACAAAATACCCAAATCATAAAACACCAAAATATTCACACAAAAAAAATTGGTTTTGAGTAGAAATTTCACAAATAATATCATTCACAATTAGTCACACACTAGTAACCAGTTATTGCGATGAAGGGAATGATGAAGGAGTGACTAGGCGAGAAGAGAAACAACTCGGGATGTTTGAAAAATTTCATTGGAGATGGCGACGAAGAGGCTGATTCAGATGACGAAGAGGAAAATCCTTGGCTATGCACTATTGGTGGGTTGGCACCTTTTTTCTTTGTCACCATATTCTCTACGGTGTCTTTGGCTTGCTGCGAGAGGTGGTGCAGGGCCTTTGGTTTGGTTTTTCTTGTTGGTAATGGAGTTGGTGGAGCAAGGTTGGAATATGATGATCCTGGTGAAGCTATGTGTTGGTCCGACCACAATCTGAGTTGTGGGGAGTGTGTGGTGGGATTGGTGGTTGGTTTTGTTGATGACTGATGCTGCTCACTTGGGTCCAATTGGTTATGTTTCTGGGTCTTTGGCTTGGTGTTTTGTGAGGGACTTTTCCCTTTGTTATTCTATGGGGGATCTGTTTCTTTCTCCTTCTTGGGTAGTTTTTACATAGAGGTCTTGGATGTGTGTCTTGGGTTTGGTTGGCCTTGAGAGTGTTGTGCCTAATGATCTATCTCCTTTAGAGGTCCCTATAGAGTGGTTCATTGCCCTCCCTTTTTTCTTTGTGTTTTACGTTTGAGTTGGAGTGGTGCTGGTCTTCATGGTGGGCTATGCTTCATGGTTATATTTCCTACCCTTGTTGATTCTTGTGAGTCTATGGTTATTTTCTTCCCTAGTACTTGGTTGGTTGGTGGGTTGTGATGTGGAGCTACTCTAGTGTGCAATGGTGAATCTTTTTGTGAGAGCAACTATTTTTTCCTTTCTCCTGCTTCTGGTTCTGCCCCCTTGATTGTTGTCATTATTCTATAAAGAATGGGGGATGATTTATTGGTTTGACCCCTTTGTGGGCATGGTTTGGTTCTCCTGCTGGGAGTGCTTTCCATGGTTGTGGGGTCTCATGGCCCAACTCCATTTGACCATTAAGGGTGCCTCTAATTTTTAATGGAGTTTTTTATTTCTTTTGTGGAGGTGTTGGAGTAGTATATTCTAGATGGAAGGCTTATGGTGGTTTTGGTTGGGTTGGATGGGCTGCTATTCATGTTATTTTTCTTTGCCCATGTTTCTTTATTTAGTGTTTCTATCGAGTATATCCTTGTGGCTCTCTTGTTGCCTCTTTGTCTCATTTTTATGATGAATTTCATGATTTTACTTGCTACTGGGAGGGTAGCTCTGTTCTTTTTTCTTCAATCAGAGTCTTCTTTTAAGGTGAAGATTAATCCTTTTGAGGTGGAGCTCTCTCTTTTTGAGGTAGAGTTGGGGATTGTAGATTGGAGGAGGTGTTGTCCTTGCTGTTGGTTGTCTTTGTTATAGTACCTTTTGAGGTGGTGCACACTCCTATGGAGTGGGGTTGTTTCTTGTTATATTTTGATAACAGTGGCAGTAAGGTTGTTCATGATGTTTTCTCCTATAGAGGGGGGTCGACTCCTTTTGAGGTGGAGTATGATTCAACTCTTCGTGTGTGGGGATGGTTCAAGAGATCTTATTATTTTTGTTGGTATGGTTGTTGGCCTCCTATCTGGTGGTAATTGAAGATATCTTTGTGGGCTATGGGTTTGAGGTCCTTGGTAAAACTTGGTATGATATGACTCAAGTCCCTATTTTCTAAATGTAAGTGGGTTCCAGTCTCCCATTTAATCTTGGTCTAGGTCCAAGTTACGCTATTTAACTTGGGTGTGTTTTGGGTTTTAGGTTCTTGTTAAAACCTTTCTTGATCCTTGCAGATCTGGGTTGTCTTGCTTTTCTGTTGGTTTTCTGCTATTGGTATGCTACTAGTTGGCTGTCTTTTATTTCTCTGCAGTTGGTTTCTCTTTGTGTGGGTTTTGGGTCCGCATCAAAAATTTCTTGTTACTGGTTTCAAGTCCATTCAAAAGCTATTGTAAATGGTTTCAGGTCCATTCAAAACCTATTTTTCCCCCTTAATCAAATCCAATCACACACTTAATCCAAGAAAATATCAAACATACCTTGCCCCTACATCAAACCACTAGACTAGAAAAATTTGTGAGATCCCGCTCACTGAGTAAAAATCTATGTTGTTACAAATCAATATCCTTGTTGTTACAAGTAAGAAACTTTGTTGCCTTGGGTTAATTGAATTGACCCTAACTATGCTAGGCTTAACCACATGTAATCCTCTATTGGGTTGTCATTTTATTTTTCTAAATTATCATTCTACTCCTTTCCTTTTATCTTCCTAATCACTATAGAATCCAAAATACATTCAACCTCCTCTAGTTCTCACTTGGGTAGTTGCTCCATCTATTTTTTTTATTAATGTATTCTTATTTCCTTGATATTGTGATGTATCTCCCTCATAGTAAGTATGTACATTTAAAATAAGAGAAATTTGAAAACCTACAAGTAGCTCGAATTTGTAAGCATTTGATAAAAAATTCTTGATAATTTTTTACTATCCAATCTTCTTCCACTTGAGCTTGTTATAGGTATAGATAAGAAGTGTTTCTTTTTCTATTTGTGTCAATACCATATCTCCCACTTCAAAATTATTTTCTCTCCTCTTCAAAGCGACTGTCTCTTTATAGTGTTATTTACTCCAACTGGGTTTGCCTCTTACTTGTTGGTGTAAATATTGCATATGTTTGGGAAACTATTCCTCTACAATATTATTGTTATATTCCTAGATATTTGCAAGAACTCTTAATTTTTAAATTCCCTTAAGGTTATATCCATAAAAAAATTCAAATGGATTCATACATGCACTTTTATTGACTGAGTCATTATATGTAAACATAGGTTGAAGCAACATAAAATCCCACAACTCAAGCCTATCACCAACTAAACATCTTAACAAATGTTCTAAGATCTGATTAAATTTTTTAGTATGCCTAGATCCATTTGGGGATAATTTGTGTAGAGATAAACTTTACATCAATACCTAGTTTATTCCATAGAGTCCTCTAAAAATGCCCTACAAAAAATTAGTATCATGATCTAAAACTATGCTTTTTGGGAAGCCATGTAATCTAACAACCTCTATGAAGAATAAATTTACTACATGATCTACTATCTTTCATACTATAAATTGAGCTTTTTTAAAAAATTGATCAACAACTAAAAAATATAATCCTTACCTCATTGTCTTCTTAGTAGTCTAAGCATACAATCGATGCTTAAATCATCCCATTATTTCTCTAGTATGGGTAATGGATGGTGTAGTTTTGTATTTTGACTCCCTCCTTTGGGATATTGTCAAACTTGACATCCTTGCATAAATTTTCTGATTTCTTCCCTCATCCTTGGCCAAAAATATCTTTCACTAAGTTGTGCCATAGTTTTATCAGCCCCTAATTATCCAGCTAAACCACCATAATATTTTTATCTTAATAAATTCCACTTCATTGAGCCTTGAGGTATGCATAGTTGTTACCCTTTGAATATAAGTCCATCTTGTATAAAGTAATCCATCCATGGTGTCCTATCCACACTTGTAAGCCTCATATATATTGTCCGTTCATCTTTAAAGTCCAAAAAATATTTATATAACTCTTTCATAACATCAAACCCAACTACTTAAGCTCTCATTTAAGTCAAATAATATATTGGATACAATCATCACATTATAATTTTTAGCCTTAATTTTTACCCCCTGGTCTTTTTTATCATCATTGATAACTGATATAAGATGATAATATTAATAAAAATAATTATATCCCTTTCTATGCTCATATGTCTCCCTCCATGAACCTATGCTTAAATTTTTCATTTGGATATGGGTTCATCAAGCTCTCTTGTTGTAGTCACGGAAACCCACGTGCTTGATATTTTAAGCTTTGAGGAGGTGATTTAGTGGTGGTATTAAATGATAATGGAATTTATTGTGGTCCTATAATATCATGTTCGTATGTATGGTGTGTTAAGTGACCATGTTGGAGCTCAATGAGTACACAATAATAGATCTATAGTCTCTTCTTAGTGGGCTCATTATGTATAATGTTTTTGGATCTATTAGATATATTTTAATTGAGTAACACACACTCCCAAAATATTGTTCGAGATTTGTATCCTTTAGGTTATGCTATTAGTTGGACCATGACTAAGTCATCTCCTATGGGGTACATCATGTATTCTTTCCAAATGAAATGTAGTTCCATTTAGTGCTACATGACATAATGACACATTTGCAAACTATTGAAATGGGTGGTTAAGTATTTATATAATTCCATTTTATAGTGGTGTTCTATATCATATGTGGTGGGGCTCTTTTATTTTATTATTTTGGGAACACATGTATCACTCATCGGCCATTTATCTTGATGATGAGTTTGTTGGTCATGTGGTTGGTGCAATGGTTGAGTATGTTAGAGTTTATTATTATTTAATTCCACTATTATTTGTATCATCATTTATGGGCCCCTAGTTATGTGGATAATTAGCAAATCACAAGGTTTTTAAATATATTATATTTTAGATTTAGTTGGATAGTTGTGTATTCCAAATCACTCTAAGATGTGTCAAAAATATTTTTTTGTTTGGTTTAATTAGTTGTTAGATTTTTATGTAAGTTTTGATGAGTGGATTGTGTGTTTGACTTTGTGTGCAATGTAGTATATATTATCCATGATTATACCATGGTTATGAGGGGTATGTGTCAGTGTTTATATTATCCTTTATATTTTTGTGCCCTATCTTAATATTAATCCTTCAAATCCTCTAGCTTTTGTAAATTTCACAAGAAAATCATTTTAATTGATTTATTAAATCTCCCATTTTTTCTCAACATGGCATCAAAGAGGGATTACTCTTCAAATTCAAAAATCCTTCGAAAAGGTGAGTACATCCAACAAGGCATTAAAGGCCTCTTACATGTACTTTTGCTTGAACCAAGTGGTACTAACTCCATTTGTTTCTCCCTCCAACTTGTCATTTCATCAAATTCAAATATCCACCTATCTACATTTATTTGCACATTCATCAAAATATGCTCATTCCTCCTCCACTAGCATGTTGAAAAGTGGAGTCTTTCCATTGGCTCATGCTTAGTCCCACATTCATCCCTTTTTCATATTTCTCCATCATTCTATTCTATAAATAGAAGGCTCTCATTTGAATTTTGGATCCACAATCTCATCCACAATCTTATATATTTTCATGCAGCATTACTACAATTTTTGAGCAATCTCCTTCTAGTTTGTTTAATATTGAAAAAGAGGGTTTGCAACAAAATGAGTTAACAAGATGATGAACCACTACTTTCTACCATAAAACATTGAATTATAAATGTGATAAGATAAAAATAACAATAAGAAACTAACCCAAATTTTTATAGAAACTATGGGGGGAGTCTTTTAGAGCTTAAAATGGTGTATACCTTACTACAAGAAGCTTATTTTTTGGGCACAAAGGACTCATTCGCTTTTAGTGGCGAATGGGTCCCTGTTAGGGTTTTCGAAATTGAGATCTGGGTTATTCTATTCAATTTTTGCACTCTCAGATTCCTGGTGTTCAGCTCCTGAAATTTATACTTAATTATTTAGCTTCAATTCTTTGTTTTTGCACTATGAAGGTCAATCTTGCAATTTGACAATTTTGACAATTTTGCTTGCAAAGTTTCCTCCACTTGATCTTCAATCTATAAGTTTGCAAACACACATTCAAAGGAAGAAAAAATTACTAATTGTTAGTGAATAGGGGTTTTCCTAAGTCAAACCCCTCGTAGGTAATTAAACCAAATGATGAAATAATGAAATTTAAGAATAGACATGAAATGATGTAATGCTGATATTTGGGAAGTTTTATTGGAAGATAAATCTATAGTATAATATGTAGTGGTCATGAAGAATGTATTATACTAGTCATGAAGAATGTAGAGATCTTGATCCTTGGATAATATGTAAACAATGCGTGTAAGTAGATCTTCAATGCTACATCAAATATCTTACCTCAACAACATGTAGGAATGCACTAGACCCTTGTCATGATGAAATGATCTTGAATTGCTGCAATAAAACTTTGATAATCTACCTTGAAATTCCTTTGAAAATGCTCTATAATTCTCTTGATTTTGATCTCATGAAGTCACATAAAATTTTTAGGATCAAAACAAAGTGAATTAACCCCATATTTATAATAAATTAAGAGATTAACCCCAAAATTCAAACAATTCAAGCCGACACCAGATCTGGAAACAAACATTATTAGATACTCGCCAAAATGAAATTAAAAAAGGGGGTCCTCATTATGGGATGAATGATTCTCCACCTAGAGTGAATGGGTCATGACACTATTTTCCAGGACCTTACCTTCAAGGAATGAAGGAACACTAAAAACCCATGTGAAATATGCTGATAGAGGGGGGTCCTATAGAGGGAGGACCCATTCACTACCTAGGGTGAATGGGTCCTAGCACCAATTTCTAGGACCTTGAATTTTCCCAATTAAATGTTATGCATTTTGAATTATGGGTGTTAGGATAGATCCTCGAGAGGTCTCATAAATAAGGCTTAAATCTGAATTAAAGGGGCTAATTAACTCTAATTAACTTCAATTAACTAATAAAACCCTACATAAGGGTGAAAATATGTTACAAAATCTCACAACACCATAAATAGGGTACATATTAAGTACATTTCTTTAAAAAGGGGCACAAGATCAATGTGAATATGTTACAACACATTACAACATTAAACCTAGGAAAAAAATATGTTTATTCATGACAATTATTCCCAAATCAAGTAAGGAAAAGGGACAATTTTCTGTTACTACATAGTTCCATTTTCTAGTGATGTTCTAAGTCATAGGTGGTGGGACTCTTGGATTTTATTTCTTAGGAACACATGTATCACTCATTGGACATTTATCTTGACGATGAGTTTTTTGATCATGTGGTTGGTGCAATGATTGAGTATGTTAGAGTTTTTATTAGTATTTAATTCCACCATTGTTTATATCATCATTGGTGGGACCCTAGCTATGTGTTTAATTTTTAAATCATAAGGTTTTTAGATCTATTATATTTTAGATTAAGTTGGATAGTTTTGTATTCCTCATCACCCTAAGACGTATGAAAAATATATTTTTTCTTTGGTTTAAAATTATTTGTTATATTTTTATGTGGGGCATGATAAATGGTTTTCATGCCCACCTTTGTGTTCAATGAGGTATATATTATCCATGATTATGCCATGGTTATGAGGGGTATGTGTCAGTGTTTATACTATCCTTTATATTTTTGTGTCCTATTTTTATTACTGTGAGTGTGTGTAAGCTTTTATATAAATCCATGAGAATGATTCCTAAATATTTAATTAGTATAGAATATTAATTTTAATTAATTAATATTGGTCTTTTGGATAAATTCATGATATTATTATATGGATTTTCATGCAATTGAAGGATTCAAGAGGGTAGCATGTGGATACAATGTGGATAATGGGTGTTTAAGCTATGTTTATCTATTAGAGGTTGTTATGTTATATTGTTACATGGTATTATTTAAAGGTGATAAGATCATATTATGGTTCTTATGATGATTTAAAATGATAAGAACCATTATAAATTAATAGGAAATATTTGGTGAGCTAATGGTGTTGGTGGGTGCCAATTTCTTGATTTAGTTCTAGATGAGTATAAAGCTTGTGGTGGCTATATTTATAAATATAACATGGTGTAGATTTTTTAAGATTTTATCATGAGTTATTGTATGAGTTGGTGTCCTTACTAGTGAATAGCTCTCGCCATTTCTTATTATTGGTGAATGAAATTTCTAGATTGACTAATCTAAACCCCCTCCTTAAATTGATTAATATATCATGGAAGCCTATTTATTCATTATGTATCAATTTGTATAGGATTTTATATTGTCTAAAAAAATTATCAAAGGAAAACTACATCCAAGTCATTGGATATCGATCTTCGCATTAAAACTCACTAAAACTATAGTTACTTATATTTTATAAAAAAATTCCCTAAAATATTGATGGTTTTATTCATGAAGTTGTAACTATTTAAGGGATATTATATATTAATCATATTTATGTTGTTAATGAAAAGGTATAAGAGGAGCTACATCCTTTGGGGAAAATGGTATGCAAAAATTTAAAGAAAGGAGAATTGTCTTGAATCATGGAATACATTTTATATATTTATTTTTTCTCTTGTGGAGGATGATTTGTATGTTAATAGATTGATGATGAAATCAATCAAATCTTAAAAATTAAAGAATTAAAATCCTTTATTTTCTTTAATGAATGACAAACCCTTAACTCAAGAAGAATATAATTTATTTACTAAGGACACCCATAATATTAAACTACTATAAAAATAAATGAAATAAATAGAGCTGTAGAAAATAATACTTGGAAGATATTTGAATATCAAAATAAATTTTCTAAATTTAATTTTGATAGTAATTAATAAATTAACAAGTTGAAAATTAGAAATGACCAATAATAACAATTTGTCCAAGTTTATATTTTGTGTGCTATGATTTGAAACTAAAGGAATTAAAAATGGGACATTAGAGTTCTACAAATATGATTTGCAGCCTAATTTTCGTTAAAAACAAATTGTAGGATATATTCTCATATGCTTCTTGAATTTTATAATTGTATGTGCTTCATTAAGATCAAATTGTAGGGATCATATCTCATTTAATAATTTTATACTTCAAGGAACTCACAAATTTATGTTTTGGATGTTGAGGTAGACAAGGTCATTTGTTGATCCACTCTAATTATGATTGAATGAATTAAGATCTATCAAAGTTTCATAGTCTCCATGCGCTATATATGTAAGATATTTTATTGCAGACGTGTTTGGTTATTTTTTGCGCTAGCTTTACAATATGTTCTATTTATATATTTAAAGAATTTCTTGGGTATTAAATCTTCCATGGTATGCCCTATTTTTTTCATACTATCATTTTTTGTGAATTTTAGAAAATGAATTAAATTAATAAATATATTTGTCTTATGAGTGTTTGCATAATAAATTTTAGAAAATGAATTAAATTAATAAATATATTTGTCTTATGAAAATGGCAGAGTAGAAAGGTGACCGTTGTGAGCGCAGAGTGTAGTAATCTCGCAGCCATGGAAGGCCCCAATCCAGATGGTGCTACAACATGTGACGTAGGGGTTTTCCACCGAATCCTCCATGGTGTGATCCTCAACAAACATGGAAGGCTCTGAAAAAATGGTGGCAATGCTTCTCTTAATAGTCAAAAAGGAGGGAATGAACCACAAGCCCCCACAAGGAACAAATGGGGTTACGCTAATATGAGGTTAACTGAACTAGTGGATTTCAAGAGAGTGGAATTTTTTTTTTGGAGACCAAAGTGACAAGGTGACCTGGCACCGTTGGACCAGGTAAAACCTAAAATTGAACACTCAATGGTTATTTCTCTAATGGTTGATGGTCAAGTTTAGAATAAGTCAGTTAATTAGTTAAAAGAAATAACCCTATTTATGAAATGGAGTGGCCCATGGCCAACTTTCAATTAGGTAAGGAAATGGTGTAATGAGCATTGTGGGAGGCTACCATTTTGTAAACCCTCCCTAACAGCTTTTACTTGGTCAATTTCCCGAATCCTCGAGATAAATCTTGGATCTTGAATAATAGGCCTTTTTTAATGGGAGGAAAGGGGTTTTACATAAAAGACTGGTCCTCAAACTTCAACCCTAAAACTGAATCGATTACAAAGGTTCCCATATGGATTTGGCTTTATAAATTGCCCCATGAATATTGGAATTTAGAAACCCTTAAGATTATTGGGAACAAGCTTGGAACTTTTGTCAAAGAAGATGAAGCTATTGCTAATAAGGATTATAACATGTATGCTCGTATATGCATTCTATGGTAGGTGAGCCATCCTCTCCCAACATTTTTAGAGCTTGTATCAGGTGAAGGGACCTAGAAACAATCGATAGAGGTGGAAGAATCGGTTGAAATGTGATTGGTTTGTAAAGAGGCAAGACACATTGTTGGTTATTGCAATATGTAAAAAAATGGTAAAGATCTGAACCAAAATACCCTATTAGATATTTTTCTTCTAAAAGAGAATGAAATTCAAGTAGAGGTCAACAGTTTTATGGAAGCAATGCTCAATCAATGTGAGTAAGGGGGTGAAGTTTTTCATAGAATGTGTGTGTCTGACCTAGTGCTTGACACATGGGCTAACACCCAGATGGAGGAATGGCGAGGGGACACACCAGAGGTTAGTGTGCGTCTCATGGAAGCTCTAGATTCTCTTGAGTCAGAAGGACCCTTAGAAAATGCTTCTTTATCAAACTAGGGTAGGAGAGTTGACACCAGGGTAAATGTCATGGTGTTTGAAGGTGGTAAGTTTGTGGTACTAGAAGAGGAACTTAAAGTGATTGAGCATCGGGTGGTGAAAGTCCCAGTACTGGCTGGTGTGATAGGGTCGGCTGACGAAGCCCCTTCAAAATATTCAAGAATCCATGTCGAAGATAATGCTTCAAGCTCTTCACCACTAAGGAAGAGTGCAATAGGAGTTTTTGTTGAATCCAGGAATGGAAGTGGTGGGGGTTGAGCATTCTCCCATAATGCCATACTAGGTAGTTTTTGGTACCTCAAAATATTTTAATGCAAGCGAGGAGGTGGAGGAACCTAGTTTCAAGGACATTCAAATCTAACCTACAATAAGCTTAGAATTCTCCCTCAAAGAAGAAAGAGAGAATGGAAGTTCCTTTGAAGATTTGCACCTAGAAATCCGATTTGAAGAAGAGGAGCAGGGTGGTGACATTTTGGGTTTACAGTTAGAGGTGGGAATAATAGAAAAAAGAACCCTAGAACAATCCTCTACAAAATAGATTAAAGTAAATATTGGAGAGAATAAAAAAAGGGGCTCCAAACCTATTAGGGTCAAACTAGAAATTGATGGGAGTGCAATAGGCTAGAAAAAATTAAGATCGGTCCTTTTGTGGAATGTCAGGGGTTGCAATGCCCCTGATAATATTCATTTGATCAAGAGATGCCTTGATCAAGCAAGACCAGATATAGTTTTTTTACAAGTGTCAAAGCTTTGTGGTTCTGACTTTAAAGCCTTTGGTAAATGCTTTAAGTTCAAGAAATGATGCTTAGTGGAAGCTACATGCACTTCAAGAGGTCTTGGAATTCTTTACAAAGACATGGTGATGGAGGTTCAAGTTCTTAGGTCTGAAAAATATTAGCAATGGGTTAATATTATTTCCAAGCAATTGTTTACTAGCTTCTCTCTTCTAAATGTTTATGGCCCTAAAGTATCTCAGAAATGAGGAAAATTTGGGGAAATATTTTAGAGGTTTTGTCTGCTAATGGTGACAAGTTATTGCTTCTTGGTGGTGATTTTAATTCCATCATTCAACCATCAGATAAACATGGTGGCCTTGGGTGGATGAACCAGAAATAAAAGTACTTTAGTGATTTTATTACTAATAATGGCCTTTTTGAGCTTCAATTAAAAAATGGGGACTATACTTGGACTAATAGAAGGTCTAGTTTTTAAACATTGAAAAAAAGTTAGATAGATTCTTCCTTGTAGGAAATTGGGCTAATTATAAATGGGCTCTCCAAGCAGAGATTCTCCCAATCATAGGGTCAGACCACTATCTGATCCATGTGAGAATCTAAGAAGAAGGTGCTCTTGATCGTTGTCCTTTTAAATTTGAGAAAATGTGGCTGTGTGAGGACAAATTTTTGGAGATGGTTGCTGGTTGGTGGGTGGATACACCTCCTAGGAAGGGGAATAAACTATTTTTTTCTTCAAAAAGTTGCAATATATCAAAGAGTAGCTGAAAATGTGGAATAGGGAAGTGCTTAAAAATATTTTCATTGATTTTTTTCCTTGAGCGTGAACTCGGTTTGCTGCACTCAAGAGTAATTGAGGAAGGTCTTAGTGAGGATGATTTCCAAGTAGAAAAGGAGCTAAATAAATAATATGAAAAAATTCTTGCTTGTGAAGAAGTTTTCTAGAGGCAGAAGTCACGAGACACATGGCTTAAAGAGGGTGATAAAAATAAAAAATATTACCATAATGCTGTAAAAGTTAGGAGATCTTGTAATAAATTATTCTCAATTCAGGATAAACAAGGTTTAACCCTCACTAAGAAGGAAGCCATTTGTAGGGAAGCTGTAAATCATTTTTGTGAAGCCTTTCGGTCTAATAAGGAGGTCTTTGTGCAGGAAGCTAAAGTATTGGATGTTATAACAAATCGGGTTTTAGATGCTCAAAATTGTACTATGTCTAAAGAAGTCTCTTTGGAAGAAGTTACTGTTGCTTTCTTCAGTATAGGAGGACATAAAGCCCTTTGTTCGAATGGATTTTTTCCTATTTTCTTTAAGAAACTATGGGATGTAGTTGCCCATGAATTATGGGAAGTGGTGGAGGAATCTAGAAGAGGTGGTTTTATGCTAAAAGAATTTAATAACTTTCATTGCCCTGGTCCCAAAAAAGGCATAGGTCCTTTCTTTTGATGACTTTAGACCTATTGTATTATGCAACACAATATATAAAGTAATCTCAAAAGAGATGGAAAATAGGTTGAAGGCTATTCTAGATTTGGTGGTCTCCCTAGAGAAAAGTGGTTTCTCCCCTAACCACTCCATCTATGAAAGCATCATAATTTCTCATGAGGTGGTACACTCCATTTATGCTACTAGAACATAAAAAATGTTGGTGAAGTTAGATATCTATAGAGCTTATGATGAAGTGAACAAATGTTTCCTCTTAAAGGTCTTGCATAGATTTTGCTTTTGTGAAGCTTGGATCAAATGGGTGGAGAGCTGTATAAATTCTCCTCGGATCTTGGTCTTACTCAATGGCAACCCACAAGGGTTTTTTGCATCTGAAAAAGGTATAAGGCAAGGAGATCCTATTTCCCCCTTCTGTTTTATAATCATGGATGAGGTACTAGGTAGGCTAATCTCTAAAAAGAGACTGGAAGGGGGTTGGAAGGGAGTCAAGGTTACAAAGACTGTGGACCCTAATTCTCACCTGTAATTCATAGACGACACTTTTCTCAGGGGTGAAGCCTCCCTTAGAGAAGCTTGACTAATGAAGAATACTCTAAATAAGTACAGTAAGGTGTGTAGGCAATGCATCAATTAGAAGAAATCTGAAATTTTCTTCTTTATTACTTGCTATCAAAAACAAAGGAAAATATGCTCTATCCTTGAAATGAAACCGAGACCTCTTCTAGGAAGATATCTTGGTATCTCACTCTTTGGGGGTGTGAGTAGACCAAATATTTGGAAGGGCCTAGTTGATTGTTGTTTGAAGTGAATGGATGGTTAGAAGAGTATATGGTTAACCTTGGCCAGTAGAATTCTAATGCTCAAATCTATGGTTTCAGCTATTCCCATCTTTTCCATGTTGTGCCTTAAAATCCCTAAGAAGATTGTAAGGGTAATTGGTCAAAGAATGTGATTTTTTTTTGGAATGGTGCTTTAGAGCAAGATAAAGTCCCTCTACTATCCTAGGGAAAAGTTCTCTTAAAAAAAGAAAAAGGAGGAGTAGGGTTGAGGGATTGGAGTTTGTTGAATGAGGCCTTGGGAGTGAAGCTTTTTTGGAGAATCTACTCACAACCTTCTCAATTATGGGTCAAAATTTGGAAAGCTAACTATTTGGATTCAATGGAGAATACCATGATCTTCACAATGCAAAATCCCCCAACAAGATCTACTATTTGGAACTTTGTGATCTCTTGTAGTCGAGTCATACTTGATCACATCACTTGGTAGATAGGTAATGGTTTAAAAGAAAACTTCTGGAATGAATCCTAGGGTGGATTTCTAGCACTAAAGGAGAATGAAAATCTATAGGATGTAAAGCAATGGTTCATGCATCATTAGGGAGGTAAGGTTGCTGAATAATTGGAGTATAAAGGTGATGAAATTGGGGGTGGTTAGGTTTGGAAATCCATCCAAGAATTAGATCTATCAAACAATCAAAGGAATTTGATTCTGGAAAGCTTCAAGTCTCAATTTTTTTTCTAAAACCAACAAAGAAGATAAAGTGGTTTGGTGTAGTGCCATGGATGGTAGGGTATGTGTAGGATCATGATGGGCCAAAATGTGGTGATATCTAAGTGATATGATGACCCATGTGGCTGATGACCTTTTTTTTTTACCCAAAATTAATGAAACGAAAAGGGTTTTTAAAGGATATTCCCATCTTTACGCCAATATAAATTATTCTTTACATTGAATTTAATAAATAATTATTATTCATTTTCTATTTGAATTACGAATAAAGTCTTGATTGATAAACATCTATTACTTTAAAATGGTATCACATTTTTTGGATCCAAAACATGCGTCAAATTCTATGCTTTGCATACTATAGGATTAAAACTAATAAAATTGAGTTTCATGAAGTTTTGACCAAGTTAAGGTGGTTAGACATACGAGTTTTTATAATTTTATAAATTGTAATAAAAAAATCATAATTAATTATTTACTTGGAAAAAAATTACAAAAAATTATGCATCACATCGTGACATGAGTCCCCTACATATATCTAAAATATTATAAAATAAATATTATCATTTTATTGTGGTTAGGGTGGTCAGACAGACACCTACTTCTTATTTTTTCCCTTAAATTTAAGTACTACTACATTGAAATTTCAAATTTTCACCAAATAGATTTAAAAAAAAAAAACCTAGTATTTTAGAAACTTAATTCAATTTTCTACAGATTCTATTCTTGCATATTTTTGAAATAATATAGATAACTTATTCAAATTTTTATGTCAAGTTTCCTAACTCTGATTTTCTAAATTTTATTGCCACTTAAGGGCCTATATTTTCCATGATGATCCTGCACATACTTGGTAAATATTTAGTGAATCCAGGCTATCAGTTTCTAGAATTAGAGGGGGGTTTTGATAATTGGCTGATGAGTTTTTTCTGGGGAAAGAAATGTCTTCCGAAGGAGGGTGTCTTTTCTTGGCTAGCTTCTAGAGGTCACATCCTAGTGGTTGAAACAAGAAAATGTTTGGGTTTTTTGGACCGTCAAGATGTGTGTTCTGTGTAGGGGATGAGGAATCAAGTGATCATTTTCTCTTACATTGTACTATAGTAGAAAAATGTTGGGCGATGTTGAGGAATTCTTTGGGTTGGCAAAGTCCCATCCATGATTCTCTAAGAAAGATGTTTGAGGGTTGGCCAACCCATAGGAAAAAGTGTACTTTCTCATGCATATGGAAAGTGAGTCCATGTTTATTAGTGTGGGAGGTTTGGAAATAGAGAAACAAAAGAATTTTCTTGGGAAAGAAGAAAGTGTGGACAGATTAAAATGGAGGATTAATCATTCCATTGAAGAGGTTATGGGGGCATCGACCTCACAATAATAAAACCCCCTTGTTCCTCTCACCTTGGATAATAAGCGAATCCAAGAGCTCTAGCCAAGGATTTTCTTTAGGCCCCTTAAGGGGCCGGGTTGGACTAATCCAACTTCAAAGGAACTTAGAGAGGTGTCATGGGAGAAACCTCAAGAAGGTTGGTGGAAGCTCAAATTCGATGGAGCCTCGAAGGGAAACCCTGGCCCATCAGGGGTGGGTTTCATAATAAGGGACTAGCAAGGGAATTTTTTAGCTTTAGGGGTGAAGAAGTTAATGGATGGAATGAATAACAAAGCTGAAGCTGCAACAACACTTCTGACCATCAGGTGTGGTAAACTTCTTGGAGCATCCAAGATTCATCTTGAGGGGGATTCATTGATTATAATCTAGGTGGTTATGAAGGTTCCATAAAGGTGTGACACTTACAAAATGTGGTGGAAAAGATCAAGGAGGAGTTGGAAGGGTGTGAGAACTTTTGGGTTAGCCATATAAGAAGACTAGGTAATTTAGAGGTAGACGTTTTATCGAAATGGTGTATAACATTTAATGAACCCGAGAAATTGGTGGTAGAAGATTTTAGATACATCATCTTAGCAAGTGAGAGGACCACAACCAGAGAGGACATTTCATTAATACCCGTGGTTGATGAATGCCCGAAGTAGCTTGGACATGATAGATGAAGCATATGAATGGGGAGTAGTGGTGCATAAATATGTGTGACCATTATTACTGAGTGTGAGAAGCTTTCAATTCTGGGCTTTGGAGAGTGAACAAAAGTGTGTGGTGGCTACAGTGAATAAGTAGTAGATATTGAGAAGATTTCCAAGGAAAGCTTTGAAAATTTCATTATAGGGCTTCAATGGAAGCCAACATTTCCTTCCACTGTAATAGACACCTGAGACCCTTTTTTGGGGATGCCTCACAAAAGTGACTGATGGGTCTCTTTCCGGTGTAGGGTAATAGATTAAGGCAGTGTGTAAAGATGATTTTGGGAAAATATTTTGGTCGCTGTCACCATAGATATAGAACCAATTTAGACGTCTATTCTAGGATTGCAGCTTGGGGGCTTGATTTGGGTGAGGAGGTCGTAATGATTGACAAGATTTTGAAACTAATTGTTCATGAAGATTTTCTAGGCAGAATAGACTCAATCTAGGAGTGGTGTGTTCTAGGGGTTGGAATTGATACCAATGAAGGACTGGTGGATGAAGACATAGCTGAGATTTTTTGGGCGGATGGTTACTTATATTTCATTTGGTGGCTGAAAGAGAGGTATAAGGCGAGGTGTAGGGAGGAAGCCTGTCTCAGGTGGCAAGCTCTTAAAATATTTATTGAGTTAATGGAGCAAGAGATGGTGGTGGAATGGGTGAAGGAAGAACTATAGGAGGAGGTGATGAAGGTGTGGAATGTAAAATCGTGTCCAAGGCAGAAGCAATTCAGGATGAAGACAAGGAAGCTGCAAGTAGTTTCGGTCATGGGTGACCCGGGTAGCTCGTGTTTCTGGACTTATATGTCCTTCCATCTATTTTTGGCTATGTAGCATGTAGTGTTGGTTAATGGTAGCTACAGGTCCTATTAATAAGGTTAGGCTTATGTCGATGGGTTGCTATGGTGTTTTGGTTCGAGTTTTTTGGTAGTTTTTGGGAATGGGGTCTTTTCGATTTTATCCTACATGTTAAGATGCTCTTTGATAGAACTTATTGTATTTGTTGTTTAGATGGAGGTTGACTGATGATGTAATATTTTTTATAAAATTAATATAAAAGAACACTTATTACCGATTATAAATAAATAAATATATTTTTCTTATGAGTGTCTCCATGATTGGATAGATATTTTTAGAAAATATATATAGTATGCTATTTTCTAAGGTTAAATTTGCTAACCTATTAATTTTTTATTTGGTTAGCTTATGTAGGGACTTTCAAAATTATTGAAAGTGTATTTGAACTTCTGTTTACAATGGAACATGCCGATTTATCCTATTTAATTAAGTGATTATTTAATAATTGTTCATTTATAAATATTTTTGGTTACTTATATTTTTGTATTTTCTATTGTTTATAAATATGGTAGTGATAACTCAATTAAAAATATGGTCAAGACACCAACCTTTAGCTAATTGTCCCCTTTTCACAACATTAAAAATATTAAATATATTTTTAATATTTTCCATTTTAGTTTTCTCTTCTATATTTTCTTTCTTCAATGAATCAATAAATTCACTTATGCTCAATATTATATGATCCTCTAATATATTGAATATTTATAGTTATTTTTGAGTGGTTTTTAGAGTGAAAAGGTGTATGAACTAAGCTAAGGTGATCCATTTTTTAGTGATACAATTATTTCTACATCTTATGATTCATGTGTATTTTTCTTTGCATATTCCTAAAATGAGATAATTAGGGTATACATATTTCTATGATAGAATATGCATAGAAAAGGTCCAAACTATATCATTTCATTTCTCTTTAATTTTTCTATTGGTAACTCATGGAAATACTATTCTCGGTTTATTATTTCCTAAATAAGAAGATGATTTTTTCACTCTTTTACATTGGTCACAAATACCCCACTTTATATTCATGAGCCTTGCCTCTTTATGCATGAAAATAATATTCCCGAATCTTGGTTTTGAGTGTCATATCGAAGATAGTGGAACCATGGGGATTTAACACTAACAAAATAGTTACTTTGTTGGGGAGGAGTTTTATGGGTTTCCCATCATAGGTTTCTTGGTTTTGAACAATATTCTTTCATTTTTCATGAGTTTGAAGTGATCTCATGACCTCTTCAACTCAAAAAACAAAAAATTTTGATTCTTTAGTGGAAATCATTTCTGAATCATATTTTTGAGTTAAAATTAATATTCTTAACAATTTTTTTATTAGACAAGATCTCTAATTGGATTCACAATCCTATAAATATTGTGAACCTTTTCTAATATAGTTTATGAAGCCTTCACCACTTTAATTTTAAAATATATTTTTAATAATTAAAGTCTAACAACTTACACCTTATTTAGAGTATTATACAAAATATCCCAAAAAATTCTTTTGAATTGATTACTATTAAGAATTTTGAAAAAGTGTCATATAAGACTTTTGAAATGAAGAAGAGTAATTTTGAATACTTTCTAATTTTCTATTACTTGTTCTTTTGAGTTTGTCCATATTCTAAATGGCTGAAAAGAACTAAGATAATTATTACCAATATTTTAATTTCTTATTTTTCTAATATAAAATTAACTTTTGGTTCAAACTTGATTTCAATTGTTGATTTTTCTACCCAAAATCACAAATAAACTTAACACAAAGCCATTGTTATAAATAAAAAATAAGTTTTTTTTCTGTTGCAACAATTTTTTTAATCTTTTTTTATATCATTTTTTAATTTTTTGAAATATTACATATATTTATAAAAATATTTTTGATTAATAGAATTAATTTTTAAAAATAATACATCCTTTTATATTTAGTATATTGTTCTTAGAAAATCAATTTTAATCTAACTACAATAAATAAAATTTAACTTCAAAGAATTATTAAAAATAAATTAAGAATAGAGAGCATCTTGCATCTACTTAAAATCTCACTAATAGCACAACAAATATATTTAAATATTAAAATATAATAATAATTCACAAAAAATGTGTATTGAAGATCATAACATAGCTAGAAAGAAAAGGCCAGAGCTTTAAAATTTGAATATGGTCTAATTTTAAATGTTATGAGAATGTGACTGAAATATTAATTTTAAAATATGAAGCAAATGTATAAAAATAAATACAAATATGAATATAATAAATAATGAATATGCAGATTGTGTGTATAAATAAATGAAAGAAATCAAAGTAAAAATTTGACTGTCAATCAGATTTAATATAAAAATATACTACTTATTGATATGATTGTTCTTCTATCAAAATAAATTAACAACATTAACAAAAATATATACATTTCACCATTGCACTAAATTTCCTTTTTGAAAACTCAAATTTTTTGTAGCCTCATTTAGCCATGTGCTCTTATTTAGAATAGCCTACATAAGGTTGATTTACAGTTTTTAACTAATAAAATATTCTCTTATGACTGCATTTTGTAATCAGGCTAAAAGAATTTAGTCTACCTAATATTCATTCAAAAGTGAAGAGCGGTTTGACTGAATTAAGATTCTAATTGAGATTAGGTCATTTGTTGCAATCGATTTTGAGACTCTTCCTCTTTATTAGCAAAAGAGGATATGAATATAATTAACAGATTGGGAATCGGATCACAGTCACAATCCTGAGAGACTTCTCGTATTGAGCTTGGTATTGTAAAGTAGACACCATTATGGATTTCAAATAATCTCTCTGTGGCCAGCAAACCCTAAGAAAAAAGGTAGGGATATTTATGCTTCTTGGACCCCTCCACTTAAGTCAAAAGTGAAGTGTGTTTTGTTCGCAAGGGGAGAAAGCAATACTGTGAAGGCCACGGTTGCCCACGCTCACACCATGCGCTACGAGCGAGGAGGCCACCAAGCAGGGCGTGCCTTGCTATGAATAAATAGCCTTTGCTCAACTCTTTACTTCCATGCCATTTTTATATTAGTAAAGAGCCTGAAGTTCAGGGGCTATCTTTGTTTACGCTTGTTTTCTGTCTTGTGCTGTTCTTTCTTGATTTGAGTCTCTTGAGTCAATCAGGAAGTTAAGCTAGTCAATCCCAAGTCCTCTTGCTTGTCACTAGCAGGACTGTGTTGATGATGAAGAGAGGAGTGTATGTCTGCACGGTTAACACAAAACCCAGTTGGTATAGGAAACATGGTGACGATGATGATGACGACGATGATGACGATGACTCTGATTATGCTCCAGCCGCTTCAGATTCTACGCTGCAGGTACCTCCTCACATGGCCCTACTATTATCATCACTACCTCCATTACCTGTGGTGGAGGTAATAAACCCTCTCTTAATTTAATTTATTTTATTAGATTTTATCTTGGGTTCGATTATCCTGAGTAGTTATTGGTAGAAATTGATAATAATTTTAATTTCTAAACCCTTTCCTTCTATTGCCTTTCTTTGTAATTTCACATTGTTCTGTGTCGCTACTCACGTACAATACAGAGCCAAAAGGAATGCAGTGTGAAGGGAGAGTGTTTTCATGATATCCTCATTTTAAAGGTGAAGGGAGAGTGAATTGCTATATGGAGCATTACTACATCACAGTTTGATGTACATCCAGTCCAATCCATTTTGTAGGGATTGGATTTTCAATATTGTATGACTGTAATGACTAGAAAACTACTTCATTAAGAACACTTTATCATGTAACCGATATTGTTTACATCTGTTTGACCAGATAGGTCTTAATACTATAAATTAGATTATACTTATGTTGTGTCCTTCCATGGGAGAATGGAGAATGCTGTTATGCGCAATGTAGACTTAGATTACAGATTCAGCCACAAGCACATATAAATCAAAACATTCTTCCAAATATCTTATCTTTGGCAACTAATAGTCTTCCTTCTGTTGGAAAATATATTCACACCTCAATGCCACTCTTCACCGGATCTATATTTTCTTCAAGGCAAGTACAGCAACACCATTTTTATTACTTCTTGCTGTTGCATTGAACTATAGCCACTGCGCCTGTCTTAAATAGTGATTAATGTTGAAACAGTCTAATTTCTCAAACATGCATACTCACCTTCCACGACTGTAATCAGTTGTAACTGAACTGAAAGAGAGTTTATTCGTTGTCAAGCTGTCACCTGTGTTATGAAATTTAAGCCAGAATAAAAGTAACGAAAACAGCAATAAAAATAAACATTGTAAATAAAATAGACAGCAAAATAAGATATTACGAAGAACACAAAGATTATGTGGAAAACCTCCAATGTGGAGGAAAAACCACGGAGCAAGGATCAATAGCTTTTATTATCTCAGAAAATCTCTTTACATCAGAAGCTTGATTCAGCAATTAATTCTTCTTCTCAGAAAATTAATTCTTTTTCTCAACAATACGAATGAGAGATCAATAATGACATATTTATAAAAGAGGGAAAGTTTTTGAATGAGATACTAGAAGCTTCTATTCGAACTATATGTTTCTAAATAGGAAGTGGAAACATCTATTCGGAAAAGAAGTTTTTTAAACTTAAATTTAGACTTCAAAAAACTAACAACCTGTTCTTCACGTCTCCTATTAATATGTTATAATTGTCTCCACATCTCATACTCTCTTCTCCACGTTTTCATTCTGTTATGTTTTAGTCTTATATTTTGTTTACGTCTCCTCATCTGAGTTGAGATATTTTGAGTTTAATCCTCTATGAATAGTGAGGCTATGTATACTATTTTAAAAAAAAATCAAAATAGTGTGTTTTCTGTAGCATTCTCAGATTATTTCTGTGTTATATTTTCTCTTTGCTTACAAATTTGGTATCAGAGCAAGCTTAGTTGATCCTATAGAGATTTTTAGCAGAAGATTAGAAGATTGTAAAAGCTTAGGAGGAAGGGCTGCTTAGACTTAGAGGTAGAAAGTAGCTGAAAGAGACTATTGCTGCAACTGCAACTGTGGAGAAGGCCCAAAATAAAGTTGCTGCCAGTTTTTCAAAGAAAGCCAAAACGATATTACACAGAAGTAATTGCTGCCAATTTGTGATTGAGAACCAGACTAGTTCGTAGACATAGCTACAAACAACAGCATTTCTCAGCCTCAGATTCTGCTATTCACTGGTAAGAATTATGACTTTTGGTCTATAAAGATGAAAACATTGTTTTGTTCTGAAGATGTATGGGATTTGGTAGAGAGGAGTTTTGTAGAACCACAGGACCATGCAGCCTTTCAGGCATTATCACAAGCAGAAAAGGACCAGCTCAAAGACAACAAGAAAAAGGATGCTAAAGCCTTGTTTATTATACAACAAGCTATGGATGATTCGGTGTTCCCAAGGGTTGCTGTAGCAACTAGGTCCAAACAAGTTTGGGAGACACCAAAAGTTGCTTATCATGGTACGACCAAAGTAAAGGTAGCTAAGTTACAAACACTAAGGAGAAGTTTTGAAAATCTTCATATGAGTGGTTTTGATTCTATAGATAATTTTTTACTAAAGTTATGAATATTGTTAATCAAATGAGAACACATGGGGAAAAAATTACTGATCAAACAGTGGTTGAAAGAGGTCTTTAAAAATCTGCCTAGTAAATTTGATGCAATTATAGTTGCCACTAAAGAATCAAAAGATCTAACTCAACTATCTGTAGATGAACTATTGGGATACTTATTATCTCATGAATCTAGAATGAATAGGAATATCAATTCTTCTACAGAGAATGCTTTTAGATCTCAAGTATCATCTAATAGAGGAAGATGAAGATTGAACTCTAGAGGAAAAGGAAGAGGTAGAAATGGTCATAGAAGTTTAGATCAAGGAGAAAGGACCAATGAGTCCAATCATAGTTTCAATAATAGAGGACAAGGAAGAAATCAATTTAAAGAACAATCACTAAGGTTTGATACAACCCACATCCGATGTTATTACTATAAGAAATATGGTCATTTTGCAAATGAGTGTAGAAAGAAACAAGAATAAGTGGACAAGAATGGTGAAAATTATTTAGATGCATCTGATAATAATTCAAGAAGTTTATTTATAACTTGCAATGTAGCTCAAGAAAATTCTAAGGATGTGTGGTTTCTAGATAGTGGTTGTAGCAATCACATGATTGGGAATAGAGAGTTATTTGCTAGTCTTGATGATTATGCAAAATTTGAAGTGAAATTGGGAAATGATAGTAAAGTATTTGCAATGGGGAAAGGTATTATAAATGTTTTTACTAAAAGTGGAGAAAAGAGATATATCCCTAATGTTTAATTTGTGCCTGGATTAAAACCTAATCTAATGAGTGTGGGACAACTAATGCAAAATGGGTACCAAGTTTTCTTTAACAATGATGCTTGTACAATTATGGATAGAAATCCTAGTGGTAGATTAATTGCAAGGGTTGAGATGACTAGGAACCAGATGTTCCCCCTCTAGATGAATTGTATTCAAGGAAAAGAAGAAGTTAATTTCATGACAATATACTTGGACTAGACATGGCTATGGAATTTGAGGTATGGTCACCTTCATTTTGATGGTTTGGGTTTATTGCAAAAGAAAAATATGGTAAGAGGATTTCCAACCATCATGTAGCCAACCAGTTCATGTGAGAGTTGTATATTAGCAAAGCAACATAGAGAAAGTTTTCCTATAGGAAGTTCAAATAGAGCAAGGACTCCATTGGAATTAGTTCACACTGATATATGTGGACCAATGCAAACCTCATCTTTAGGAGGAAGTATATATTTTCTAACTTTTATTGATGATTTTAGTAGGAAAACTTGGATATAATTTCTCAAGCAGAAGTCTGAAGCCTTCAATAAATTCAAGGAGTTCAAAGCTATGGTGGAAAAGTAAAGTGGACTATTCATTAAGATACTTCAATCTGATAGGAGTGGTGAATTTAGTTCGAATGAGTTTATAGAGTTTTGTAGAGATCATGGGATCAAGAAACAATTCACAACAAGGTACACACCACAACATAATGGTGTAGCAAACAGAAAGAACATAACCATAATGGAAATGAAATGGAGTATGTTGAAGGCCAAAAACTTGTCTAATGATTTTTGGGCAAAAGTAGTAGCGTGTGCAGTTTATATTTTGAACAAAAGTCCTAAAAAGAGTGTTATGGAAAAAATTCCACAAGAAGCTTGGAACGGTAAGAAACATTGTGTTTCTCATCTTAGAATTTTTGGTTGTGTTGCATATTGTTTAGTGCCATATGAATTAAGAAGCAAATTGGATGATAAAAGTGAGAAATATATCTTTATTGGTTATAGTGAGCAATCAAAAGCTTACAGATTGTATAATCCCATTTCAAAGAAAATGATTACTAACAGAGATGTCAAATTTAAGGAGGAAGAATCATGGGATTCTAGTGTTGATAGTATAGTAACAATAAGAGCACCAATACCTCATAGTGAACAAGTACAAGGAAGTCAAGATGGTCAATCAAATCAAGTAGAACCAAGCACTCCACCGAGAAATCATGTGCAAGGATAATCATTAGGTCAGGCAGAGTGTCACACTCCTAATTCAAGTGTAAGTAATGAGTCAAATCTTACACTTGCCTCATTAAAAGGTAAGAAAATGAGGAGTTTAAAAGAGATATATGATCAAGAAGAAGAAAATTTAGATTTGTGCTAAATTTTTGCTTTATTCTCTTGTGATCTTGTATATTTTGAAGAAGCAGTGAAAGAAGATAATTGGATCAAGGTGATGGATGAAGAAATGTATTCTATTGAAAGGAATCGAACATGAGAATTAGTGGATCTACCTGAAGGTAAAGATTGCATTGGAGTCAAATGGGTCTATAAGACTAAGTTCAATGCTGAAGGTAAAATTGTAAAGCATAAAGCAAGATTAGTTGCAATATTTGTTTCACAACAATATGGAGTTGATTACAATGAGACATTTTCTTTAGTTTCTAGACTTGATATTATCATAATGTTTTTAACAATAGCTGCACAAAATAATTGGAAAGTTTTTCAAATGGATGTCAAGTCAACTTTTTTGAATGGTTTTCTAGAAGAAGAAGTATATGTGAAACAACCACTAGGTTATGAAGTGAATGGACATGAGGACATGGTCTATAAATTGAAGAAGGCTCTCTATGGTCCTAAACAAGCACCAAAAGCATGGCATAGTAGGATTGATTCATACATGCAAATAAATGGATTCAAAAGAAGTATTTTTTGGGCATCGAAGTTGCTCAATCAGATAAAGGAATTTTCATTAGTCAATCCAAATATGTAAAGGATGTGCTGAAAAGGTTTAGGATGTTGAATTGTAATCCAACATCTACACCAGTTGCAATGGGCACTAAAGTTAGCAAAGAAGACCAAGGGCCTAATTTTGACTCTACAATCTTCAAAAGATTAGTTGGAAGTTTGATTCATCTCATAACTACAAGGCAAGACATCATGTATGGTGTTAGTCTAATCTCAAGATCCATGAAGTCACCAAAAGACTCACATTGGCAATTTGGAAAGAGGATATTGAGATATGTGGTAGGAACAACAAGATATGGAATCTTGTATTCCAAAACTAATTATTTTTGTTTGATAGGTTATACTGATAGTGATTTTGGAGGTAGCATGGATGATAGGAAGAGTACTTCTGGATATGTCTTTCACTATGGGATAGGTGCAGTCTCATGGGAATCAAAGAAGCAACCAATAGTAACACTTTTCTTAGCTGAAGCAGAGTATGTAGCAACCACATCAGCAACATGCCAAGTGGTTTGGATGAGAAAAGTATCAATAGACTTATTGCAAGCACAAGAGGAGTCAACACCAATCTTTTGTGACAACAATTTGATCATTGCATTATCAAAGAATCATGTTTTTCACAAAAGGAGTGCAAGCACATCGATACAAGATACCATTTCATCAAAGAACTAGTGAATAATAGAGAAATTCATTTGGAATTTTGCAGATCCAAAGATCAATTAGTAGACATCTTGACAAAATAATTACCGAAGAAGAACTTTGAGTATCTAAGAGAAAACTTGAGAATTATAGATGTTGAAACTGTTAATGGTAGAAATTAAGGGGGAGTGTTGAAATAGTCTAATTTATCAAACATGCATACTCACCTTCCATGACTGCAATCAATTGTAACTGAACTGAAAGAGAGTTTATTCATTGTCAAGATGTTAAAGCTATTCACTGAAGTTTGTTGGTCCATCCTCCACTTGTTCTCCATGTATCAAATTATTTCCCATGTTTCCTATTAATATGTTATATTGTCTCCACATCTCGTACCCTCTTCTCCATGTTTTCATTCTATTATGTTTTAGACTTATATTTTGTTTACATCTCCTAATCTGAGTTGAGATATTTTGAGTTTAATCCTTTATAAATAGAGAGGCTATGTAACCTATTTTTTGTGTGAATAAAAATAGTGTGTTTGCTGTAGCATTCTTAGATGATTTCTGTGTTTTATTTTCTCTATGCTTACAATTAATTATAGTAAATTCTGCTACAATATCTAAATTATGGAAATGCCAATTTTTAACAGAAGATAAGGAAAATTGGATTTTTCTCCATAATTGGATAAGCATTTTATTTTGCAGTTTGTTAGAGGAAGTCAAGTATGTTAGGGAGGTATAATAAATGGATTTTAATCACTCTATTTAGATATCACATTCGATCAAATTGTCAATAAATTTTAAACCTAATAAACAAATATCTGGTATTACAAATTAAAATCTTGGTGGAAACATGAGGCTTGACCGACATTTCATTCAGATTGTAATAGGTAGCCAAAAATAGTATTTGTATAGATTTTAAATGTAAAAATAATTTAGTAGAACACATTTTTTTTTAGAGGTTTCACATTTAATATCCTAAATTTACTTCATTTAATTAGCTGATAGCCTTATTATTGGATTACTATTGGCTGTGATTAATATAATACTGAGCCAAACTTGATTCCAGTTGAACTATAGCACATAAAATGTATTGGGTATATCTTTATTTAAAAAATATTTGTCTTAGTTTATGACTTTGTGATTCTCTTATAGATGCATTACAAGTTGAAGAAAAATTATCCTTTTAGATACTCGAAAGCCCAACCAAATCAGATCAAGCAGGTGGGGGAGGAAGGTTGTGTTGTTGTAAGCTACTCAAACAACCTTTCCAAATGTCTAAACAATGGTTGTAAGTCAAATCTCTGTCTAAGCGAACAAAAGAACAAGTTGCAGGGATCAAGCAATATGTTACAAGCAAACAAACAAAAATGATGTTGTAGATAAGCAATTAGATGCTAAAAAATACCAAAAGTATATGATGTAGGTTCTTGACCACAAAATACCGAAATCATAAAACACCAAAATATTCACACAAAAAATAACCCTTTTTAGTAGAAAATTCACAAATAATATCATTCACAATCAGTCACACACTAGTAACCAATTATTGTGATGAAGGGAATGATGAAGGAGTGACTGGGCGAGAAGAGAAACAACTCGGGAAGTTTGAAAACTTCCGTTGGAGATGGCGACAAAGAGGCTGATTCAGATGACGATAAAGGGGATCCTTGGCTGTGTGGAGCTCCTTGGATATGCACTGTTGGTGGGTTGGCACCTTTTGGCTTTGTCACCATATTCTCTACGGTGTCCTTG
This sequence comes from Sequoiadendron giganteum, assembly GCA_007115665.2. Lineage (NCBI taxonomy): Eukaryota > Viridiplantae > Streptophyta > Pinopsida > Cupressales > Cupressaceae > Sequoiadendron > Sequoiadendron giganteum. The sequence continues at coordinate 667,316,333 of CM021101.1, forward strand.
ACTTGATGCGAGAGGTGGTGCAGGGCCTTTGGTTTGGTTTTTATTGTTGGTAATGGAGTTGGTTGAGCAGGGTTGGAAGATGATGATCCTGATGGAGCTATGTGTTGGTCGGACTGCGGTCTGAGTTGTGGGGAGTGCGTGGTGGGATTGGTGGTGAGTCTTGTTGCTGACTGATGCTACTCACTTGGGTCCAATTGGCTATGTTTCTGGCTCTTTGGCTTGGTGTCTTGTGAGGGAATTTTCCCTCTGTTATTCTCTAGGGGATCTATTTCTTTCTCCTTCTTGGGTAGTTTTTACACAGAGGTCTTGGATGTGTGTCTTGGGTTTGGTTGGCCTTGAGAGTGTTGTGCCTAATGATCTATCTCCTTTAGAGCCCCCTATAGAGTGGTTCATTTCCCTCCCTTTTTTCTTTGTGTTTTACCTTTGAGTTGGAGCGGTGCTGGTCTTCATGGTGGGCTGTGCTTCATGGTTATATTTCTGGGCCTTGTTGATTCTTGTGAGTCTAGGGTTATTTTCTTCCTAGTACTTTGTTGGTCGATGGGTTGTGATGTGGAGCTACTCTAGTGTGCAATGGTGAATCTTTTTGTGAGAGCAACTATTTTTTCCTTCTACTTCTGCTTCTCCCCCTTGTTTGTTGTCATTATTCTATAAATGATGGGGGATGATTTATTGGTTTGACCCCTTTGTGGGCATGGTTTGGCTCTCCTGCTGGGAGTGCTTTCCATGGTTGTGGGGTCTCATGGCCCAACTCCATTTGACCATTAAGGGTGCCTCTAATTTTTTTATGGAGGTGTTTATTTCTTTTGTGGAGGTGTTGGAGTAGTATATTCTAGATGTAAGGCTTATGGTGGTTTTGGTTGGGTTGGATGGGCTGCTCCTCATGTTCTTTTTCTTTTCCCATGTTTCTTTATTCAGTGTTTCTGCTGGGTATATCCTTGTGGCTCTCTTGTTGCCTCTTTGTCTCATTTTGCTAATGGATGTCATGATTTTACTTGCTACTGGGAGGGTAGCTCTCTTCTTTTTTCTTCAATCCGAGTCTTCTTTTAAGGTGGAGATTAATCCTTTTAAGGTGGAGATCTCTCTTTTTGAGGTAGAGTTGGGGATTGTAGATTGGAGGAGGTGCTGTCCTTGCTGTTGGTCATCTCTGTTATAGTACCTTTTGAGGTGGTGCACACTCCTATGGAGTGGGGTTGTTTCTTGTTATATTTTGATAACAATGGTAGTAAGGTTCTTCATAATGTTTTCTCCTATAGAGGGGAGTCGAATCCTTTTGAGGTGGAGTGTGATTCAACTCTTCGTGTGTGGGGATGGTGCAAGAGATATTATTTTTGTTGGTATGGCTGTTGGCCTCCTATCTGGTGGTTATGGAAGATATCTTTGTGGGCTATGGGCTTAAGGTCCTTGGTAAAACTTGGTAAGATATGAGGGACTCTTGTCCATATTTTTTGAATGTAAGTGGGTTCTCTAAGTCTCCCCTTAAATCTTGGTTTGGGTCCAAGTTCCCCTATTTAATTTGGGTGTGTTTTTGGTTTTAGGTTCTTGTTAAAACCTTTCTTGATCCTTGCAGATCTGGGTTGTCTTGCTTTTCTGTTGGTTTTCTGCTATTGGTATGCTGGTGGTTGGCTGTGTTTTATTTCTATGCAGTTGGTTCCTCTTTGTGTGGGTTTTGAGTCCGCATCAAAACTTTCTTGTTAATGGTTTCAGGTCCATTTAAAAGCTATTGTAAATGGTTTCGGGTCCATTCAAAACCTAGTTTTCCCCCTTAATCAAAACCAATCACACACTTAATCCAAGAAAAAATAATTTTAAAAAAGAAATATTATATTTTATTCAACTCAAAAAATTTAATCATTTACAATCATTTGTACAGATTTACAAGAATTGGGATAAACCTAAAATTCTTGTGTTTCCCTCTTCTTTATTCCTCTTTGCCTAGAATGGCTCTTTTATGACTTCCTATTTTTATTTTTGGATCTTTCTCCTACTCTCCTTCCACTACCCTCTTTGCTATTATTTGCTACCTCTTTCCCCTTGTTGCTTATATTCTCTTTTTTCCTATTCTAGTAGACTCCAAAATCTTGAACCTTCTTCTCAAAATCCTACCTAAAACTATGTGTACGCTATGATATTTCTCCTTAATGTTCAACTATCTAATTTGAGTTCAAAATTCTCACTTAGACTTGGTCTCTTTCTTTTTTCCTTGTTGTTGCTCATCAATGAGCTTGTAGGTAGGTGTTTGTTGCCCCAAAAGACAAAGAAAATCAAAAATCAAAATTTAGTAGCTCCTACATGGTGGTGGTTGAGACAAATAGAAAATATCAAAAATAACTTGCCCCTACATCAAACCACTAGACTAGAAAAATTTGTGAGAGCCTGCTCACTGAGTAAAAATCTATGTTGTTACAAGTCAATGACCTTGTTGCTACAAGTAAACAAATTTGTTGCCTTGGGTTAATTGAAATGACCCCAACTATGCTAGGCTTAACCACATGTAATCCTCTATTGGGTTGTCCTTTTATTTTTCCAAATTCTCACTCTACTCCTTTCCTTTTACCTTCCTAATGACTATAGAATCCAAAATACATTCAACCTCCTCTAATTCTCACTTGGGTAGTTGCTTCATCTATTTTTTTTGTTAATGTATTCTTATTTCCTTGCTATTGTGATGTATCTCCCTCATAGTAACTATACACATTTAAAATAAGAGAAATTTGAAAACCTACAGGTAGCTCAAATTCATAAGCATTTGATAAAAACTTCTTGATAATTTTTTATTGTCCAATCTTCTTCCACTTGAGCTTGTTATAGGTATAGATAAGAAATGTTTCTTTTTGTATTTGTGTCAATACCATATCTCCCACTTCAAAATTATTTTCTCTCCTCTTCAAAGCAACTATGTCTTTATAGTAATTTACTCCAACTGGGTTTGTCTCTTACTTGTTGGTGTAAATATTGCATATGTTTGGGAAATTCTTCTTCTTCATTATTTTTGTTATATTCCTCGATATTTGCAAGAACTCTTAATTTTGAAATTCCCTTAAGGTTATATCCATAAAAAAATTGAAATGGATTCTTACATGCACTTTTATTGACTGAGTTATTATATGTAAACTTAGGTTGAAGCAACATAAAATCCCACAACTCAGGCTCATCACCAACTAAACATCTTAACAAATTTTCTAAGATCTGATTAAAAAATTTAGTATGCCTATCCATTTGGGGATAATTTGTGTAGAGCTAAACTTTACATCAATATCTAGTTTATTCCATAGAGTCCTCTAAAAATGCCTTACAAAAACTTAGTGTCATGATCTAAAACTATACTTTTTGGGAAGCCATGTAATATAACAACCTCTATGAGGAATAAATTTACTACATGATCTACTATCTTTCATGCTATAAATTGAGCATTTTTTGAAACTGATCAACAACTAGAAAATATAATCCTTCCCTCATTGTGTTCTTAGTAGTCTAAGCATACAATCGATGCTTAAATCATTCCATTATTTCTCTAGTATGGGTAATGGATGGTGTAGTTTTGTATTTTGACTCCCTCCTTTGGGATATTGTAAAACTTGACATTCTTGCATAAATTTTATGATTTCTTCCCTCATCCTTGGCCAAAAATATCTTTCACTAAGTTGTGACATAGTTCTATCAGCCCCTAATTATCTAGCTAAACCACCATAATATTTTTATCTTAATAAATTCCACTTCATTGAGCCTTGAGGTATGCATAATTGTTACCCTTTGAATATAAGTCCATCTTGTATAAAGTAATCCATCCATGGTGTCCTATCCACACTTGTAAGCTTCATATATGTTGTCCATGCATCTTTAAAGTTCAAAACATATTTATATAACTCTTTCATAACATCAAACCCAACTACTTAAGCTCTCATTTAAGTCAAATAGTATATTGGATACAATCATCACATTATAAATTTTAGCCTTAATTTTTACCCCTTGGTCTTTTTTCTCATCATCGATAACTGATATAAGATGATAATATTAATAAAAATAATTATATCCCTTTCTATGCTCATAAGTCTCCCTCCATGAACCTATGTTTAACTTTTTCATTTGGATATGGGTTCATCAAGCTCTCTTGTTATAGTCACGGAAACCCACATGCTTGATCTTTTAAGCTTTGAGGAGGTGATTTAGTGGTGGTATTAAATGATAATGGAATTTATTGTGGTCCTATAATATCATGTTCCTATGTATGGTGTGTTAAGTGACCATGTTGGAGCTCAATAATTACACAATAATAGATCTCTAGTCTGTTCCTAGTGGGCTCATTATGTACAATGTTTTTGGATCTATTAGATATATTTTAATTGAGTAACACACTCCCAATATATTGTTCGAGCTTTGTATCCTTTAGGTTATGCTATTAGTTGGACCATGACTAAGTCATCTCCTATGGGGTACATCATGTATTATTTCCAAATGAAATGTAGTTCCATTTAGTGCTACATGGCATAATGACACATTTGCAAACTATGGAAATGGGTGGTTAAGTATTTATATAATTTCATTTTCTAGTGGTGTTCTATATCATATGTGGTGGGGCTCTTGTATTTTATTATTTTGGGAACACATGTATCAATCATTGGCCATTTACCTTGATGATGAGTTTTTTGGTCATGTGGTTGGTGCAATGGTTGAGTATGTTAGAGTTTATTATTATTTAATTCCACTATTATTTGTATCATCATTTATGGGCCCCTAGTTATGTGTATAATTATTAAATCGCAAGGTTTTTAAATATATTATATTTTAGATTTAGTTGGATAGTTGTGTATTCCACATCACTCTAAGATGTGTCAAAAATATTTTTTTCTTTGGTTTAATTAGTTGTTAGATTTTTATGTAAGTTTTGATGAGTGGTTTGTGTGTTTGAATTTGTGTGCAATGTAATATATATTATCCATGATTATACCATGGTTATGAGGGCTATGTGTTAGTGTTTATATTATCCTTTATATTTTTATGCCCTATTTTTTTTAGTGCAAATGTGTGTTAGATTCTATATAAACCCATGAGTATGATTCCAAAATATTTAATTAGTGCGAGAGACTATATGATGGGTTATAGTATAAGTAATTTTAATTGATTTATGTAGTATAGAAAATTGTATACCTTCACAATTTCACACTATTTTTGGGTCTCTTAATTTATTGGACTTAATTAAGCTTCTAATTTACCAAATTGAGCATTCAAAAGCCTTATTCTTACCATTTTCAAAAAAAGGGAACCAACATTATATAAATTCATTTAATAATTAATTTCCCTTGGATCATGCCTATCTTAGAAATATAGGCTAGGTGAATGGGTCCCATTGATGAGCCAAGACCTAAATTAAAAAATATTTTCGGTGGTATTTTAGTGATCAAAATTTTGGGAAAATGTGTCTCAACCTTGCAATTATATACGGTATTGTTGATACATCCACGATGGGGGTGGGTGGGTGGGGGGTTTCACCTTCATGAGGTATTTGTGGGTAGTGCTCCTAAAAGGAAATTTTATTTATATTTTATTATTGCAAATCTAGGCTATTCATCATTAGGTCTTAGATCTGATGATCAATATTTTATTAGCTTGACTTGCTCTAGAAGGAAGCCCTATTTTATGAGGGAAATGTCTTATGACTATGTATTGCGATGTATTCTGAGAGTTTGATAGTGGTTGTGTTTCCTTTGGATCTTTAGTTGGTGATACTCTTGTGAGAAGCTTGCTCTACAAGTATATTGTAATGTTTATGATTCTAAATAATATATTGGGTGCATTTTGGAGCATGGGGTTTTATCCTGAAAGGGTTTTCCCCTTGTAAATCTCTATGTTGTGGTATGCACGATATTTATGTTTATTTCTATTTAAGTTTTTGTAGTTGAAAATATCTATACAAGTTTTCAATTATTATCCTCTAAAGATTCGTGTAGGAATTTGTTCCACTACCTTAGCTTCCTTACAAGTGATATCAGATTTGGATCACCTTTAGTTTCAGTTGTTAGTTGTTGGGTTTTTTTGAACTAATCCAGATTTGAGTGGGATCTTGTACAAAAAAAAATTGTGATCTTGTTGTAGGAATTTTCAGATGGAAAATTCATCAAGGAGAATAGAGGTGGATAAATTTTCTAGAAATAATTTTGAAATGTGGAAGCCGAAGATGGAGGATCTATTGGTAGATCAAGGTCTGTGGAATGCTATTGATGAATTTTTTTTAAGGCTTGTAGATCCTACTTAGGCTACTCAATATGATGTTATGGATCATAAAGCCAATGGTCTAATCAAATTGTGCTTGGAAGACTCTGTTTTAATCAATGTTAATGAAGATACTTCTACACAAAAGCTATAGAAGAAGCTTGGTGAGCTGTATCAAGCCAAATATTTAGTGAACAAGATTTTATTGAGGAATAAATTATATTCCTTGAAAATGGAAGAAGGTGGATGACTTATAAATCACCTAGGAGCATTCAATATGCTAGTGACTCAGATGGCATCAATTGGTGTCAAAATGGATGGGGAGGAGAAATGCTAGATCCTACTTTGTTCTTTTCCTGATTCATTGGATTCTCTTGTTATGGCTATTGGGAGTACTTCTATTATATTAAAGACTGAAGATGTGGTGGGTTATTTTCTTTTTGAAGAGATGAAGAAGAAGGTATCCATCAATACTAAGGAGGCCCTAAATGTTCATGGAATACCTAAGGAAAAATTCAAGAAGAATGAGAAGCGTGATAAATCGAAGTCCAAGGGGAGATCCAAATTTCCTAGAAAGTCTAAAGTTATTTTCTAGAACTACGGTAAATTTGGACATGTTCGTAATGACCACAAAGAAGAAAAGAAGAAGATAAATAAGAAATTTGATTATGATTTCTACTCTAAGAAGGAAGATCATGGTGATGCATTCATTGCAACTTTTGTAACTTGTGTAGGTAATGATGCATGGTTAATCAAGACTTAGGTGCATCTTTCCATATGACCTTTAATAGAGATTTTTTTTTTGAATATGAAGAATTTGATGGAGGTAAGGTGTACTTGAGTGATGATTATTATTTAAATATTGTTGGCCATTGTAAAGGTAGAATCGAGTTTCTTGATTGTAGAATAAAAAGTACTAATGGTGTATTTCACATCCCTAGATTAGCATGAAATTTGTTATATGTGAGAAAAATAATAGATGTAAGTGTGTAGGTAGTATTTTATGATGCAATTTGCAAGATGGTTAGAGGTGATATGGTGTTTTTTAGAGGTTTTAGATATGGCACATTCTATAAGCTTGATGTGTGCAGTGTTGAGTGCAATAGTACCACTATGAAAAACAAGTCTATGGAAGAGGTGAGGGTTTCACCTTCAGTAGATAGTCATGCCTTCTAGGCACCCACAAGTGCTCTTTCTTTTGAATCAAAGTTACATGTAGAGAAAACTATGCTATGGCACTATAGACTTGGCCACATTGGAGAAAAGGGTCTAAGGACCTTGAAAAATAAAAACCTTATTGAAGAGTTATCTGATTGTAATCTTGAATTTGATTTCTATGAGCATTGCATTTATGGAAAATAAAACCATGCTTAGTTTTACTTGAGTTATCATAAATCTTGTAGTATATTGGATCTTATTCATTCTGATGTGTTTGGTCATATAAATGTTCCTTCAATTGGAAAATCCACATATTATGTTTCATTTATTGATGATTATAGTAGGACATGGGTGTATTTTCTAAACAGTAAATCTGAAGTTTTTTAATCGATTCAAAGAATTTAAATCAATGTTTGAGTTGCAGATTGGAAAGAAAATAAAATGTTTGAGGATTGATAATGGCAATAATTTTTTCTCTATTTATTTTGAAATTTTTTGTAAAGATTGTGGTATTCATAGACAAAAGACAACTTCATATTCTCCACAACAGAATGGAGTTGCAAAAAGAAAGAACATAACACTGATGGAGAAGGTTAGGAGTATGTTTAGTAGTGTAGACACAAAAAATATATAGATTGATCCTATACACTTGATCCTAATCTTACTAACACCAATTTATCTTGAATCATCTCCTCTGCTGGTCATTTAATTAAATAATCTTTATTTAATTAAATTCATCATATTTCCTCTCTTAATTAAATAAATCAAATTTATATGATTAAGTCATCATCTTCTATTAATTAAATAAATCATTTTTTTAGTTAATCATATAGTTCCCCTTTTAATTAAATAATTCATTTTATTTAATTAATCTCTAAAGTCATCTCATTTAAATTAAACAACTTTATCTTTATTTGATTTATAACTAACACCATGCTCTTTAATTAAATGAATTTAAATTTATTTAATTAAGTCTAAATTCGTATTCCTCTCAACTTTGATTTAAATCAATCCAAAAATCTAAATCAAATTGTCACATCAGCTAATCTTGATTAATCTTAATCTTAATCCTTCAAATCCTCTAACTTTTGCAACTTGCACAAGAAAATCATTTTAATAGATTTATTAAATCTCCTATTTTCTCTCAACATGGCATTAAAGAGGGAATATTCTTCAAATTCAAAAAATCCTTCCAAAAGGTGAGTACATCCAACAAGGCATTAAAGGCCTCTTACATGTCCTTTTCCTTGATCCAAGTGGTATTAACTCCATTTATTTCTCCCTCCAACTTGTCATTTCATCAAATTCAAATATCCACCTAACTACATTTATTTGCACATTCATCAAAATATGCTCATTCCTCCTCCACTAGCATGTTGACAAGTGGAATCTTGCCATTGGCTCATGTTTAGTCCCACATTCATCCCTTTTTCCTATTTCTCCATCATTCTCTTCTATAAATAGAAGGATCTCATTTGAATTTTGGATCCACAATCTCGTCCACAATCTTAGGTATTTTCATGCAACATTACTATCTTCAATTTTTGAGCAATCTCCATCCATCTTTATCCATTTTCGTCCATTTTCATATTGTCATAGCTAGGTTATGGAGAAATTTCACCAAGGAGCATCAAATCTTCATCATTGATCATCAAGCTTGCAAGGAATTGGGAAAGGGCCATTTTGCACATCAAAATGACACCAATTCCCCAATGGGATTGAGAGTTTGAGTATTTAAATAGGATTTAATAGCTTTTTCATTTTGTTCTTCATTTTTTTTTTATGTTTCAAATGAATTTCATTGGGAATGATGTTTCTAACTTGCATATTGGATGAATTATGTGTTTGTTCTTTGTGTTTGTGCAGGTCTAGGATCACCAGTCACAAGTAGTGCCGATCTAGAACAAAGGTTTTGGGCTGAAGTTGTTGCCATTGCTTGTTACTTGATTAATAAGTCTCCTACATCAACTCTTGTTGATAAGAAACCTATAGAGGAATGGTCAGGCTACAAGCCTTCATTAATACATCTTAGAGTTTTTGGTTGTGAGGCATATCCACATGTGCCAAAGGAGAAGCGAACAGAGTTGGAGAACAAGGCTATGGAATGTATCTTCATTGGATACAATTACGATGTGAAAGGATACAAGCTTTGGGATCCTATTGCATAGAAGTTAATACATAGTAGAATTGTTATTTTTAGAGAAACTAAGCCTTCTTCTATTACATTGTAGCTAGAATAAAGAAAACAAGAAGACGTGATTCAATTTTCTTCTACACCTAAGAAATTTAAATCAAGGCCCATAGATAGACAAGAATTTGAGAGCTCATCTAGCTCCAAATCTTTAGAATAGGAGCAATAACCTCCAACTAAACTTATTCATAGGTATACAAGGCATAGATAACCACCTAAAAGGTATTCAATTGATGATTGGAGATGTATTTTTGCTCTGAATACTAACATGGATGAACCCAGATTGGTATAAGAGGCATTAGGTATGAATGATGCAAAATCTTGGAAGATTTCTATGGATGAAGAGATGATAGCTTTGAAAAAGAATGATACATGAGATCTTGTACCATTTCCTAAAGGACAAAAACCTATTGGTTGCATATGGGTGTTTAAGAAAAATACTGGTTTAGATGGAGGTATTGAGAAGTACAAAGAAAGGTTGGTTGCAAACGGTTACTCAAATTGAGGGTGTTGATTACAGTGAGATATTTTCTCTTGTTGCAAAAATGACATCCATTAGATTTTTTCTATCTGTTGCTGCTACTTATGATTTAGAGGTTGAGAAAATGGATGTGAAAACTACTTTCCTTCATGGTGACTTGGAGGAAGACATTTATATGACATAGCTAGAGCACTACGTGGTGAAAGGTAAAAGTAAATTGGTTTTAAAATTGAAGAAATCTTTGTATGAATTAAAACAAAGTCCTAGAATGTGATACTAGAAATTTGATCTACATATGTGTTGAGTTCAGGATTTGAGTGTTCTAAATTTGATCATTGTGTTTATTATAAAATTGATGGTGATCATTTCTTGTTTTATACATTATATGTTGATGATATGTTATTTATTTGTAGAGGGAAAGGTATGATTTCAAAACTGCAATCTCAACTTGCTGCTAGATTTGAAATGAAAGACCTTGGTGCATCTAGACACATTCCTGGGATGGAAATTAAAATCTAGATAGAGTGAATGAAAAAATATGGCTTGGCCAAATTATGTATGTCAATTCAGTTTTACAAAAAATTGATATACAAGATTATAGACCATTATGTGTTCCTATTTCAGTTGGAACAAAGTTATCTATTTCATATTGTCCAACATCTCCATTAGAGATGGAAGAAATGAGTAGAGTTCCTTACCAGAGTGTAGTTGGAATTTTGATGTATGCTATGGTTTATACAAGACCAAACATTTCTCAAGTAGTGGGAGTTCTTTCTAGATATATGTCTAATCTTATTAAAGTTTATTAGGATGCAATTAAAAGATTCTTGGGATATTTACATGGTACCTTAAACTATTCTTTGTGTTATCATAGTAATATGATTGAAGATGAGATTTCCCTTGATGTTCATGGTTATGTGGATTTAGACTTGTAGCTGATGTTGATAGTTGATGTTCCACTAGTGCTTATGTGTATTTGGTGGTACAATTAGTTGGATGAGTAAGAGACAAGTTGTGGTTACTTTGTCCACTACTAAAGCTAAGTATATGGTAGCTAGTCATGCTTGTAAAGAATCCATTTGGCTCAAGAGGTTGTGTTTATATTTTGGAATAAAACAAGGTGTAGTAAAAATTTATTACGATAGTCAGATTGTAATATGCCTAGCTAAGAACTTAAAATTTCATTCTAGGACCAAGAAAATTGATGTATAACTAGTATTATTTTGTTAGAGATATGGTTGAAGATGGTAGGGTGAAGCTAGCTAAGATGGAGAATTTGATGAATATTGTTGATTCTTTAACTAAGCCTGAGAGCACATAGAAGTTTATATGGTGTTCAAACTCAATGGGCCTTTCAGCCCCTAGTAATTAAGAGTTGATGTTTATACAACCTCCCATAGCATTTTCAAGGTGTTTGAAATTTGGGAGATATTTTGGGAAAATGTATCTCAACCTTGCAATTAAATAAGGTATTGTAGATACATAAAGTATTGTTGGTGCATTCATGACATTGGGCATGGGTTGGTTTCCCCTTGCGAGGGGTCCAAGGGCAACACCCCCAAAAGGAAAATTTTATTTATATTTTATTATTGTAAATATGGACCATTCATCAATAGGTATTAGATCTAACAACCGATATTTTATTAGCTTGACTTGCCTTAGAAGGAAACCCTATTTTATGAGGAAATTGTATTATGACTATGTATTGTGATGTATTCTAAGAGTCTGATAGTAGTCATGTTGCCTTTGGATCTTTGGATGGTGATACTCTTGTGAGAATCTTGCTTTGTAAGTATATTGTAATATTTTTGATTTATGAATAATATATTGGGTAGCTTTTGTAGTGTTGGGTTTTCTTCTAAAAGGTTTTTTCCTTACATAAATCACTGTGTTGTGGTATGCATGATATCTATGTTTAGTTCTATTTAAGTTTCTATAGCTAAAAATATCTGTAAAAGTTTTACATTTTTCTCCTCTGAAGATTAATGTAGGATGTTGTTTCACTACCTTAACTTCCTTACACAAAATTCAAATTGTATGTGTTGGCTTCTGGAATCTAATTTTTGAGAAATTGGATAAATAGATATAAATACCTAGTCATTTTATCATTTGAAATCTAATAATCAAGAAGAAATCTAAAGACACACCTTCTAAGAATTCAAGAGAAAATATTTTTGTCAAGAGTATTCAAGAGAAACATTATCAGTCATTTGAAGTAGCAATCAAGATCCTAACATCATATAAATTTTTATGTGTGTTCATGTTGTCTTGTGAAGGCTAACAAGTGTTCTAAGCATTCAAGAATTAAATAAAATCTATCAAGAAAGATCCAATACCCTTGAAGTAACATGTTTAAATTCAATCCTTTAAGGAAGCTATTGAAGAGTGGTGAGTTGCAAAAAATTGTTCATTCATTATTTCTTTCCTTTCCATTAAGGTTTTTATCATTGACATTGCCATTGCAAAAGTGAGAACAATATTCATTGGGTTTGATTGAGGAAAATCCTTATTTGCACAATTAGTTTTCCCTCTTTGTGTATGTGCAAGTTACAGATTGAAGAACGATTGAAGAGATCTTGAAGAATAATTTTGTATTGTTGTATTTATTGTCATCATTATTGTCAGTGTATGGATACTAAGTTGTAGAATTCATTTATTATATTCTAAAAATTTGAAGGTGGAAAATAGAAGCTTAGATCCAACACTAGAGGATGCAAAAAGTTGATCATGACCCCCTTTCAAAGACCCATTCGCCATTGGGTTAATGAGTCCTTGCAAGCACATCAAACCTAATTTTCTTGAGAAGGTTTGCTATCTTCTACACTTCCTAGATCCACTTGAAAACTATTATTTCTATTTTTCAATTATCAGGATCTTGCATTTTATGTATTAGGGCATATATGATAATTAGTTTAATAAATCTAAAATATTTCCAATCCATTCTAATCTCCCATTAGATGTAGATTTAGGTCTAATTGGCTCACCATTTAGGTTGTAAGTCAATATTTTCACCTTGTGATCTACATCCTAATGACATTTGGAAAAAGTCCCATTGAATCCTAGGTTCTATGCACTTAGGATCTAGGATGAATTTTCTCTTCATTTCATTTTGGTGAACTTGACATGTTAACACTATAAAATTTCTAAAATTAGGAGTTTTTCAAACCCTAGATCTAGGTTTTGCATCTTTCATTTAGGGTTTCATCTTTGCATTGTGAAAAGTCATATTTTTTTTTGAAAAATTTGCATTCCATATTGTATTATATATTGCGTTAGAGTCATCTTTAGATCAGATTTACATTTAATTTGCATTCATTAAGTGGTTAAAAATATGAAATTATTCATTGCATGTAAATTGCATCTTTCATTTTAGCTCAAAAACAAGTAAATCTTTTCCATAGTTTTGTTTCAAAAATTGCATTGCGATCATCATTTTCAGGTTGCAACATCTTAAAATCAATCAACTATTGCATTTTAGATCTAAAATTTGCATTAAAAATTTGTCAATTTTTTCACCTTTGTTTCACACTTGCATCTTACTGTGGAAATGGAAATTGTACTCCCTTCTTGGAGATAGTAAAATTCGTTGCCTAATTTAGAACTATTTTGGTACCCTTGCATTAATTACCCTTTAAATCATCATTAATAGGCCCCTAAGACCCATTATTTTGAATCTCGAGGCTTCTTTCAGCTAAGAACCTGACAAAATCATCTAAAACATAAAAAATCCCAAAACCCACCTCAAAAATCTACGGTGGGACCCATTCACCACCTTGGGTGAATGAGTCCCTCTAGGTGGGACCCATTCGCTACCTTGGGTGAATGAGTCCCATTTGGGGATTTTTTTTGTTTTGAGTAGGAAAATCACCTTTTTAATTCAAAATTTTGGTTGATGTTGGCCTTTGAGATTTGAATAATGGTAAATTAGGTGTTAATGCCTATATAAGCAAGCCCCTAAGTCAATTTTTCCATCTAAGCAAACATTTTCAAGAGCAATTTCAAGATCCAAGAATTCAAAGTATTTTCATCCAAGATCTAGGATTGTCAAGGGTTGATCATGGTTGTCTATGGTGAATCCTGATGGATTCTAGGTTGGGGAGATGAAACTAGCCATCAAGTCAAGCCTAATGACTTTTTTCATAAGTGATTCCATCCTCCATTATCACTCTACATTGAGCCTAAGGTACAAGAATCATTGAGGCTCATTTGGGTGATGAGAGATATCTCAAAGTGAGTCATTCATTGTCATATTCTATTCATGCATCTCATTCTTACACATTAGGATAGGGTTGCATTATGTTTTAGATTTCCTAGTCTTAGACACACTTAAGGCTAGGGTTTATGTTCACATTTATATGCACATTTCATTATTTCTATAAAGGTTTAATTTAGGTAAACCCACAAAAGTGGTTTACAATTCGAGTGAGGAAGGAAAAATTGCAAAAAATGGCCCCATGCAAAAAAACAATGGTTTTTGGAGTTCGAATGAACCCAAAGGTTCAAGCAAACCAAAAAAGGGTTCAAATGAACATTGGTTCAAGCGAACCAAAAAAGGGTCCAAATGAACCTTGGTTCAAGCAAACCCGTTAAATACAAGGTCCCACCATTCCCGCCAAAATGCACAATATAAAACATGTTTTGAAAGGGGGTTCGCTCGAACCGCCTTTTTCCCTTCTTCTCCCCCTCAGGCACCCAAAAAGTCCAGAATTTTGTGCTTCAAAGTTTGGGTTGAGGATGAAAATGGAGGAGAACTCACAAACCCAACTAGATTATGGTAGTCTTGGAATGAGCTATCCAAAAAATGTAATTTTAATATGTTTTGGCTTTATTATATATATATTTTTTTAGTTTTATTAAACATAGGTTTTTCATCGAAAAATCAAGCTCTCTATTTTGCACATGTGAAAAAATAGTAGATTATAAAAAAAAATTTTAAAAATATGTGTGCACCAGATATTGAAGTATTTGATCCAACAAAAAAATAAATTGAATTTCGATACATACAAAATTTTTACATTGTATAAGGTCCGCCTATGTCTAAATTGTAATTGGTTTGACTTTGAAACTTGATTAAGGAAAAAATATTCAATAAATTACTGTGAGACCAATTGGAAGAATTAGATATTGAAGTTGCAAATTTAAATTCAAAATAATTAGAATTTTATCCTTCATGGAAAAAAGATTATGTTGTATACGGTGAGCGTCACTCCTTAAAAATGTTGTTTGCTGAAAAAAACTAGTTTTCGAAGGAGATGGAAAAAGAAGTGCAATCTAATTCCATTTTTTTTGAAAAAAATATATTTAGAATCTATAGGAAAAATGTCACAAATCACTAGTTTGCATCATCTTCAAATTCCTCATGGTTTAGCCGCTCTAGGTGCCCAAAAGTGAAGATTTAGTTAGAAAATAATATTTTAGTGTCCATTTTGGCCAAAAATTGTAAACCACTTGTAATGTCGTAGAATTACACCTAGGGGAAATTCCACATTTTCACATCTTTCCTAGAATTGATGACACCTTAGAAACATTAATAGAAAAATCCCATGAGTCAGAATTTTGCGATTTTGACTCCATGAGGACAAATGGTGAGACAATAGAAGCTTGAAAAAACGTTTCCCAAAAAACTAGGCTCTGGATGCCTGTGCGGTGTGCGGACGTCCGTGTGGTGTGCTAGCATCCTAGCGATTTTCTGAGTTTGAAACGGTGAATCTAGAACCTTGACCCTTGTGACACATGTCTTGGTGGTTAGGCTATGAATGTAATGACCTTGTGCTGCCCTTACATGCATAAAAAAAATCCTTTTGGCTCTCATTTTGGGGTGGGAAGTCATCAGTTGAAATACTATCACTACTTGCTCTAGTCTTGCGTGAGCTCCATCCTTGAATGGAAGCATCTTCTATAGGTGAAGCCATGCCAGAGTAAGATCCCTCCAACAACTACAAGCTCTCAAGAAAGCATATAGCAACGCACACGTGTGCTCCAGAAGAGGGTCTTGACCCATGTGTAATGATCTCTCTCACTATCACTCTTTCTTATTAGTCCATTTACTACTTTGTGGTGTGGGCTCTACTCTAAAGTGGGTTTTTCTTTCACCACACACTTTGTTTGTTTCCTCTACACTCTTTTCCAAACCTGGCTATCCATGGAGATGGGAACACCAAAATGGGGGTTTGATTGAGGCAGATCCCTATATAGCCCCAACCTTTTACCCTTGTGTGCAGGTTGCGAAGCGAATCTTGGAGTAAAGATTTAAGTGCACGATAGAAGGTAATCTTGTTTCAAGCTCCCTTGTATTTTCCCTTAGAATCTAGTTTTCTATTGATTATTTGGCCTCATACACTCTTGACCTAAGCTTAGAAGTGAGATTCAGTTTCACCCACTTGAGTTCCTAAGTTATTCATGGTTTAGGACGCCAACACGTCATTTAGATGACAACGTGCTACACTAGCATCTTGGAATTGCACTTACATCTTTTGGCCGAGAGCTCTCCAACTAGTGGCAGAAATATCGAAGTCTTGCTCTCTAGGGGTCTAATAATACTTTCCTATTTTCCTTTATAGTTTTATCAATTCGTTCAAGTTGAGGTGTATAAGGGCAGTTCGTTTCCTGGTGATCTCTTGAGAAGGAAGAGACTCGTGAGCAACGAATCCCTCTTATATCACATTTTGGTGAACTCGACGTGAACTGTTGGATCCATTTTCATGATGCATATGTAGAACAATCCCTTCACTCAACAATATTTTGATATGTTGGAAGATGCTCTAGATGATTTCTTAGAAGCACTCTCCCCTATCTACAAATCTTCTCAACAAAATCTCTCCTCACTAGCTGAGGAGTCAGTAAATATTGTTGTAGTCTCTGTGGCTCCTCCAAGCCCTAAGAAACCTATCATTTACGTTATCCCAGCCAAGCCATCCCCTAGAGAAGACTATTCCATCTATGGGATTTCATGTCATGGTGATTCATTGAACCTATATTCGAGGTTCATGAAAGATATTGACTCTACTTTTTATAATGTTGTCGAGCATACATATAATACAAGGATAAATAAACAGAACTTGAAACAACAAGATTTTATTTCTATTTCACAACTAGCTCCAACTCCTACTTCTTTACCACCATCTCAACCTAGCCTTCCTTCAACTCCTAAACCCGCGATCAAAGCACTAGGTGATTATGATCTTGTTGAAAAAATTCATGTTACTCCAGCCAAGATCTCACTTTGGAATTGCTTCAACTGCTCTGGTTTATCAGGAGATGCTAAAGTAAGCTTTACAAAAGAGTCTCTTGCCTGCCTCTGCTAGGCCTATGGATGTTGATGCATTGATGGCACATATTCGAGCGGATTTGTGAAATATTATGTTCCACCCAAAAGAACTCCCACTTGCATACGTGTAGAAACAAGTAGATCCTTTGATGATTATAGTTAACATTAACAACATCGATATTAGGCATACCCTCGTTGACACTGGTTCAACTCTCAACATCTGTGGTATAGACCTATTACCTAAAATAAAAGTTAATTCATTTTCTTTAGCGTTTTCTTCCTTATATATCTATGGGTTTGATAATGCTTGATGCCAAGCTCTTGGCATAGTGATGTTGCCCTTGCATCTAGGCCCTATTACCTTACCGATGTTGGTTTATGTGATTCCTAGCCTATTATCGTACAATATTATTCTAGGGAGACCTTAGATCCATGCTATGGGTGTGGTAACTTCTACTCTACATCATTCTTTGAAGTTTGTTGCTAACAATCAGATGGTTATAGCTAAAGAAAACCCAAAGGTGGTGCACCTTTGTTTGTTGGCCACCGCTAGTCATAATTCAACCACATCTACTCTCAAGAATTGTATTCCCTCCTTAACCATCAACACTATGGCATGTTCTTCATTGATACCCTCTGTGGAAGTCATTCCTTGGGCGAGTATCAACCAAGATGAACCACCTAAAGAAGAAGATCCTAAGTCTCCTCCATCTTCTGCTTCATTGTCCAAATCAAATGCTCTTTTAGGTGATGATTGTGGTTCCTTGAACTTCTCTGATTTCTTCATAGCAGAGTATAAGTTGGACCCCTCTGGTATTGAATTCCCAGGTTCTACTAGCATGAGGATAGGTGATCCCCTCGCTGAGGAAGAGAAGTGTGATCCTGTCTAGGAGACCACTCCTCTCCCTGCCTAAGAGAGTGAACCCGCTCCTACAAAGGAGGTTAATGTTTACGAACTGAGTAAAGGAAGTGGGACCACTCCTATAGAAACATTCAACATCCATTGGTGGAATGAGGCACTCTATGTAGAGCTGCCCCCTTCTGAAGTTCTACAAACTCGCTACGAGTTTGGGTATGTACTTTCCTCCTTGTATGGCTATGGGTAGAAAGGCCTAGTACATATCGAGCAAGGAATCTAGGTCCCTATCTAATTTAAGTAATGACAACACTATATGGGTTTGGGATGCTCTGTTGAATAGTCTAAACAAAAACCTTGGTGGAGTGTTAATATGATTTCAGTCAATCCATTAAGTTTGGTCCATCCTGAGTTGATAGAAGAAAGGGGACAGGCCGAGAAGGTTCCTTTTGATGTTTTCTCTTTGGATGAAGTATTAGGGGAATTTATGGGTGCCTACTCTTTGTTGCCTCCTTATCATCACATGAAATGATTCCCGTATCGCCTGCATAAAAAAGCATACTTTGGAGAATCTGTCCTAAGCATTGATGAGGAAGGCCCCCTATCTAACGCCAGTGATGATGATCTGATATCTCATCCCAAGGACCACATTCCTCTCCTTGAAGGAGATACTATTGAATTCCTTATGGATCCTAAGTCTTCAGAAAAAGTAATCAAGGTTGGGAAGTGTCTCTCTTCCGAAGAAGTAGATGAACACTCTAATCTCTTGCGTACTCATCTTGATATATTCACTTGGACATATGAGGATATGCCCAATATTGATGAATCCATAGTGGTCCATAATATCATCCTATGTCCCAACGCCAAGCTAGTTAAGCAGAAAATTATAAACATCAATCCTAAGATAGCTTTAATGGTTAAGACTGAGATAGAGAAGTTGCTAAAAGCAGGCTTTATCCGTCCAATTGACTATTTTCCTTGGATTTTGAACATACTTGCTGTTAGCAAACCTAATGGTTGAATCTGTATATGCATTGACTTTCAAGACCTTAATAAGGCTTCTCTTAAAGATGATTTCTCGTTGCCTAATATAGATATGATTGTGGACTCGACTGCAGACCATGTATTGTTATCTTTTATGGATGGCTTCTTGGGTTATAATAAAATCCGTATTAACCTGGATGATCAATATAAGACCACCTTCACTACCCCTTGGGGTACCTTCTATTATGTGGTCATGCCTTTTGGTTTGAAGAATGTAGGAGCAACCTACCAACAAGCGATGACCCTGATATTTCATTATTTCATTCATACAATCTTAGAGGACTATGTTGATGACATCTTGGAAAAATCTATAAATCGTCAAGATCATGTAAAAAACCCTCGTCTTATCTTCAAGAGACTTTGACTCTACAAGACAAGACTCAATCCTCATAAGTGTGTCTTTGGCATGGATGCTGGCAAGCTTCTTGGGTTTATAGTCTCTTGCGATGGAATCGAAGTTGACACAAATAAGATTCATGCTATTGTTAACATGCCTCCACCGAGGAACATTACTGAGTTGTAAAGCTTACAAGGGAAGATTCAGGTGATTCATAGATTCATAGCTTAGTTGGTTGATCAGACCCTCCCTTTCACTCACTTATTGAAGAAGGATGTTCATTTCATATGGGATGAAGAGTGTCAAAAATCCTTTGAATCAATCAAAGATTCTTTGATCAATCATCCTATATTGATGCCAACTATGCACTTGATAGACCTTTCCTGCTTTACCTTGCTGCATCACCATACACTTTAACTCCTTTGCTAGCTCAATATGATGATGAAAGAAGAGAGAGAAGTCTACTACATTAGCCACATCCTTGTAAATTATGAAACTTGTTATTCATCCATGGAGAAGCCATGCCTTGCTCTTGTGTTTGCTACGCAAAAGATGAGGCACTACCTCCTCCATGCGGAAACACACATCATAGTGAAAATATATCTCTTGAGACATTTGTTCTCTAGCACTGACCTTACTGGGAGATTAGCGAATGGGTTATATTTATTTCTGAGTTTGATATAAAATTTGTCACCCAGAAATCGATAAAGGTTCAAGCGGTTGCTGATCAATTAGCAGACGCTCCCTCATCTCATTCCTTGCCTGGGCTAGATCTATTTCTTGATGAGTATTTTCATGATTAACTATGATCTCGAATGAAAGGTGTACTTTGATGGACCAAGGTGTCAGACTTGTTCTAGAGCGGGTGTGGTCTTGATATCCCTCAAAGGAAAATGGGTCCCTCTATCCTTTCGATTAGATTTTCCTTGAACCAATAATATCATTGAGTATGAAGCTCTCATTGCTGGCTTACATGTTGCGATTGCATTAAAGATTAAAAATCTTCATATATTAGGTGATTTTGAACTTTTTATGAATTAGATCATGGGAACTTATCAAGCTAAAAAAATTAGATTGTCCTAGTATCGTTACCTCACTTTGTCTTTGCTTAATCAGTTTTCCTCTTTCACAATGAATAGTGTCCCTAGGAGAGAAAATAGACATGCGGATTCCATGGCAAGTTCTTCCTTGGTACCTTCAGAAGAAGATATGAAAGAATATTGAACTTTTTGGTTCAGGTTGTGTGAACCCCAATAGTTTCTGATCAACCTGAACTCGAGTTCTGGTTTGTTTTCATGTAGACTCAGGAGAGCGATTCTCTAGTATCTACAGTTTCTTAAATAATAGCAACTTTCCCGATAATGCAATGAAAAATGATCGCACTCATATACGAGAATTTTCAGCACATTATGTCATCTTATCTGATGTTCTTTATCAAAAATATTATAATGGCTTGCTGCTAAGATGCCTCACTAAAATGGAAATACCCCTTTCCCTTAAAGAATCCCACTCAGACTTTGGGGGTGGACACTTTAGTGGTAAATCCCCGGTGAGAAAACTAATACACATGGGGTACTACTAGAAAATAATAGAATATGATTCCTTCAATTTTTTCAATTAAATATCACCTCCTTCTTCCAAGGGTCATACTTTTATCATTACTGCTATAGATTATTTCACAAAATGGGTTGAGGCCATTCTTTTCTGATCCGCAAACACTGAGACTATCTATAGTTTCCTCATGAATAATATCATTGCTTGTTTTTGATTGCCTACTATACATGTTTCTGATAATATCACACCATTCAAGCGCAAGGAAGTAAAAAAAATCTTGCAAAAATTTAATATTCAACACAAGTTTTCTATGTTGTATTATCCACAATCCAATGGTCAAGCAGAAGCTTCTAATAAAACTCTTAAACTCATCCTTCAAAAAATAGTTAATAAACACGATAAGGATTGACATATTCAATCAATATATACTTTGTGGGATTATTGCATGAGTGTCCGTACGGCGGCGGGAACAACACCTTATAACCTCATGTATGGCATCGAAGCTATCATGCCTTTGGATTTGGAAATTCTATCCTTATGGGTTTCCCCTAGGAGGTTAATTGACGATGAAACCTACCGAGCTAACTGCTTGCATTAGCTAGAGATGCTTGAAGAGCACCGTCTACAGGCCCTCGATCATCTTAAAGCTTATCAGTGATCATTATCAAGACAATATAATCAGGGTGTGCTTCCTAGGACCTTTAATCTAGGAGACCTAGTTCTATGTGAAAATCGAAAAAACGTAAATGCGCCACTCGATCAGAAAGGGAAGTTTAGTCCTAACTAGTTAGGTCCTTACATCATGATTTCTATGTATGGTTCGAGTGCCTATGGATTATCATCTATGGATGGAAAACCTTTAAAAGAACTTGTTAATGAACAAAAGTGACTAAATCACACAAAGAACGAGGCTTAGAGGCCTACCTGGTCCACCTTGTGGCCCTTGACGATGTCCTTGTTTAGTCACTGCAATCTCAGTGCCTCGTACTATCTCGTGCTCGACATTTTTCTGACTTTTCTCTCACAAAAGGCAACAATCTACTCGTAGTGAATAGTGAAAATGACCCTTCTAGGGGCCTACCTAGGTATATATAGGCTCCCCGGGGCCCACTTTTCCTAGAGCTTGTGGCTCCCCAGTTTCTCCTTACTTTACCCCACCATGCTGGGGGAAAACTTAGGAGGGGGCATATAGTCACCTCTTGACCATATTTTTCCTCCAAATCAACAAATTTTCTTGATCATTCTTCTCTCCATGGTAGTTTCTTTTGATTTTTCAAAATTGACTCAATTTTTTTAGTTTTGCAGGATATAGTTGTAAATTATTTTTTGCGACTGTCGTGTTACTGTTTGTTGAGATCAGAAGCTAGGGGAATCCTCAGTACTGGTTAGATCGACCTCAGTGAAATTTGCTATCCCTTTCTCTTGGCACACAATTCCGTAAAAGTTAAAACTTCGGTGATTTTTTTCTTCTTTACTTTAGTGAGGCTAATTTTTTCCAAAATTGAGCCCACTAAAGTGGGAGAAAAATGTAATATCACACAATTGCACCTAGGGGAAATTCCACATTTTTCACATCTTGCCTAGCATTTATGACACCTTAGAAACATTAATGGACAAATCCCATGAGTCGATTTTTTTTTATTCTGACTCCATGAGGACACATGGTTAGACAACAAAAGATTGACATAACATTTCCTAAAAAACTAGGCTCTAAATGCCTACACGATGCGTTGACGTCTACGCGATGTGCTAGTGTCCTAACAGTTTTTTGAGTTTGAAACGGTGAATCTAGAACCTTGACCCTTGTGACACATGTCCTAGTGGTTAGGTTCTGAATGTAATGGCCCTTTTCCACCCTTGCATGCATGAAAAACCCCTTTTGGATCTCATTTTGGGGTGAGAAGTCATCAGTTGAAATACTATCACTACTCACTCTAGTATTGGGTGAGATCCATCCTTGAATAACATCATCTTCTATAGGTGAAGCCATGCTAGACTGAGGTCCCTCTAGCAGCTACAAGCTCTCAAGCAACTACCAGCTCTCAAGAAAGCACATAGTAGTGCACCTGTGTGCTCTAGAAGAGGGTCTTGACCCGTGGGTAACACTCTCTCTCTCCCTATCACTCTTTCTTATTAGATCATTTACTACTTTGTGGTGTGGGCTCTACTCTGAAGTGGGTTTTTCTTTCACCATGCACTTCATTTATTTCCTTTACACTCTTTTCCAAACCTGGCTGTTTGTGGAGGTGGGAAAACCAAATGGAGGGTTTGATTGAGGTAGACCCCTATATAGCCCAACCTTTTCCCCTCTTGTGTAGGTTATGGAGTGAAGCTTTGAGTAAAGATTTGAACACATGATAGAAGGTAATATTGTTTCAAGCTCCCTTGTATTTTCACTTAGAATCTAGTTTTCTATTGATTTTTTGGCCTCATACACTCTTGACCCAAGCTTAGAAGTGAGATTCAGTTTCACCCACTCAAGCTCCTAAGTTCTTCATAGCTTAGGATTCCAACACGTCATTTAGATGACAGCGCGCCACACTGGCATCCTAGAATTGCACTGACATCTTTTGGTTGATAGCTCTCCAACCAATGGTAGAAATATTGAAGTCTTTCTCTCTAGGGGTCTGAGAATACTTTCCTATTTTCCTTTACAGTTTTATCAATTCATTCAAGTTGAGGTGTATAAGGGAAGTTCGTTCCCTGGTGATCTCTTGAGAAGAAGAGACCCATGAGCAGCGAATACCTCTTATATCACACCACTATTATGGGATCACCCATTACCAAACTAAGGGTTTGACTGAGGCAAACCCCCCATAAGAAAATTAAGTTTATATTCTATTTTGTAGGTCTTTTCACATATTCAGATCCAAAAATTAATTTGGGAGAAAGGAGCAGGTGCTGAGGTGTAGATCTAAACTTTGGATTCCCGAAAAAGGAATGAGAATTATTCACCAGAAGCGGTGAATGAGTCCTAGTATAGGTGTTTTTTTCAGGATTTTTGTAGATTCGGATACTCTTCTTCCAAAAACCTATTCCTATGTAGAAACATAGTTCTAGGATTGATTCACCCAGATTGGTGAATGAGTCCTAGTAAATCAAAAATTTAGATTTCTCAACATTTATGAGCTCATCTAAGTCTGCTTTAGATTCCTAGATGCACACAATTCATCCTACATTTTGTTATTCCATTTTATTCGCATTTATAGGTCATTTCGTAAGTGATTGCATCATATTAGGGTTTGGTATTACATCTTACATTTCATTTGTCTTTCCAAGTCTTAACTTAGTGGTGAACCCCTCATTAGTTTATAATCAACCTCTAGGAAAACCCTATTATAAGATCTCCTTCTCCTTTACATTGAGATCTCTAAGGTCATCCTTCAATAAAATAATTGAAAAGTGGGTGTGCTCTATGTCCTAAGCCATACAAAAGTGTCTAACCCCATTTTATTTTGTTTCAATTATATATCCTTGTCCTAAATTGAGCAAAAATATAAAAATAGTCTCTGATTAACCTATTTTTAATTGGAGGAAGAAACATTAAATAACAACATAAAACCTCAAAATTTTAATTTTCAAAACCTTGTACAAAGACTAATTCACCCTTGGGCGACCCTGTTCTTGTATAGGTGTCTCAAACATCTTTTGCACAACCTTTTGGACCTCTATATTATCAATCCATTTATGCTTGCAATTGCCTAATTTGAAAATTTGGAAAAATGTTATTACATATGTAAGAAAGGTGTCATCTTTCTTGATTTGTTACAAATTTGGAAAAAAATGTTGCATTTTAGTATTGAAAATGATCAGATCTACAAAAAATTTGTTTACATTTTCTGAAGAATTGCATAATTTGGGAAGAATAGATCTCATTCTTGCAATTCATAATCTTAGGTTGTTACAACACATTGAGAAATTAATAAGGAAATTAGAGACATGTTTCCTTTTCAAAGATATGGTTTTGATATGGTACAACATGGTTTGCATAAGTATAATATTACTACTTTTGAGTACAATCTAGCTAGGAAAAGAAATGAGGTCATTCATAAACATGTTAGTCATTCTCCCATTATGATAATACCTTGATGCAAGAGAAATCTCAGCATAGGTAATGTATAGGTGTGTCACCTCTTTTGAAAGGTAGAAATCTGCAAATAGGTTACAAACTACTGCCCCAAGGTCTCTTAGGTGTCAGGTCATGACTTGATTGGAATGTCTCAGTTGGTTCATGTGGTTTGCTAGTAATCATAGGGTAGCCTTATGTATGTTTAGTTGGAGGGATATTGGTTCTTTAAATGGGGTTCTCTAGATGTTGGAAATGATGTGCATTTGCTAAAAGTTCAAGACAACAGTCTAGACTCCACCTTTATCATTAGATTTGGCTTTACAATGATGCTTGAAATTTGCCTAAATTACTATTTTAAAGAAAGGTCAAAAGGGAAGGGAAAGAAGGAAGTTCCTAGACCTACAACTACCAATGAACAGTGATAATGGAGGATTCTACAGTGGACAACCTTCCTTAAACTAAGTTCCACTTAACCAAATCAGCTAACAATATCATGAAACTAGTGCTATCTTCTAAGGTCTTTATATTTTCAACTATTCATTCAAAATGAAACTTGAACAAAAGATGAAGTTTAAGTGCAACAATCAATTTTTATTCAAAATAGCTTTACATTGTTGTTTATCATCAACAAACAACAAAAAGCATGAACAAGGAAGGGCATCAACACAACAACATTCTTCAACATCAATGAACAAAATCTACTAATCCACTAAAGCATGTAAAACACATGGAACAACAAAGTAAATCTACTCAAATTTATCAACTATGAGGAGAAGAATCATGAAACATGAAGGAAACTCAAGAATCCACCAAAATCAATGAATTTATATTAGAATATTAGTAGCATGTCTTTTACAAGAACTCAAATCTCTCTTTAAAATGAGAGGAGACCCTCTATTTATAGTCCTCAAAAATCAAAATGAATGACTAAGATTTAATCTCATTATATGGCCAACATTAACTACAAATTAGGGTTTCACCTACCCCTAATATTTTACAATTTTAAATTACATTTCTTGTCTTATCCCTATTTTATCCTCTAGTGCCTGGCATTGTAGCACTTTTGTCTTCTTGCTGATTGCTCTTTTTTTGTAGTTACATAGTGAGAAACTCATCATCAATAACATGCTTCCCTTCATTTTTCTTTATAGTGGCATTCTCCACGAATTTTCCTATCAGTGCCTAAAGTTTATTCCATTCTAGGATGTCGGATTGGAGTACTTGGAAGGTCAATTTCTTGGACTTATTAGTGGTCATCTCTAAATTCTTCATGCACTTCAATGTATTCTTGACCACTTGTTTTGATTGGGTGAAGGCTCGGGCAACAAAATTCATAAAATCTGGTGTTAGTGAGTCCACAACCCCATTTTTCATATTCCTATGAAAATATGACCTTATTTTCTCAAGGTCCAACTCAACCTCAGGCATGTCATAGTTCATCATGAGCTTCAAATATTGTTCACAATCCGCCCAATGTTTTTTGAACCATTCTAGGTTGAAGTTCACTTCATGGAGCACCCACTCCAAGAATTCTTGTATATGGTCTAGGCTCATTTTCCACGTCTCGACCAACCAATGATCATCCTTTGATAGCCTCGAGCTTAGGATACATAATCCTATATAATTATGGGAAATCACTATAAAATTTCTTTGTTCCCTCAAGCTACTTTTGCAGTTCCCCAAACTTGTTTTCCATTTGGACGACGTGAATAATACCCATATCACTATTATAGATCACTCGCTGAAACCAATATTCAGTAGGTTTGGTCCAATTTTTTCTTCTCTCCAGCTTTCTTATATGATCCTTGGACAACAGTAGTGGTGGGGTTGATGATGTTGTGGGTGGCTCCTCAATAGAAGACCATTGTTGTATGTAGTCCTTGAGGTCTGCCACTTGTGCCTTCAATTCATCCTTAGAGGACTGATCCTTGTTCATTTGATGCACGATCATGGTGACGGACCCTTGGAGATGATCAATATTTTTCTCTCTTGTTCTTGTGCATAGGTCGATGGTAGAGATGTTGTAACTCACACCCTCTTCTTTGTCTAGCACTGTGATGACAATTTATATTATTTTGGATCCTGATGCATCCATCGTGATATGGGATCTTACTCTCGAATTCTATTCTTTCTTTACTCCTATTGTAGCCTATGCTAGGATAGCTTCTAGTCTCTCCTTGGGATCCATGGGAGTAGGGATATTCTTCTGTAGCTACTTTTCTAGCCACTCAGGCATCTGAGATCCTTCCCTCGATGATTCATGATCACCTTCCTCTCTTTGAGCATGTGGGATCTCCCTTTCTTCATGATCTGAAGCTTCTTGCTTTGTTTTCTCTTCCTCTTGTTCATCTGAGTCTTGGATGAATATGGTCTTTTCTTCTTGTGAATTAGTACAACTATATTTTATTTGGGACTATCTTCCCTTTTAGATGCCTTTTCTTCTTGCTCGAGATTTGTATGATGTTCTGCCTCAAGGCTTCCTTTCATCTCAACCTCTTCTTCAAGCTTATCTTCTTTGTTAGCCTCATCTTCTTTCTTCTCCTCTTCCCTCTCGGGAGGTACTTCTTCTTGTTGGTTGAGGCCTTCATCTTTTTCCTTGGTCAGGGGCTCTGTAGATACCTTCATGTCTTCATATATTTCATTCTTTTCCTTAGAATATTTCCTCTCAACTTTCTCTCCAATATCCTTGAGTTGTTTAGACAACTCTTCCTCAAGTTCTTGGTCAGAGGACTCTACTATGTATTTGGCGTTGATGTCTTTGACATCTTCCTCTAAGGATTGTGACCTTTTGTATTCATATAGAACCTCATCAATAACCAAGTTTTTATGTTCTAAATGCTCATAGTAGTCATCCTTGAATGGATCCTCAAGTTCATCATCCCCTCTCTTGGCCACTGCCCTCTCTTTTCTCTCTAGTTATTTTGAGATTTGCATTGATGCCTTCATTTTGGGTGGCTCCATTGAAGGAGGGATATGGAGACCATCAATAGATTGAGCCAAAGCAACCTATAGTGCGGGGTTCATTAGTACTCCAGAGAGCTCCATAAGGATATTCTGCATATGTTAGGCAAAGGACTCTATAAGAGTGAGGGTAGGCATTGTCGCTGTGAAGGATAGAAGAACCATAGTTGATGGAGACAATGAGGAGGATGAAAGTGGGGAGGTTGTTGTAGAGGAGGAATCTTGTACCATAATAGGTATAGTGGGTGAGGTGGAGGCAAGGTGAACCGAGATGTCCACCGTGAGCAGGGAGGAGATGGATAATGCTTGAGATGCTGAAGGAGGATTAATAATAGTGGTGATGGTGATAGAAAGAATAGAGGCGAGAGGTGGTGACTTAGTGTTGATGTGTTTTTTATGCACTTCTCAACACAGGTAATGCATAGGTGCACTACCTCTCTTGAAAGACAATCTTCCACAATCAAATTACAGAACACTATCCCAAGGTCTCTAATGTCAGGTCTTGACAATGCTTGGAATATCTCAGTTGTTTCATGTGATTTTATAGAATCACAAGGCGGTCTTACATATGAGTTACAAAGTGTGGGAATTTGGGTCTGCAAATGGAGTTCTTAGGATACGAGAAATGATGTACATTTGCTGCAGGTTCAAACAACAGTCTTGAGCTCCATTTTATCATTGAATTTAGCTTTACAATGTGCAATGAACCTTGCCTATGGTTACCTATCAAGAAAAAAAGGGAAAAAAGGCAGGGAAGAGAAGAGGTTCCTGGATATGAAACTACGAATGAACAGTGATCATGGTGGCTGCTACAGTAGATAAACTCCCTAAACTAGGTTTTGCTTGGCCAAGAGGATCCTATAGTTACACAAAACAAGTGCAATCTTCTAAGGACTACAGATTTTCAGATTACACACACACATCATCCACATGAAATCAAACTAAGTTGCAGCAATAAAGGAAGGAAGGTTAGACTAGGTTTACAATGTAGTTCATCATCAACAAACCACAAAAAGCATGAGTTGAAAATTCATCAAATATTGAAATAACAATCACCATCACAACTTCCATTCAAGAAAATAACAACTAAACTAATAGGGAAGTAGAACCATACACACGTAATGAGAAAAATCAAAAGGAAATACCCATAAATCATGCAATGTTTCTTTCTATTGCTGCAACATGCTTTTACACTAGCTCTCCAAACCTTTACCAATGAGGGGAAGACCCCTATTTATAGTTTTCCAAAGCCTAAATGAATGGCTAGGATTGAATTACATTGTGTGGCTCAGATTCAATTACATTAGGGCTTCATCTACCCCACAATATTCAAAAATTTAAAATACATCTTTTGTCTTTTCCCTATTTTGTCTTTTAGTGCCCAGGTGCTGTAGTAGTTGTTTTCTAGTTAATTTCCCTTTTACTATAGCTGAAACTGCTTGAAAGTTGCCCTTTTCTTGATGGGCTTGCAACATTCTTCATTGGATCAAATGGGTATGTTGACGACTGGCATGAATGGATTGATTGCCTCTGATTTGGGTAGACAACTCCTTAAAGATCATCATCATCTAGTGAAAAGTAGGACAAATCCCTTATGCTTTCTTCAAGGCCAACCCCCTACATTTTGTCATTGACTTCCTTGGAACATGCCTTATTCTAATGCAAGCTCTGTTGATAGGTGCCATGAGGAGAGGTGGGCATAAAATGAATGGTGATAGGATCTATGTTCTTTCCTTTTTCAGCTTTCTCAATGGGTCTCCTTGATGGACCCGTGGTAGGTTTCTTGAAACTTGCATACATGAAGTGTCATAAGTGCTTTCATACACAAATCAAGGAAAACATTACTCAAATCTTGTAAACTCCTTGTTAGATCCATTCATGCATCATCAAAAGATCATAATATTCATATTTGGAGCTCATTTGGACCATAAACATTAATGCGTGCCAAAAGGGGGTAGGTGCCAAGGTGGATGATGAACAGAAGACAAAAGGAAGGCAGACATCGAATGGGGGACAAAATTACCCAAGGCTAGGCCTAGAAGCATCGACGAAAGTCAGGTGATGGACAAAAGGCAAAAGGAAGGAAAACAATGAATGGGGGACAACATTCCCCAAGGTCAGGCTCAGAAGCGCCGACAGAAGTTAGGTGATGGAAAAAAGGAAGAAAGAAGGCAGATAGCGAATGAGGGACAACATTCCCCAAGGCCGGGCCTAGAAGCATCGATGAAAGTCCTGTGATGGATGGAAGATGAAAGGAAGGAAAAATGGAAAAAGAGGGATGGAATTCCAAAAATGACCACGGAGGGACAGAGTTCTAGAAACAACCAGGGACAGACGAAGTTCCTAGAACAACCGCGGAGGGACGAAGTTCTAGAAACTGCCACGGAGGGGTGGGTTCCGGGAGCTAGAACGCCCGGGGTAGATGAAAGGAAAAATTACAAAGGAGGGATGAAGTTCTAGAAATAGCTAGGGATGAACGAAGTTCCCAAAATCGCCGTGGAGGGACGCAGTTCCAAAAACAGCCACAAAGAAGTTGGGTTTTGGGAGCCGGAACATTGGGGGTGGATGGAAGGAAAAACGACAAAGGAGGGACAAAGTTCCAGAAACGACCATGGTTGGGCGAAGTTTCGCAAATAGCTAGGGATAGACGAAGTTCCAGGAACAGTCATGGAGGGACGGTCTTCTAGAAATAGTCACGAAGGGGCCATGTTCTAGGAGCCGGAATGCCGAGGGCAGATGGAAGGAAAAATGACAAAGGATGGATGAATTTTTGGAAATGGCCATGGAGGGGTGGAGTTCTGGAAATGGCCTGAGAAAGACGAAGTTCCCTCAACAATTGTAGAGGGACGAAGTTTTGAAAATGACTAAAAAGGGGCCAGGTTCCAGGAGCCAAAACTCTAGGGGTGGATGGAAGGAAAAATGGCAAAGGAGGTACAAAGTTCCAGAAATAGCCATGGAGGGGTCAGGTTTTGGGAGTCGGAACATCAAGGGAAGATGGAAGGAAAAACGAAAAAGGAGGGATGGAGTTCTAGAAATAGCCATGGAGGGGTAGAGTTTTGAAAACAATGAGGGACAAATGAAGTTCCCAGAGCAGCTGCAGAGGGACAAAGTTCCTAGAATAGCCGCAGAGGGATGGAGTTCCTGGAACAACCATAGAAGGATGAAGTTCCAGAAATTGCCATAAAGGGGTCAGGTTTTGGGAATGGCTAGGGACGAATGAAGTTCCTAGAACAATATTGAAGGGATGGAGTTCCAGAAATGACCACAGAGGGCCTGGGTTCTAGGAGTCGGAATGCTAGGGGCAGATGGAAGGAAAAATAGAAAAGGAGGGATGGAGTTCTAGAAATGGCCATGGAGGGGGGGAGTTATAGAAATGGCCAGGACAAACAAAGTTCTCAGAACAACTATAGAGAGATGAAGTTTTAGAAATGGCCACAGAGGGGCTGGGTTTCAAGAGCTGGAATGCCGGGGGTGGATGGAAGGAAAAACAACAAAGGAGGGATGGAGTTCCGTAAATGACAACAGAGGGATGAAGTTTTGGAAATAGCCAGGGATGGATGAAGTTCCCGAAATAGCCATGGAGGGACGAAGTTTCAGAAATGACCACTGAGGGATGAAGTTCCCGAAATAACCGCAGAGGGATGAAGTTTCGGAAACGGCCACAGAGGAGTCGGGTTCTGGGAGCTGGAATTCTCCATGCAGATGCAAGGAAAAATGGAAAAGGAGGGATGGAGTTTTGGAAATAAACAGAAAGGGGTGGATTTCTAGAAATAGGCAGGGATGGACGAAGTTCCTAGAACAGCCGTGAAGGGACGAAGTTTCAAAAACGACAATAGATGGGCCAAGTTTTGGGAGCTAGAATGCAGGGGTGGACGGAGGGAAAAACAGAAAAGGAAGGAAAAAGTTCTAGAAATGGCCATGGAGGGACAAATTTATGGAAACAACGAGGGATAGATGAAGTTCTTGGAACAACCGCAAAGGGACGGAGTTCCAAAAATGGCCACAGAGGGGCCGGGTTTTGGGAGCCAGAACAATGGGGGCGGATGGAAGGAAAAATGGCAAAGGAGGGACGAAGTTCCAAAAATGACCACAAAGGGGTGGAGTTCTAGAAATAGCTAGGGACAAACAAAGTTCCCAGAATAGTTGCGGAGGCATGAAGTTCTAAAAATAGCCACAGAGGGGCCGGGTTCAGAGAGTCGAAACACCAGGGGTAGATGGAAGGAAAAATTTCAAAGAAGGGATGGAGTTCTAGAAATGGCCACAGAGGGATGAAGTTCCAGAAACAACCAGGGACAAATGAATTTCCTGGAATAGCTGCAGAGGGATGAAGTTCCAGAAATAGCCATGAAGGGGCCGGTTTCAGGTGAAGGGAAACCTGTAGGGGCGCTTCCGCGAAATCAAAAGACTTAGAGAAACTCAGGTAGGTGAATTTGGTCAAGGGAATTTGATCGTTTGATGTCACATGACCAATTTATGCTCCAGGAAAGGGGCACACAAAATGAGACAGGAGCAAAGTAGCCCGTTGAGATTGAAATGAGGGGGTTCCTACCCACGATGGGGTGTGTGTACAAAACATGCACAAAACATAGGTTGCTCGACATATTATTCTTCTCCTTCGTGCACTATATCCTCTTGGATCATGGGCATCTCAGAGAACTCACCTGACTCATTTAATTTATTTATGGTCTTTCCCTTTGAATCCTTCCTCGAGTACACTTTATGCTTTGGTTGGCATTTTGATAATTCATTTCTTTTCCTTGATTTGGTGGCTAGAGAAGACTTTGGAGCCTCTTCAATTGGGGCAATAAGAGTCCCACTATCTGTTTCACTCTTGAGCTCATCTTTGAGCTTGTTGTAGGTTAGAGTAGCTCCTTGAAGCTTTAATTGAGCAATCTATGCATTGATCCATTGCTTGGTCCTGTGCTCCACTAGATTTGTCAAGATCTCGAGGTCATTGACCTCTTCTTCATTCCAATCTATAAGGGGCAATGATAGGTTGGCGACAACATCAAACCTCAGATCTATAACTGTGTTCTCATCTTTATGATCTAATCCAACACTGGAACTAGTTTGACTATCTTGAAAAAGTAAGTGGTCATACACATTTAGTGTCTCATGCATACTTCCTTGTCATCCTGACAGTTGGCCCTAAAATCTTCAACTTTGTGCAAATGGGCGTATTCCTTTCCAACAAACTTTTTCAACTTTCCGTATGGGTCCATCCTTGGTCGGGGAGTGTAGAGACCTATATTGTACTTAATGAAAGCCTTCTTAGAATATTCAACACACTGGGTAGCTGGGAGAGCATACATCCCTTTCCCAAATGTGAGAGGATATATTATTGCTCCCCAATGGTTGCGAAAAAGGAGAGTATGTGCATTTTGTAGCTGCCTTGAAACTTCCAGTAAGATTAGTTGGTCATTTGGATACCAAGGTAGTTTGTAAGGCCTTTTAGTGAAGCCGTTAGTTTGGATGTAGTTGAATTTGGGCAATTCAATGAATAGGAATCCGAACCTCTAAATGAATGCATGAGTTTTGTGCATGACTCTTCTCTCAAAATCCCCTCTGAGAAGTTTGATAATGTGCCCAATAAAGGCATCATTCACCTTGTACTAGTCTTTCTTGAAATTTTGGTACTCGAGCTATGGATTCCTATCATATACTTTCAAATCTCTTCCTAGAGTTATTCTTTGTGTAATAAATAGTCCCCTATAAGGAAAGGGATCGACTATAAGGTAGACCAAATAGGAGGTCATATAAAATTGAGAGGTCTTCTTGACCGCTAGGAACTGCTTGTGTAGGTTGTTACTGATCATCCAAGCCTAGTTAAATTTGGTTGTTGCTCTGATAATATCTTCTATTAAGTAGAACATTTAGTCTTGGAAGTAGGCTACAGTTGGGATTCCCATGAATCTACTTAGCAAGGTTACTAATTCATGGTATTATTCATAAAAATCACTCCTAAATAGTTCCTAAGGCACCTTGTTTGTGCTGACCCTCCTCTCTTTTAACTAGTATTGGTTGATCAATTTCTTACATTTAAGGTATCTACCTTCCACATATTATCTGCATATTCATTTTTTTTTTCTCCATAGGGTCAAAGGTGGGGATGTGGAATGTTTGCGTTATGGCCTTGGCAGACATGTTGACCAACACTTTACTATCACGGTCCACAATATTTTTTCTTTTCTCTTGATAGGCCTCTTTGCAAGCCATTACCAATTTAGGGGCCATAAGAGCTGGTGGGAAACTGACTGCCTTAGCCAAACCACTCTTTCTAATTTTCTTTACATTTTATGTAGTGGGTTTGGCAATGAACCTCTATCTGAATTCATCTATATCTATACATCCAAGGTTGGTATCTGTAATAGTATCCCACATGGTAGTGACCTTGGAGGTGACCTCTACTCCCTCAAACTGATACTTCATTTGATCTTTGTCTTCCTTCCCTCTCAAGACTTTGGTAGATTTCTTCCCCTTTTCCTTTTCTGCGGATGCCCCCGATGGCTCTGCAGTTGATTCCATAAATCTTGCAAGCAAAGGTGTAGTAAGCGTATTCATGTATAAAATAAGGGGAGCATTAGCGAAAAACTATAGAATAGATGTTAGATCAAGTAATTCATCTTTCAAAGATCATAATATCCTTTAAAACTCATCGTTTACCTTTCATTTGGGGGAGATAAAGAAATTCGAGCCTAGAGATGCGATTTTCCTTGGGCCGACAACCGTTTTGGATGAGGTGGTAGGCATATGGAAAAGAGGGCACGATGGCTTGCACATAGCCACCTGCATCAACATATTCACCCTATTAGTGGGGTCCACTATGGTGCTAGGTCATTTGGTCATGTACGTTTCATTGTTATTGAAGTTTTGAGGAGGTTAGTTCAGTCACTTTGGCATGTGGGTCTAGAGGTTGCAGGAGTAGAGATCATCTAGGCAGTTTGGAGCTTCATCGTTTGGAAACGACCTTGGCATGGCAAAACTTTTAGATGAAGTTGTGCAATATGGGACTTGTAGGCATGAAGGACAACATCATTAAGCTTGATGGTTGAAGTCCTTCAGAAGGATGCGGGAAGGAACTCATGAGATGTTAGGCGATGACCATTTAGGGATGACAGTCTACACCGCCAAGTCTGCATGAAGCATTGGCATGTGATATTTACTCAAGGAGAGTCAAATGATTGCAGAAGGTTTGGACCCCACAAGGTGGGAGGCATATTAGGCTTGAACATTCAAAAACAAAGGTCAAAGGTTGATGGCTTGCAGATGGCTACCCACAATAGAGTGCCCGCTCCCAATCTCTACTTAGAAATTTTAATAAGGGAACCATAGGGAGACAAATGAAAAAGAGTCTACAAAGTGGATGGGTGAGATCAATTGATCATTTAGAAATGGAAGATAGCATGGGGCATCCCGTAGATGGGCCCTCACAGTGCTTCATCCGCAATGAAATTCAGCCTTAAGGAAATTCTGGGTGATTGGGACAATGACATATGAAGTGATGTCCGTGAGGCGAAGGGAAGCAAGGGTTTTGCTGTTTGGGGATGGTTGTTAGAACGATGACGAAGTAATGGTAGAAACCCATAGACGAATGTCCCAGGATCAAAAGTTTGGAGTAACGAACATCGGTCCTATGGAACTCGCTAGGTGGAAGGTCGAGGTCAAATAGTCATTGAGAAATGACGAGAGCAAGGGGTCCATCCATGTGTGAAAAACCATACTCATGAACCCGCAGGGGTCATGAGGATGCTTGATTAACTTAGGATTTTATCTAGTTCAATGATGACAGTGAGGGGGGGCATCTACCCACATGTGCGAGCCCGACAAGGATGATTAATGTTATTTTAAAGTTCACTATTCGAAAAGCCAAGGTAATGATAGTGGGTGACCCGTGGGCCACAAGGACATGAAGGCCTTGGTCAAGAATGGTGGCTAAGGTGCTAGGTTTCACATGGCCTGAAATGACTGATTTAAAGGGGTTTTCAAATTTTAAAATGTGGGTTTTGTGCAAAATTTTCTATTCTATCTGGTTTAGAGGTTTTCCTTCTCAATATTTTAACAATTTTGAAAAATTCAATGAAAAACACATGACTGGGTCGGTGAAAAAAACCTACCTGAATATCCTGCAAGAACTTGGGAAGAATTTGAAGGCTGCGATGTTCGAACAATAGTGAGATCACGTGGGTGCAAAGGCAGCAATGAAAGATAGAGCTCTAATACGTTCAAAAGGAATATCAGTGAAAATGACATATCAACCTTGCTATTTATAGGGCTTTCACCATTAAATTTTTGTATTTAATGCTAGTACGATGGTTGGCAGGGTTGGTGAGCGCGAGTTTCAAAATAGTCAATGGTAGGAAAGGTAGAGCCCAAGGGGCGGGCGACAGTTAAAGGTTTACTGTTTGGTAGTTTGGCAAAGGGAAAGACAATGAAGGATGTGAGTCCCACAGTGCGGGTGGATGGACCAAACCAAACGCCGTGGGGACGGTAAAAGAGAAATGAAATTTCGCAAAGGGAAACCCGCAAGGGTGGACCTACATTAGGCAAAAGATGACCATTTTGAGGACTTTTAAGGAAAATTAGGAAAAATTCCAAAGGAACTCCACGAAGGCAAAAGACATGAAAATTTCAAGAGTGGTGAAACTTGGTCAACTTAAGATGGTATCTTTAGGAATCTTTGACTAGTTGGGACCCAAAATAGAGGGAACACAAAATGAGACAAAGGAGAAAAGTGACTCAATGAAAGCAAGAAAGAGAGGATCCCCATTCTAAATGGGGTGTGTGTGCTATAGGCACAACACATCTTCTAACATTTCTCCTAATTATGAGAATTTTTTGGCGCAAGAGGATGTAATCACATAAATTCAAGATAATTATAGTATTTCTTCTCTTGATACCAATCTTACTTGTGACAAAGGTATCTTGGTGTTAGAACATCCAATCATTGAGCATCATGAGAATCTTGTTTGTTCCTCTCACCCTACCTTTTCCACTTGGGAGGATATTATACATAAGAGGGTGATATTATTGACATATTTTTTAACATCACTTTTCCTATTCTTCATTCATCTCACCATATACCTCCCATTTGTGAGGATGTTTTGATACAAGAGGACACAATCATAAATTATCATGAAAATCCTAGTTGTTCTTCTCTCAATACATCTCCTACTTGTGATGAAGGTATCTTGGTGTTAGAAGACCCAATTATTGAGTGTCATGAGAATATTTTTTATCCCACTCTCAATGCTTTATCCATTTGAGAAGATATGATAGCAAGAGAAGATATCATTGAAACATTTTTTTAAAAATATAGTAAGATGGGTTGCATAGATGAAGAGGTTAAGGTCACCTTAGACCCCCACTCGATAGAAGTTCATCAAAAAGAAGTAAAATCCATTTAGGTTATGAGCACATAATTAGCCATTAGATTTACCCTGATTATATGACCTCCTAAAACTCCTTTTTGACCTCCTAAGAGTCCTCTAATCATTGGGCTTACTATTATTCCTTATGAACCTCCTAAACCAATTCTCATTATAGGACCTCCTAAACCTCATGTGGCCATATCTTAAGTTTTACAAAACAACTTACTAGTAATTTCATGAGCCGCAAAAATTGAGTTATCATATTGTTGCTCACACATATAATACTAGAAAAAATAAGTAAACAAGACAATCTCCAACATCCATTCCATTTCCTCAACGATATCTCCCACATGTAACTAACATCCTATAGCATAGTGGTAAAGAATTCGATCGTATTGAACTACTTTGTAACACTCCTACTAAGATCTCCCTTTGAGATTTGATCCAATCATCACCAACTTACCTTGGAATGCTTCAAAATGCTATAGAAAAAGTTTTCATCCCTCCTAGTGTGCTTCCAACTGATGTGACAACTTTGATTGAGAAAATGAATTCACCTAATTTGGACATTGTTTTTCATCAAAATGAATTACCTCCTTTAGAAACATAAAAAAATTGATTCTTTCATGATAGTATCCATTATTAATAAATTTTGGAATTAAAAATACCCTTGTTGAGAATGGTTTGAAGCTTAATGTTTTTAGTGTAAATATTTTGGATAAAATAAGAGTGAACAAAACTAAAATTCAACTAGACTCTTTTTCTATCCATGGAATTGATAATGTGGGAAAAAAATTACTTGGTATGATAACATTTCCTATAAAGGTTGGTAAGGTTACATTGTAAACTCATATCCATGTCATGCCTCATGATCTTTCATATAATGTTCTCTTGGGTAGACCATAAATTCATGAGATGAATACGTTGCCTTCAATGCTACATCGTATACTAAAATACATCTATAAAAATAAGTTAAACAAGGTAAAAGCTATCCCTAAATTTAAAAATTGTTTACAAACTAAGAAGGGAATGTAAAACCCTTTGATAACATTGAAACCAACTACAAAAGTGGAACCTTTAGAAGTTGAGGATAAAAATGAGATCCTTTCACACATGACAAAGTTGTTCGATTTTTTTTGGAATTCATTAGATTTCACACCTACATCTACGGGGAATACAATATTACACACAAATTAGAAAAAGAGAAAGAAGAAACAATGGTAACAACTTGATCTAGACCACTAAGTCAAAAAATATCTCATTCCACAGATTTTAGCAAAAAAGAGGATACACAAGTTATACATCCACTTATGAGGAATATGATTTGGATAAACCACCTTCCTCAAGATAAATGGAAAAAATTTATGGAAGAGGTTATGAGATTTTGAAATAGTTTGGATATAATGGGAAAAGGGTGTGGTATGAAAGAACAAGGTATCTGTGTCCCTATAGAGCCTAACACATAAAAAAAAAAAGAGGTCTTGGTTGTTGTCTTTTAATTAATAAATAATTTTAGTTGCTACTCCTTGCTATGTGATAGTTGTAGAATTATATCATGCTCACTACCAAATGTATTGAATTTTATGCACAATCATATTTTGTATTATAAGGAGTAGTATATCGTATTATACCTTCACTCAACCTTGTCCTACACTTGGGGGGAAAGGGGTTACATAGCGTTGTCTTTGGTGTATTTCTTATTGAGATCCATATCTATCTCCTTAAAACATTAGTGTAGCAAGTTCATTAACATTTTAAGGAGGGAGAATAGTTCCTTGATTATTGTTTGTATGTTCCCTTCTTAGTGATCATGACATACATCTCATAGTAAGTGTGACAATATTAATCAAAGTGTGGTTTTATTGATCTATGTAAAGTATCACTTTTATGGAAATTTTAGGCTTAATGTCCCATACGAGTGTGACAATTCTTTGAACGGAAAATCAAGGATCAAAAAATGACCCTAAACTATGGAATGCATTCCCTTAACACTAATACAACAGAGGAGAAGAGCATAAATGGGTTTCAATAGAATCTAAAATACTTGAGATCTAGTACA
Source organism: Sequoiadendron giganteum (assembly GCA_007115665.2). Lineage (NCBI taxonomy): Eukaryota > Viridiplantae > Streptophyta > Pinopsida > Cupressales > Cupressaceae > Sequoiadendron > Sequoiadendron giganteum. Next base: position 667,355,885 of record CM021101.1, read on the forward strand.
TTTAGCAAAATGAAGATTGCACTAATTTAGCATTCATAGATGACACAGGTATTTAACGTGGGAAAACATTTCTAGGTAAAAAACCCACCACACCAAGAAAAGAATATTTTGTATTATAGTAATAAAAATATTACATACAAATCACAGTCTTGCTTCTATTTAGCTCACAACAACACTTACATAATTATCTCACTATTACTCTATTCATCCAACATACAGTTCGAGAAAAAAATCTCACTCCATGCAATCACGTACTCAACTTACTTAAGTCATACATTGCATTCAATTCTATCAACTAAGCACTGAATATCAGGTACAATAATCTCTGATCCAATCGCACCAATGATCTGCCCATACCGATCTTCCTGCATCGAGCCACTCAGGCCATAACTTCTTTACCCAAATTGGGTCCTGTGCACCACCCTGAGTCGACCTGCAATAACTTCTGCTACGACTTTGGCCTCTAGCCAATAATCACTCTGACACTGGGCCACATGGCTGCATCTCATTCGTCTACTGCTTCTGTCACCAAGTCCAACTCGGTCAACCCTATCCACGAGCTCATTTGAGCTCTCCAAAGTCCTTACTACGCTATCGCAGCCCTATGGAGTTTGACTTGCGGTATGGTGGTGAGCTCGAATGAGCTCACCCCGACTTCACTGAGCCTAGAAAAACCTTCTTACTGTGCTACCGTAGCCATCTTCAAGACTCATCGTGGTATAGTGGTAGCCATCTTAGCTGACCGCTAGTGGTCTTACTGCAACCACCATGGTCAGTCATTTGACTATCCGCGATATGGCAGTAACTGCCAGCCAGGCCGCTGGTGGTCTTATCATGGCCACTGCGGTGGTAACCGCCAGATACAACCGCAGGCGATCTCACCACGCTACTGCGGTGAGAGGACCCATTGCCTGCAGTATGGTGGTAACTGCCAAGGCCACTATAGAGACCAGAGCTAGAGCTGGAGCCAGAACGGGAACAAGGAACCAACCAAGAAGATGGAGACTAGAGCTAGAGCCGGAGCCGAAACAAGAACAAAAATAGGAACTTGTCAAAAGGTCAGTGAAAGGTTCCAACCCGGTTCCGCCTTCGACGAACAAAAGGTAGAGCTAAGAAAGAATGAAAAAAAAGCAGAGGAAGCTAACCCGAAGATAAGCAAAACAATAGGGAAGACAAGAACATAGAAGCCGGAGTTGGAGACAAAGCCGGAAAGGGAACAAAAAATGGAACATAGAAAAAGTCCAATGCCAGGTTCCATCCTGGTTCCGCCTCTGACAGAACAAAGGAACAAAACAAAATTTCACCAAGGCATGAAAACGAGGACTTCAAGCTAGAAGTTGAGACACATTTTCTCAACAAGCTCCCACTTGGCGAACACTTTCAGCTTCCTCAAGTCTTTGAAACTTACTGATGGTCATGGGCCCCAAGACCCATCGATTGTATGCACCATCTGAACTTGTCTGTGCTAACCGGCTTTGTTAAAGCGTCTACAACTTTCTTTAAGGTTTCAACCTTTTCCAAACTAAACTTGCCATCTTCAACCATATCCCACACAAAGTGATACTGCACATCAATGTGCTTGGTCCTGGCATGAAAGGTCAGATTCTTTGCCAAATAAATGACACTCTGACTATCATAGCAAATTGAAATCTGCCCAACATTAAATCCAATGTCTGAACACAAATGGTTTAACCAAACAACTTCCTTTTAGGTATGAGTTGCATCCATGTACTTTGCCTCTGTCATGGATAAAGCAGCTACAACCTATCACTTGCTCATCCAACTGATTGCTCCACCATTAAGCATGAAAGTGTATCCACTAGTGGATCGCCTGCTGTCAATGTCGCCTACCCAATCTGAATCAACATAACCTTGGATGTTGAGAGATTTTTGTGATGCAACCATACTTCCATGGTAACATAGTGCATAATCGAAAGTTCCATTCAAATACTTGAATACTCTCTTCACAACATCCTAATGTGATCTTCCCAGATTTTCCATAAATTGGCTTAGAACTCCCACTGCTTGGGAAATGTCTAGTCTTGTAAAGACCATAGCATACATCAAACTTCCAACAACACTTACATAAGGCACACTGGTCATGTCCCCCATCTCAGTAGCAGACTTTGGACAATCTTCAACAGATAGCTTCATTCCCTGCATGATTGGAACAACTAGCTTCTTGCAGTCATCCATGCTAAACCTCTCCAAAACTGTCTTCACATACTTACTTTGACTGCCCAAAGATTTCTTCTTGTTCTATCCCTAGTTATCTCCATTCCAAGAATGTACCTAGTTGCACCAAGATCTTTCATTTCAAACTTTGTAGACAACTAAGATTTAAGATGAAAAATCATAGTCTTGCTATTTCCAATGAATAACATATCATCCACATATAGGGTAATAACAAGCACACGATCATTCTCAGATTTATAATAAATGCAATGATCAAATTTTGATCTCACAAATCCAATTGACAACACAAACGTGTTAAATTTCTGGTACCACATTCTAGGAGATTGCTTTAAACCATAGAGATATTTATTCAGCATATAGACCAGATTTTGTTTACCTCTTTCAAAAAAATGCTCAGGCTAGGACATGTAGATTTATTCTTCTAGCTCACCATGGAGAAACGTTGTATTCACATCCATCTACTCAATTTCAAAATCATACACAACTGCTAATGACAATAAAAATCTGATGGATGTCAGCTTTGCTATAGGGAAAAATATCTCTTTATAATCAATTCCCTCAATTTGAGAAAAACCTTTTGCAACCAACCTAGCCTTATAATTCTCAACACTGCCATCAAGACCTATATTCCTTTTGAATATCCACTTACAACCAATAGGCTTTTGCCCTTTAGGCAATGGTACCAAATTCTAGGTTTCATTCTTTTTCAAAGAATCCATTTCTTCATTCATGGCATCCAACTAGGAATTTGAATTAGCCATGCTGATTGCTTCTTTAACAGTCCTACATTCATCAATGATGGTAATTAAAGCATAGGCACAATTTGAATCTAAGATAGAGAAACCATACCTATCAGGTTGCCTTTTTTCTCATGTAGATCTTCTTACAGGCTGAGGTTGTTCTTCATTATCAGAACTTCCAGAGCTGCTTGAGCTCTCCTCAGTCTCAGGTACACCATGAAGCTCTTCCCTTTATGGAGTTTGGGGAATCTCAACTACATCCTTTTTCTTGTCACTCTGATATGTCCCAAGCTACTGATCACTTACTGAAGGTTTCAACTCTCAAAATATCACACTTCTACTGTATATAACCTTCTCAATAATAGGATTCCAAAGCTTGTATCCCTTCACACCAACTCGATAGTTGATGAGGATACACTTGATAGCCTTGTTATCCAATTTGGATCTCTTTTCATTTGGCACATAAACATATGCATCATAGCCAAACACACGGACATGCCTCAAAGAGGGATTCTTACCAAACCATGCTTCCAAAGGCATCTTGCCAACAAGAGCAAAGCAAGGAGATCTATTTATTAGATAACATGCGATAGCCACAACCTCAGCCCAAAACTTCTGCTCCAGACCAGCACCGCTCAACATACTCCTTGCCTTTTCCATCAACGTCCTGTTCAACATTTTAGCAACTCTATTTTTCTATGGAGTGTAAGGGGTTGTCTTATGCCTTTTAATTCCATGATCAGTGAAATGCCTTTCAAAATTCTTAGAACAAAATTCCCCGCCATTATCTATCCTCAAACATTTGATTTTCCTTCCAGTCTGATTCTCTACCAAAGATTTAAATTCTTTAAACCAGCTGAACACTTCTGATTTACTTTTAATAAAGTATACAAATTCCCTTCTTGAACAGTCATCAATAAAAGAAACATAATATCTAGACTTCGATAACGAAGGAACATTAACTTGACCAAACACATCAGAATGAACATAATAGTATACCAGAAGATTTGTGAGGACTAGAATAAAATGAAACATGGTGCTATTTTCCATAGATACAATGTTCACAAAATTGAACTCAAGGTTACAATCATCAAGCCCTTTTACAAGATTTTTATTCTTCAAGGTTTTTAAACCTTTCTCACCAATGTGACCAAGTCTGTGATGCCATATCATAGTCTTCTCAGCTGGAAGTTTTACCTCCAAAGCATTTGCAGCCAAAGAAGTATCTTCATCTTTCTCTATAGGTGCAACATTGCATGACTTTACAGAGGCACTATTACAAAGAACAGGACGTGCATCCAGCTTGTACAGAGTACCAGTATAGACACCCTTAGCCAACACCATTACACCTCTAGCTATTTTACATCCTCTAATTGAGAAAGAAACTTCTACACTAGCATCATTTAACTTACTGACAGAAAGAAGATTTCGAGCCAAATCTGGTATTTGAAGTATGCCACTAATACCTTTGACTCTCCCGTCAGGAAACTAAATTCTGACTCTTCCTCTACCAATGATCTCCAACGTTGAATCACTTTCCAAGTATACCTTTCCACCGTCATACTTCTCGTATTTAGAGAACCATTCTCTATTGGACGTCATGTGAAAGGACGCACCTAAGTCAACTAGCTAGACATCATCTGATGCCCGAATTGTCAAGGCTACTACAATTAATGCATCTGGATCACTTTGAGAATATTCATTGTCAGAAGAATTCTTCTTCTTCTTCTTCTTCTTACAGTCCTTTTAGATATGTCCAGGTTGCCCACAGTTCCAGCATCTCACCTTGAAATTTTTGCCAAGAGACTTTGATCTCCCTGCAGATTTGGATTTTCACTTCTTGTCCTTCTTCTTTCCTTTATCCTTTGGTCTACATCAAACAACAAGGGCCTCTTTGGCCATCTATGAAGACTACCTTCGCATCTCTTCAAATAGAAATGAGGCAACAACATCTTCCATCTTGAAAGAAGCAGTAGTGCTTCCAATGGCCATCACAATATGATCTTAGCTATCAGGTAACGAACACAATAGGAGCATGCAACGATCCTCCTCCTCTATCTTTACACCTACAGATGCTAGCTGAGTAACACTCATGTTAAATGAGTTCAGATGGTGTGCAATAGATGCACCTTATTCCATCTTCAAGGAGTATAACTTCTTCCTCAGGAATAGCTTATTTACCAGAGACTTTCCCTGATAAATATCACCAAGCTTCTTCCATAATGAAGCTGCAGACTGCTCCTCATGGATGTTCAAGAGTACAAAATTGGCTAGACCTAGTCTTATCAAACCTCTTTCTTTTCTATCAGCAAGATCCCAAGATTCTTGTATCATACTTTGTGGCTTAGTTCCAGACACTGCAATCTAGAGGTCTCTATCCACAAGCAAGTCTTCTATCTTGAGTTTCCATAACTCAAAGTTACTACCATTAAACTTTTCAATATGTACTCTACCAGATGTACTCACCATCTCAAACAGAAAAATGTTTTAACAATGGAAGACTCCCACTAAACCAGTATTAACAAGAAATATGATCTTTCCTACAAGGATAACACAACTGGCCAGACTCTAATACCACTTGAAGGGAAAAGAAAGGATAAAAAAATGACCCTAAAGTGCAAAATACATTCCCTTAACACTAATACAATAGAGGAGAAGAGCATACACAAGTTTCAATAGCATCTAAAATACTTGAGATCTATTACATTCAACAAAATGAATATTGCACTAATTTAGCATTCACAGATGACACAAGTATTTAACGTGGGAAAACCTTTCCAGGTAAAAAACCCACCACACCAAGCAAAGAATATTTTGTATTATAGTAATAACAATATTACATACAAATCATAGTCTTGCTTCTGTTCAGCTCACAACAACACTTACAAAATTATCTCACTGTTACTCTATTAATCCAACATACAGTTCGAGAAAAAACTTTCACTCCATACAATCATGTACTCGACTTACTTAAGTCATACGCTGCATTCAATTCTGTCAACCAAGTGCTGACTATTAGGTACAATAATCTCTGATCCAATTGCACCAATGATCTGCCCATACCGATCTACTTGCATTGAGCCACTCAGGCCATAACTTCTTTACCCAAATTGGGTCCTGTCCACCACCCTGAGCCGACCTGCAATAACTACTGCTATGACTTTGGCCTCTAGCCAATAATTGCTCTAACATTGGCCACATGGCCGCATCTCATTCATCTACTGCTTTTTTCATCGAGTCCAACTCGGTCAACCCTATCCACGAGCTCATCCGAGCTCTCCAAAGTCCTTACCATGCTACCACAGCCCTGCTGAGTTTGACTTGCGGTATGGCAGTGAGCTCGACCGAGCTCACCCCGACTTCACCGAGCCTAGACAAACCTTCTTACCGCGCTACTGCAACCAGCTTCAAGACTCATAAAGTCCAACTTGGTTAACCCTATCCACGAGCTCATCTGAGCTCTCCAAAATGCTTATCGTGCTACCGTAGCCCTATCAAGTTTGACCTACGGTATGGCGGTGAGCTCGACCGAGCTCACCCCGACTTCATCGAGCCTAGAAAAAATTTCTCACTGCGCTACCACAACCGGCCTGAAGACTCACCACGGTATGGCATTAGCCATCTTGGCTGACCATTGGTGGTCTTACCGCAACCACCATGGTCAGTCATTTGACTGTCTGTGGTATGGTGGTAACCGCTAGCTAGACCACTGGCGGTCTTACCGTAGCCACCGCAATTAGTCATTTGACTGTCTGCGGTGCGACGGTAGCCGCTAGACCCAACCGCAAGTAGTCTCGCTGTGCTACCACGGTAAGAGGACCCACCGCCTATAGTATGGCGATAACCACCAAGGCCGCTATAGAGACCGAAGCCAAAGCCAGAATGAGAACAGGGAACCAAACAAGAAGATGAAGACCGGAGCTGGAGCCGGAGCCAGAACGGGAACAAAAATAGGAACTTGTCAAAAGGTCAGTGAAAGGTTCCAACCCGGTTCCGCCTTCGACGAACACAAGGTAGAGCTAAGACAGAATGAAAAAAAAAGCGGAGGAAGCCAACCCAAAGACAAACAAAACAATAGGGAAGACAAGAACACAAAAGCTGAAGTCGGAGCTGAAGCCGGAATGGGAACAAAAAATGGAACATAGCGAAAGTCCAATGCCAGGTTGCATCCTAATTCCGCCTCCGACAAAACAAAGGAACAACACAAAATTTCGCCAAGGCATGAAAACGAGGACTTCAAGTTGGAAGTTGAGACACATTTTCTCAACATTCTTGACATATGATATTCATCTTGGTGGTAATGTTATGGTTTTCCTTCCCTAAGATGTGAATATTTTTTTCCTCGACTAGTCCTCTCTTAGTGGTTATCTCAAGTGTGATGTTCCCTAATGTGTGACCTTCCATTCTTTAAGCAAAACCCCTTTGATTATTTTTTGTTTACGTTGTCATTTTGTTCCATAAGTGTGTAGCATAAAGAGACTTTCTAGCCTTGTGAAGCAACTTTATTCCATGTGTCTAGCATAATGCTATTTGCTAGCCTTGTGAAGTCATTTTATTCAATAAATTTGTAGCATAATGCAACTTGCTAGTCTTGTGAAGTAATTTTATTCCATATGTGTCTAGCCTTGTGAAGCAATTTTATTCCATAAGTGTCTAGCATAATGCTACTTGCTAGCCTTGTGAAGCAATTTTATTTTATAACTGTCTAGCATAATATGGCCTGCTAGCCTTGTGAAGCAATTTTATTCTATGAGTTCCCAACATAATATAACTGGCTAGCCTTGTGAAGTAATTTTATTCCATAAGTGTCTAGCATAATGCAGCTTACTAGCCTTGTGAAACAATGATCATTTTTATGGGTACACACCCTAGTGAATATTGGACTTCACTAGATCTTGTGTGTTTCTCATCTTGGCCTTGGGGTTTACCTAGTTAATATTAGACTTCACTAGCCCTTATGAGTATATTTTATGGACACATATCATTACACAACTTGCTAGTCCATCTTTTTTCTTTTTCACATTAATTTTGACATTGGATGTTTGTGTATCTTGTATTGTCGATACACATGTGTGGATTCCTTTGTTCCTATATGTTGGTTTTCCATGGGATCTTAGATCTTAGGGGATTTTCCATCTCCCTTGATTATTGTTTGTCCCATATTTCTAACATTTGTGCACTTGGAACCCTCTTGGCATATATATATTTCTGTACTTTAGTGTGAGTATGAGCGTAAGTTCATATTCTCACTCAAGTACAAGCTAAATTTAGTGTAGAAAATTTTATGCCTTTACAATTTCACATTATGTTTGGGTCCCTTAATTTATTGGAATTAACTAAAATTCTAATTTACCAAAATATGCATTCCAAAGCCTTATTCTTACTATTTGCTGAAAGGGAAACTAAGATTAAATAAATACATTTAATAATTAAATTACCTTGAATCTTTTTGTGACCTAGAAATATAGGCAAGGACCAATTCATCTAGGGGTGAATAGGTCCCCTTTATGAACAAGGCCTAAATTAAAATATATTTTTGGTGACATTTTAATGACCAAAATTCAAATTGTAAGTGTTAGCTTTTGGAATCTAATTTTTAGAAAATTGGATAAACACTTATAAATACCTACTCATTTTATCATTTGAAATATAGGATTCAAGAAGAAATATATAGACACACCTTCTATGCATTCAAGAGAAAATGTTATTGTCAAGAGTATTTAAGAGCAACATTATCAATCAATTGTAGCAGCAATTAAGATCCTAACATCATTTCAAAGTTTATGTGTGTTCATGTTGTCTTGTTAAGGCTAACAAGTGTTGTAAGCATTCAAGTATTAAAGAAAATCCATCAAGCAAGATCCAAGACCCTTGAAGTGATGTGTTTGTCTTCAATCCTTCAAAGAATCTATTGAAGGGTGGTGAGTTTTAGAAAATTGTTCATTCATCATTTCCTTTCTTTCCATTTTAAGGTTTTTATAATTGACATTACCATTGTGAAAGTGGGAACACTATTCAAGGGGTTTGATTAAGGAAAATCCCTATATGGCATAAACATTTTTCCCTCTTTGTGTATGTGTAGATTATAGATGGAAGAAAGGTTAAGAGATGTTGAAGATCAATTTTGCATTGTTGCATTTACTATCATCATTCTTGTCAACCTGCAAAAATTGAGTTGCACAATTCATTTCTAACATTTTGACAAATTTGTAAGTGTGTCGCCAAAAAGTGTATACCTTGGTAATTTTTCACTCATTTTGGCCTTTTTCACTGGTTTTTGGCCTAGTTTACCTTGATTTAGTCTTGTAAGGTTGCAATTCAACAATAACCTAATAGTGTTTTACCAAGGTGTTGTGACACATTTCCACACTTTTCTAAGACCCTTTCAACATAATTAACCTAAATAATACATTCTTACACCTTCCTAAGCCCTAAGATAAATTGTTGTAAAGTGTTCTTTTTTATTTTCATACTTATTTAGGCTTATCACCCCTAAATTAACCCTTCTTCTATGCTAATTTTCCCCTTTAATGCATATTTAGTCCCGACCTAAGTGTGTTTTGGGAGGCAAACCTGATTAACTTCAGTAAACACAAATTAATTCCCGACCACCACTAAAATTTTCCTAGGTGGACTACATCACCACTTTGGACGACCTAGTCCCTTTAGGCATAAAATTCAAATTTTAATTAAGATTCAACGAGAATTTTCTTCTTAAACCCTAGGGTTGGCCTATTAGGTTGCATTTTGGGAAAATTAGGGTTTCACATGTACAAATAAGGGTTTTCATTCTCATTTTGCTTCTTCTTCACACACGCAAGCTCATTTTCCCACTTCACTCAATCTTTAAGCATCCAAGACTTCAAAAGAAAGAAAACAAGCATTAGGGTTTTCATAAGCCATCACCATTGGAGCTGCTCATGCATGTTGCAAACCATAAACAAGAAAGATTTGGTAAACATTTCTATTAAGTATCATTCAATCTTACATTCCTTTGCTTTCATCTCATTTGGGTTTAATCACCTACAAAGGGGTTTGACTTAGGCAAACCCCTATTTCCTAACCCCAATAATTTCTTGATCTTTGCATGTGTTTACAGGTTTTGATGTAGATTTGGTGAAGTACAAAGTGTTGCAAGAAGTACCAATATTCTCTTTAAGTCATATCCAAGCCTCAAACCCTAGGAAGGACAAGAAGACAAGCTACATGTCACTTTCAGGAGTTCTTGTCATGGATTGCTGCAGAAAAGGGAAACATCAACTGGGACCCACAAGATGAAAGTCTAATTCCTTGAAAATCTACAAGAGGACTAGGTCCCCCCTATTGGCGACCTTGTCCTTGTGCTAGGCCCGAAAAAAGGGTTTCTATATTTTTGGGCACGCATTTCCCTACAACCTGTTTTGGCAAAATTTCTAGGTTGGAGGACTAGGTCGCCCTAGTTGGCATAAGTGTCATTTTGCTTAGTTTAGGCATTTTTTAGGAGATTCTAGGATCATTCATTTGCCACATCACTTTCCCAGGTACACACATTTTGTCCTCCTCTTTTATTTTCTAGAATACACACATTTTAGGTCATTTTAGAGTAGTTTTGCATTAGTTTAATTTTTGTTTCATTTGCATTACATACATTTAGATTAGCATCATTTTACTTTCAATTCTAGCCACACATTACACACACCTATCATAACCTTCATCAATTAGCTTCCCCCCTTTGAATGAAATTGCCCAAAACCGTATCAATGTAGAGGAGAGAGTGTCATTCCTAACCGCCCAACAAGGGAATCCTCTTGCCCTTGTTAGCATACATTTTTGGTGGTTCAGTAAGTGGAAAAAAAGAAGCTTAGATCCAACGCAAGAGGACCCAGAAAGTTGATCAAGACCCCCTTTCAAAGACCCATTCACCATTGGGCGAATGAGTCCTTATAGGCACATCAAAACCAATTTTTCTAAGCAGGTTTGTTGTCATCTCAACTTCCCAGATCAACTTGAAAACTATTTTTTTTGTATATCAATTGTCAAGGTCTTGCATTTTATGTATTAGGGCATATAAGAGCATTCGTTTAATCATTTTTAAATATTTCCAATCCATTCTAATCCCCCATTAGATGTAGATTTAGGTCTGATTGATTCGCCATTGAGATTGAAAGTTAATATTTTCACCTTGTGATCTACATCCTAATGAAATTTGGAAAAAGCCATGTTTGCATCCTAGATTCTTTGTTTTGGACCTAGGGTGTACTTTTTCTATACTTCAATTTATATTGGTCTTTTGGATAAATTCATGAAATTATATAGGTTTGCATGCAATTGAATTATTTAAGAGGGTAGCATATGGGTACAATATGGATAATGGGTGTTTGAGATATGTTTATCTACTAGAGGTAGTTGTGTTCTATTGCTACATAGTATGATTTAAAGGTGATAAGATCATATTATAGTGCTCATGATGATATCAAATGATAATAAACATTATAAATTAATAGGAAATATTTGGTGAGCACATTGCCTATGGTTAGATGATTGGGTCTAATGGTGCCAATGGGTGCAAATTGAGATATGATTAAATTAAAATAACTTAATTTAGTACTAGATGAGGATAAGGGTTAGTGCAGGATCATGAGGGTCCAAACTAGGCCCTTAAGTGGTAATAAAAATTCACAAAAGCTGAGTTAGACAACTTGAAATAAATATTTGAATAGGTTATTAACATAATTTGAAAAATATATAAGAACAATTTAATTTGTAGAAAATTGAATTTAGTTTCTAAGATACTAGTCCTCTTTTCTAAAAAAGTAAATGTATTTGGTGAAATTTTGAAATTTCAATATAGTAGTACTAAATTTTTCAAGAAAAAATAAAATGCATGTGTATGTCTGACCAAATAATTACAAGAAAAAAATAATATATTATTTCTAAACTTTAAATATAAGTAGAGGACACATGCCTGTATTTGCCACATTTCTTTTATAATTTTTTTGCATGTAAATAATTAGTTATTAATTTTTATTAGAAATTTTAAAAAATTATTAAAATTTGTTTTCCTGACCACCATAACTTTGTAAAAAATTGATGACAATCATTTTTCTTTATCATATAGTATGGGAAGCATAGAATTTGTTGCATCTTTCACATTCAAAAATGTGAAATCGTTTAAGAATTTTAGATTTTTTCAATCAACCTATCAATCAGAACTTTAGTCAAAATCAATGTAGAGAATCAATAATAATTATCTATTTAATTCCAAATAAGTCATATCTTATATTGTGGAAAGATAATTTTTTTATCAACAAACCCTTTTCGTTTCATTAAATTTAGATAAAAAGCGTCTTTAGCCACTTTTGGGTCGTATCACCACTTTTTGGACACCCATGATCCTGCACTCACCCATAAAGCTTGTGGTGGTTATATTTATAAATATAACATGGTGTATATATTTTAAGAGAGATTTTATCATGAATTATTCTATGAGTCGGTGGTCTTATCTAGTGAATAGCTTCCACCATTCCTTATTATTGGTCAATGACATTTCTAGATTGACTAATGTAAAGCCCCTCCTTAAATTGATTAATACATCATAAAAGATTATTTATTCCATATGTATAAATTTGTATAGGATTTATATTGTATACAAAATTTATGAAGGGAAAGCTACATCCAATTCATTGGTATCTATCTTGGCATTAACACTCACTAGAACTATAGTTCCTTATATTTTATAAAAAATTTCCTGAACATATTAATGGGTTTATTCATGAAGTTGTGCCTATTTAAGGGATATTATATATTAATCACATTTATTTTATTAATAATAAGGAATAAGAGGAGCTACATACTTTGGGGGAGAAGGGTATAGAGAAATTTAAAGAAAGGGGAATTATCTCATCAAATACATTTTATATATTTATTTTTTCTCTTTTGGAGGATGATTTGTATATTAATAGATTGAGGATGAAACCACTCAAAGCTTAAAAATTAAAGAATTAAATCCTTTTATTTTCCTTTATGAACAATAACCCATAACTCAAGAAGAATATAATTTATTTATCAAGGACACCCATTATATTAAACTACTATAAAACTAGAGGAAATAAATAGTGCTTGTAGGCATGCAAATAATCCTAAATAACATAGTGCATCCAATTTTGATCCACTATCATTAAATTCATCCATTAATCAAATAAAGCCGTTTGTTGGATTAATTCACCAATGTTCATCTAATTTAATTAAATGAATCAATTTATCCCCAAAGGCCTCTTATTTGATTAAATAAATCAAATGATTTAAATCAAATCCCCTAACCCACTCAAAATTAATTAAATTATGAATTAATTAACATTAATCATTTCATAACCCTCATTACCCATTCTCTAGGTTTTGACTCAACCTTGGTCAAAGCCAACCCTTAATTAACCAACCCACTTGTACATGAAAATCAATTCTTTTAATTAACTAATTACCTCATTTATCCTCTCAAAAGTATATTCTAGGGAATATTGCCTCATTAATTTCCTTTATTTGACTTTCTCACCCAAATAATTTCCCTCCAAAACATCTCAACCAATTTCATTTAATTCCTATTACACCATTTTCAAATTTTCAACCATCTTCATTCACTTCTCTTCCATCCTCCTCCACTCATACATTTCCAAAAATATGCTCCACCCCCATCCAATAGAATTGTGACACTTGGCACATTCTCATTGGATCTCAATTTATCCCACATTCATCAAATCCTCTAATTCTTCAACCCTTGAATTCTATAAATAGAAGCATCCTTTTCACAATATGGATCCATAACTTCATGTATCATCACTATAGGCATTTCACTTCATAGCTTTCATCATATCCATCATTTTCAAGCATAGTTTCATCACTTGGCATCAAACTTACACTTAGATTATAAAAAAAACCTCAAGCTTATCAAAGGGATTCGAAAAGGGCTTATTTGCACATCAAAGGAGCACCACTCCCCCTATGGGATGGAGGTTTAGCTAGTTTAATTTAGATTGCATGCTATCCTTTGTTAGTTTCTTGTCATTTTCATGTTTTCTCTTGAATTTGGCTAAAAAATTTCACAGGGAACACTAGATTGATCTTTCTAACATGTTTAAAAATTGTTTATTGATCTTATGTTAGTCTGTGTAGGTTTGGTGTTTAGATTTTGGCGCTAGAAGGAGGACTGGCATCTTAATTTATGGTTTTTGCTTGTTTTTTCTATTTTTTGCAGACATAGGAACACAATGCCTCCTTTATGCATTTGCGAGCTCATAGAGCGTTGCTTTTGATATCCAACGTCACCATCGCAGAATCACATCACACATGCTCACCTCTGTCACATCAAATTTGATTCACCAACACTTTTGAAATCTTCTATCTTTTGTCTAAAATTATTTTGCTAGAGAGCGTTGCTTTTACTGTAGCACCACATTCATGTTCTTCACCTTCTGTAAAGCACCACTTCTGCTTTTACCAAAGTGTTGATTCTTCTTTTCAACACCACATTTGATAGTTGCAGAGTGTCACATTTACAGTGCATCATCGCTTTTGCAAGGAAAGGAGGAAAACCAAGTGGGAGGCTTAAAAGCATTTTTTAATACTCTTTGTAATAGCTTAGGTCTTCCATTTCTGCATTTTATTTCTTGTTCTAAGACCAACTAGATCAATTTAGGCTTAAAATTAATCATCAACTCAAGCTTTATAAAATTTGTTTAAAATTGAACCTTAGATACTTATTAGAATTTGGATTTTGAACCAAAATTGAACAAGCAACTTCATACTTAGTTTTGGTGCTATAAAAAGATCTCATCATTTTTTTGAGGATTAAAATGAACTTATGTTTTCTTTGTCTTGTAATATTCTTTGTAAATTGTGTCATTTAAATGTGTATACACTTCTCTCACACCTTCCACTGACCTTGATAATCAAAATAATTTTAGTGACATTGGTTGTCTAAAAGATTACCTACACATTTCAAATTTGGAGCTAAAATGGAACAATCATGTGAGTGTGAAGGAAAGGCATTATGTGTGCTCTCTCCTAGTTCTTTACGCAATATAGGTGGTCAAACTATAAATTTACTTCTTCACTATTGTTTATCTTTAGAGGGCCTGCCTTGGTGGGAAAAATTAATCACTCCAAGGGAATGACCCATACGGTAACGAGCTAAAGCCAAGCTACTCCCAACCAGTATATAAATTTGAATTCTGTAGGAAATCTTAGCATTATGGGTGCTCCTACAAACAATAAACTAACTCTTGCCACTTGTGTGGCCACCTAAACGGGTGCCTTGATTAAGAACCAATTTTTCCTACTATTTTTTGGTGCAAGAATGGTCATTCTCAAGCCACTCCACAATTGTACTATTCAAAGTAGAAACAAAATAAATCCTTTTGATATCCAGATTTTAAGGATTTTGAGATTTGGTGGTCCCAAGAAGTGAGTGACGTGGAGGGGAGCTAGTAGACTGCCAAATTTCTAGCTATTCACTCTGTCTCGGTGTTTGGAGAAATCTAAGTGGAGACTCAACAAATATTGTCTTTTCTATCCTAGGGTCATGCAATCTATGTGTCATTCAAAATACATTGCTTGGATCTAAAATTTTGAAACAAAAAATCAATAAAGTCCTCAAAAATTCAAACTCTTTGGAAAGAACAAATATCTTTGAAAAGGTCCACATATTATTGCTTATCCCTAGGGATTCTATCCTTAGAGGCTTCTAAGTATTTGGGCCCATATCTCAATTTGTTCTCTCCAAAGCCAACATAGGAAAACCGTGCCTTTGATTCTTTGATTTTCACATAATGGACCTTGTGGAATGAAAAGGAATTGAGACATAGACACTTAGTTTGAAACGATAAGAAAGAAAGTGTGGATGTGGTTAAAAGAATCCATTAAGCAAAGATAAAAGACAATTGGACCCCACACATGTGTTTGTTCAAATGACTTCTTGCAAAATCAAAATCCCAAAACCAATATCTATCAATCATAAGCATCTTAGTCCAAAGGTCCTCAAGAAATTCATTTCAACACTTTGTGAAGTTAGAGATAGATTGGTGTACAAATTTTGCAAACATGCTTCAAAGAACAATCCAAACTTGTACTCATTCTATTATTGTCAAAATCCAAGTCTTTTTCAATGTTTTTAGTTTCTCACATAGGAGGTATAGTGTTTTGTTCAATATCTTGGTCTTGTAAATGAAGTCTCTCTAGGTTCATCTAGGATGGAAAAAATCAACCCCTTCACTTGTCTTCATTATCAATCAAATCCCATCTCACAAACAACTTGTAGAACCTTGGAAAAATATTTCATGCTAGAATTTTGGTAAATCCTTCAAATCAAATAAAAAACATCTTTGTTTAGCTAAATATGTGTGGATGAATCCTTCTTCAAATATCTAGTTGAATTATCACCTTTGTGGACAAATTTACTCCAAGATAACATCTAACATGTCATGATTTATGAGTCCATTATCCAAATCAAATCAAACCAAATCCAAAATCAACATCCAAAAATCCTAAAGTCTAGTATTCCTCCAAGGTTCTTGAAATTTTAAGCATCCATATCATTCACCCTTCATCATCACCCTCATTTGATCCTTAATCATCTTATATTTCTTTTTGTGCCTAAAGTTTAGACCAACCTAATGAGTTAGCAGTTTAACTCATATTCCCCAAAGTTGATCCTTATTTTATGGTCCAAACAAGATCTCAATACAAGAAGACCATGGAGAAAAACAAGGAAAATTCACCATTAAGTGATCTAAGAGAAACTGCTTCTGAATTCAACCCAAGGGAATCAATCAACCCTTCACTTAATCCCTCTTAATTACCTCAAGATTCTCAAGAAGGAGGGTGCCAAGTGGAGGATGTCACCAACAATTTCAAAGCGATGACTCAAGACAAAATACTTGAAATAATCCAAAGTCCTAAAAACCACAAGATTGTCAACACACTGATGAGGCTCAATCCCACACAATACATGTTGGCATTGGAAAAATAAGGGGATAAACTCCATTCCAATTTTTATTTTAGCACTATTGTAGAAAAAACTCTTGGGATTATACCTCAAGGATCATTCATGTCTTGATTCCCAAATTTCATCCAACCCATCCCACAACCAACATCATCTCATGTGCCAAGTCAACCCATGATTACCAAAGGGAGTTCATTTCTCCATGCTCTTCAAATAAATCCCCTTGTCATTAACCAAAAATTGGAGGAAAATACCATCTTAGGTATGCCTAGCACCGTCCCGCAAGACCCAAATCATCCATATGTCCCACTCATCTTTCATGATACAAACAACCCCTCCACCTTTTTTGCAATAGCAACATACCCTCTTGATACACAATGTTCTCTTCCTATGATATCACAAGGACAAGTGGATATGTTTGCACAAGTATGAAATTTTGATGCATCATCCTCACTTTTACAAGGGAACACACCACCAATCTTCCCATCATTCCCGCTATTTCCATCATTGTCCACACCTAATCAAGGTATGGGGAAAATCCTTCCATCTAACCCACCAATTCTAAATAAAACAAGTCAAATCAACAAATCCATCATACCAAATCCTTTAGATATACCACCGACATCGCAACACCAGGTGACACTGTGAAGAAATTTTTTCCTTTGTATATTTTTTATCTTTTGGCTTTATTTTATCCTCAGGAAGATCCTTGCACAAGAAGTTTGTATTTTTTGCCAAACGCGCAATGCACCACGTTGTGGTTGCACGTCTCTCAACAAACATTTTCTCTTTAGTCAGAAATAGGACCACGTGTCGATTTGGCAGGCATTTTCTTATTTTCACATTTTGTAGAGATGAAGTTGTCCACCCTTTTCACATGTCACCCCTTTGCGTTGTAGCTCTATAAAGTAATTTTCAACTCGGAGTCCATTGGATTGCACTGTACCATTTCTTCCAGTAAAGAGATATGAGTTTGTGCCGCCAAATACACTTGGGTGATTGATAGTACTATTGTCAGACCATATTTTGGGATCAAAGCAATTACAAGAGCCAATCCTTTTAAAATATCTAAATGAGATAAATATGGTAGCTAGAAAAGATCTAGAGCCAGATTTCTAAGCTATCAAGTTTTGACGTCTAGAAACCATTAAATTTGGAGGAGGTCGACACTTTCTCTTCTAAGGCGGCATATATTAGAAACGACAACATGAAGCAGGAGTTCCAAAAAAGAGTTTCTCGATTGGAAAAGTGTTCTTTAGTTTTCTTAGTCAGAAGAAGAATTTCTTTTAAAATTTTATAGAATACTACTTCACTCTACATGCTATGTCCATTTTATGATCAAACTACTATCAAATTCGATCCAAGCTTTGTTTTAAAGTTCATTAGAGTTTGAAATACAAGTTATTCTGAAGAAATACTTGAAACTGTGCATGATATGGTCTATTTCAATATTTCTTACATTATATCTTTGTCCAAAATAGAACACTGTGTCTTGCTGATCTAAATAGTTTTGTTTATTCTATTTCCATGCTATTTGTGTATATGAATGAATTATAAACTTTAGAAACTGTACTATGTCATTGGAATTCTCCATTTTCTTTGTAAGGCTATCATTTTTTTTATAATATGCTATATTAAGTGGAAGGGTTTGTATTTATTTTAGAATGTTTTTCTATTAAGTCTGGAACTTCTATGTTTGATTCAGATCTTAATACACATTTCCTAAGGGTCGATTGAATGACTACATCTGTGCTTGTATCGAGCCTCTACTATTCGTTCTCCTCCCATCAATGAAGGGAAGTGGTGTTCTGTGTCTCTAATGTCACTCATAGAGGGAAGTTTGTGATTTTGAAATGTTGTAAAAGCATTGGCGCATCGCCATCTTTTATGTTTTACTATTTACATTTCTTTTTCTCTTTTTCCAAACTCAGAGAAGAGCCGTATTTCTATAAAAATCCCGGAGGTATCAGTGAGACACATATTGTCCCCCCACTCACTGAATTTCCCATAAGACTATCGAAGATGAAGAATCTTTTATGATCAACAATTATTTTTCTGGCACGCCCGGTGGGACCTATTCCAAAAGCCTGATTAGAAAACAAAAATATCACTAGATCAGACCGGAGGAAAGAAACTGAAAGTTTCATGCTCAAGGTTGAAACAAGATCATGATCGAAGGGTAATTTTCAGTACTCTTAGTTACCAACTTCGGTACCTAGGAGATGAAAGTCATAGGTTGTGTATCATCGATAAGAATTAGAAGACTAAGAAGTAGGAATCTAGAGTTTAGAGCTTTGTCTACTCCGTCTAGAGGCTGAAGTTTCCAAATAAGAATACTAGTTATCCAATTCACATGAATCTTTTCTTTATGGCCCATTTACCCCCTCCTGCTCCTATAAACTTTGTAACTTGGGACAATGGTAGCCCACTATAGCCACTTGGTCCTCTCAATTTTTGGCCCACCATACCTGGTAATACCCTCAACGCCTTCCAAAATTTTTGGGAGAGGATTTTAAAACCCCTTCTGAACACCTTCAAGTTGTGGCAGAGGTATGTAGGGTGCACAATATCATGGAGGAAAATATTGCTATGACATTACTAGCCGCTTCGTTCAAAGGGAAATTTCAAGACTGGTACAGATCTTTGGCTTTAGATTTTATCACTTCATGGGATGGTCTCAGAAAGAAGCTTTTCAAATGATTTTAAGAGAAGGGAGATCATTCTTCACTATTGCATCAACTGATCACCATCAAGAGAGCTCCACATGAAGCTATGAGCAACTTTAACACTAGGTTTAACAAAACTTGTCAGAGGATCCCGATAATTGCATGACCTCGAGCTGCTATGGATTTCATGTTCTTTCTAAAAGCCATTAATTAAAATATAAAAATACAAATAACTTCCATGGGAGGAGATACTTTACCCGATGCCTACGACCTGGCAGTCCACATCGAGAATAGTTTGGTAGATGTAGGAAAAATTCTCCCATGACCTCCGATGCCCATCTTTCCTAAAATCTCAGACGCCTTGTTCCAACAAAAGTCTTCTCTAAGTACTCTAGCGACCCAAAGATCAAGATTAGATCCACCCAAGTCTATGTATGTTTACCCTACCGCCAGGTACATCAATTTCTTCCTCTGTGACAATGCACCTTAATGACATGACAAGCTTGATGTGATCTTTCGCTAATGAGCTAGTTCTCATGAAGAGGCAACAAGAAACTCCTCCAAAACAAGCAAATCAGACATACCAAGGGGCTAGACCTTTCTATCAACATAATCAATAGAGTACATATCAAGGATCTTCAGGTTGGGAAGGTCAGCAAGCAACTGCTACCAATCAAAATAGTCCCAATTACTATGTTGTTGCAAATTGTCAAAGATAGCCAGGTCAAAGAGTTGATACCAAACCAAAAAAACCTGGCAGATGATGAGAATGCATGGTTTTTTCCTTCCAATGATAGTCACATGCCTTGAGATTTCCCTAGAGGAAAATTGCAACAGGCAATAGCGGAGAAGATAAATAAAGGCATACAACTCAGTGTAGAGGAATATGAATCCCTCAAAATGGAGAACACTCGATTTAGAGCGCAAATGCAAGGCATGTCTATGGAACAAGAGATGGACATAGCACCCGATCAGGCACTTTTCTCTTGGATGGAAGAACAAGACTCAATTTTTATGAATGAAGCCCTAACAACTAGCCCTCCAAGGGTACAATCAGATTACAATACCAGATCCAAGAGAAGACTCACTAGGGAGTATGTGCCAAAATCCCTCCCTTATTCCGAGCCTCGTCAACTACCATCATCTGAAGGACAATGGTCCCAATAGGTTGTTTGGTTGACTATTCAACCAAGTTCAGAATGACAGATTCCGTTGGTACTCTACAGATTGTCTGATAAAACTGATAAAACATTCAATCCATTCACAATGGATCGCCTTCCATAGAAGCTCAGGGAGATTCCACCATTTATACCCAAGGTCCAGCTATTTGGAATGCTTAATGTAGTAGAGAAGATGAAGAAAGTGCTCACTAATGTGTCTCAATGGGACGTAATATCCATCCCTGAGCAAAGGTCATTGCTTGAAGGAGAACTAAGAAATGGAGAACCAAGGTCGCACACGGAGAAAGTTCCACCATGTAATTTGAATGAAGTTGAAGTCCTCACATCAGATCCCAAAAATACAAAGGTGGTAGCCTATACAAATGATGTAGAAAAACTAAAAGGGGGAGAGGTAAGTAAGCCAAATCCCACTCCTTTCTTTTTAACATTAATCATGGGGGAAAATCTTTTGCATAATAATATGATTGATTCGGGAGCTAGTACGACAGTCATGCCGAAGCAAGTGGTTGATGCCTTAATGCTCAAGTATGAACCTTTGGAAAATGGAATCATGTAGCTGGATGGAAAGAAAGTTCTGATGGTCGGTCAGATAAAAGATTTATCTTTAACTCTTTTTTCATTTCTAAGCTAGATGGTCTCGCAAGAGGTAGTGATAGTCGACATTCCTCCGATCTTCAGAATGTGTCTCTCTAGATATTTCACTGTAAAGATGGGCGGATATTTGGCACTTGACTGGTCTCACTTGATACTAAGGACTAAGCATAGAGAAAAGATGAAAATTCTTTCAGAATCTCTACATTCCAAGCACATGGCAGATAATGTTGTTCTTTGTTTTGAGGCTGCACATACTTCATTTTCAAAACAAGAAGGGTACTGCATTGAAATGTTAGAAGAGGGAGAGGACACAAGTGAATGGACCCTCGAAGACGAGATCCTCCTTAACCAGTTCATCGATTCTGACCCATTTGGAAATTTCCATGCCACAAGACTGGGTACTTATGTCATATTTGATGATGACATGGTCCATCCGAAGTTGATGGAAGATCGGGTAAGCTACAATGATCATGGATAATGACTTATGGACCTTGTAATTTGATAGTGTTAAATGTAAAGACAGTTCTCGAGTAGGAGTCCAATTGCTATCTTCGATAGGATTTGAGACCCTTAAGGCCTATCATTTCCAGTTTCCGTGCTCAAATAATGATGCAGAGTACGAAGTCTTAATCCATGACCTTTTCCTTGCCGAGAAGATGGGTGTGAAAATATTATAAGTATATGGAGACTCCAAGTTGATAGTAAGCCAAGTCCATCGTCAAGAAGCAACAAAAAATACTAGGATGAAGGCCTATAGACATTGGATATGGGACTAGATTGAAGGTTTTGAAGCTTTCAATGTGCAAGTTATTCCCTGCTCCCTGAATGATGTAGCATATTAGATGGCTTCTATCGAGTCATAGTTTGAGCCTGTTTTCGACTCTAAACAAAGTGCAATCCACATTGTTGTCCGACCATCAATTCTCGAAAATGAACAAAACTAGCAGGTATTTGAAGATGATGTCCAAATAGCCAATTTTTTTCAAAGGTCTGAATGATTTTCCAACCATTCGGAATCAGAGTTTCAACCATCTAAAGGATAGGTCATTCAACTAAAAGGAAATAAATTGCCTTGGGGTTTGATTTCCCTCAAGAATCTTTTTAATTATGAAGATGTGAGGAATGGAAAGCAACAGTTCACAATCGATGAAAAGGACTACGAAGAGTTGGATGTCGGCAATGGGAAAAGGCTGAAAGTTGGGAGAAATGTACAATGGGAAGATAGAGAAAGACTGAGGAATCTATGTTCCAAGTATGAACCTGAGTTATTGCATGGACTTACGATGATCTCAGAGGATACGATGTTGGTATAATTTAGCATACCATCAACTTGGTGGAGGGGTTAAAACTTGTTTGATAGAAACAAAGGCCTGTCAATATAAAACTTGAAGCACTGATGGCACAAGAGCTCACTAAAATGATCGAGCCCTGAATCATTTATCTGATTAAAAACTCAACTTGGGTGTCTTATCTGGTACCAGTTTGGAAGAAGAATGATGACATCAAGCTTTGTGTCAATTTTTGGGAGTTGAATAAAGCCTTGCTAAAGGATCATTACCCCTTGCCGTCCATTTAGCAAATCTTGCAAACAGTGGCCGGGTCTGAGATGTTCTCATTACTCAACAATTTTTTGAGGTACAATCGAGTACTTGTCAAGGAGAGTGATCAACACAAGACAATGTTCACCACTAAGTGGGGAATGTTCGCATATGCAAAGATGCCATTCAGACTCTCAAATGCTGGTACGACCTTTCAGCGAGCCATGGACATTGCTTTTGCAGGATTGATTAATTTCGTCATTTTAATTTACCTGGATGATTTGACCATCTTTTGAAAGGTGGAAGTTGATCATTTTGAACACCTAGAGTAGATCTTTCAGAGGTGCCAAAAGTTTGGGATTTCTTTGAATCCCAAAAAATGTGTTTTTAGAGTACGTCAAGGTAAACTTCTTGGCTTTATGGTGTCCAAGGAGGGAATTTCAATAGAATCCAAAAGAGTCAAGTCCATATTGAATTTTCATTTACCACTAAATAAAAAGGGGCTATAGTATTTCTTAGGGAAGATTGATTTTGTCAGTCGTTTCATCTCTGACTTTGCAGGCATCGCCAAGCCCATTACCATGATGCTAATAAATAATATAATTTTCAAATGGACTTCTGAAGGCAAAGAATCTTTCGAACAAATAAAGAAGGGTATTTCTGCTACTCCAGTATTGGCCTATCCAGACTTCTCTAAGGATTTCTTGTTATATGGAAACATTGAACACCATAGCATAACATCCGTGTTCACTCAAAAGGACGAGAAGGAGAATGGAGAGCATTCGATTGATTTTCATTCAAGAACTCTTAAAGGATATGAAGCTAGATATAACTTTGTAGAAAAATAGGTGTTTGCCATTGCCAAGAGTCTCAAAACGTTTCGACACCTAGTGTCAGCCAATAAGATTACTATTTTGGTTGCTCACCCGAGTGTAAGGGAATATATCACAAAGGGAGAGATAACTGAAAAAAGATCCAATTGGATCACAAAAATCCTAGAGTATGATGTGGACATCAAACCAACCAAGCTTGTGCGAGGAAGAGGCCTATGTGAATATATTGCACAAGAGTCAAGTTCAGAACCCGACAAAGAGATTGATTAGGTTTTTTTGTACCAGTTCGAATCTAATGAGTCAGAAAATATACATGTAGAAGGGATGTTACCTGATGAACTTTCCCCCCAAAAAACAAAGATACTATCAACTGCAATGCACCAAGTATGTATTAATCGAAGGAATTTTATTCAAAAGAAACTATGATAGCGTGTTGCTTCGAAGTTTAGATAAATATCAGTCAGATAACATTTTGACATAATTTCATAGAAACTCTACCGAAGAGCATTTTCCTGCTAAAACCATTGCTCTAAAAATTATGCGAGCAGGATATTATTGGCCCTCAATGTTTTTAGAAGCACACTGTTTGGTGCATAAATGCACGCAATGTCAATTCTTTGCTAGAAAGAGAAAGAATTTTGCTTTTCCTTTGAGTCCGATTGTAACTGAGGAACCTTTTGCTCAGTGGGGTTTAGATTTTTTCAAAATGATAAATCCTATCTCTAGTGCTAGTCACAAGTGGATTCTCATGGAAACTGATTATTTTACAAGATAAAAATAAGCTGTCTCCTTGAAAGGTGCTACAAAGGGTGAGATAGTTAACTTTCTAGAAGGGTTGGTGACTAGGTTTGGTTCACCAAAGACCATCATATCCAACAATGCTAGGGCCTTCATAGGTTTGAAGGTATCAAATTTTTCCATTAGGAATGGGATCTATCTCAAGACCTCTTCAAATTACTACCCACAAGGGAATGGTCTAGCAGAGTCAACAAATAAAAACCTAATTAGGTCAATCAAGCGCATTGGGCCTGAACGAAAAAGGGAATGGCATGAACTTCTACGAGCCACTCTGTGGGCAGACCGAATTACACCAAAATAGATCTTGAAGAAATATCCTTATGAGTTAGTCTATGGAAAGGAGGTAGTTCTTCCTGTTTCTATGGAGCTACTTGCAGTGCAATTACTGAAAGCCCTAGAAATAGAGGAAATCGGTGATATGGAGGTATGGATAGCCGAACTTCTCTAATTGGAGGAAAATAGGGAGAAAGCTTTTGAAGCTATGAGAAACTGCTAGCAAACAGTGAAGCGCTGGTTCGACAAAAAAACTTCCAACCTAGATTTCTAGGAAGTGAGCTTAGTTCTAAAATACGATGAGCGCACCGTGAAGCAAGGACAACATACCAAATTCAAAGCATTGTGGAAGGGTCCCTTCTGAATTAGTGCATGCAAAGAAAGGAATAATTATGAATTAGAAGATATGGAAGGTAATGCTTTGGGGATACTAGTGAATGATATTCATCTAAAACCATTCCATTAAAGTACGACATTCTTTAAAAAAATTCATAGATATGTACCATTTGTAATTTTTTTGTAAAAAGCTTAGGTTTTTAATTTTAAGAATAAGTGAGAGAACAAAAGAAGTACGGAAATATATTATATTGTATATTTTGATCAAATTTAGAGTATTGGGTAGCTCGAGGCTTAGTTTTTGGCAAAAAAGCTGTATTCGAGCCAAACCCAAAAGTGGGTATTCGAGCAAAATGCAAAAAAGGACAAAATGGAGGTATTTTTACAAAAAGAAACAGAAAAAGGAAGGCCTCCAACTATCATTATAGGGGCTTGTTTCCCATATCATTCTTTCCTTTCTTTTCTTCTTTTTTCAGGTAGTAGGGACAAAATTAATGAACGCCGACCTCATTCTACATAGCCGAAGACGACAAGTTTGAACTGCTTTTTGAAGTCATACTGAGTGGGAGCTTCGTCAATGACATACTCTCAAAGGAGATAGGTAGCAGAAAGTAGAGAAAAGGCACGGTGGCTATTCAGGTCCATGGTGTGAAATTCACTGAGAAAGGGAAGCCAAGGCATTTCCATGCCATGATCGACAAACCTGTAGAGGTCCATTATGGTGGGAATGCTGACACCAGGGATAACAACTTGTACTATTTCACCAAGCCCTTCCAGAAGAGAGGCGTCGAACATGCCATGACATAACTCAACTATTTTAGCCTTGGTGATGTTTAGGTCCAGTAGAGAGGCCACAAAATGGGACATGGCATTGTAATTGGTGTGCATCTAGTTCTTGTCTTCAATAAAGTCCATGCCCATGACCCACCAGAAGGAAATTACCCCTAGATGGTCACATTTATTTACCAGGCGCTTAATTCTCTCACTTGTAACCTCCCCGGTGAAGGCATATTGTGGCCTACGAGGGAGAAGGCAGATGGGAGTACCCAAACCAATAGTCATGGTTGGAACAGTAAAGCATAAGGTAATATTGCGGGTGGAAATAAGATAGCTAAAATTTGAAGTTTTTCTTTTTCAAATGAATATGGCCTTTGAAGTGGCATAGCTATTTATAAAAAAGAGGTGCTAGAATGGCTAAACAGTGGAAGTTCTATTTTTGGCCGGATGGTAATGGGAAATGTTGAGCCAGCCAGTAAATGAAGAATAGATCCTATGGAAAATCTATCAGAAGGTTGGAAAATTAATGTTTGGACGTTGAGAGTAAATGCCTATATGAGCTGATTTTTGACATTTATCCTTGGCTACCATCAACATTGGCCAGCTTGCATGAGTGAAAGGACATGGATTAATGTGCTAATGCTTGAAAAAATAATGAGCAAGTCTTTTCAAGGGTACTTCGTATCGCTAAACAAATATTGACATAAGTAATGAAACTTTCCCCAAGGCAACGAGTTGATTTTAGAAAAAAGACAACGAAAATGAATGTACTAAATCCATTCTTGTAGGGTTTTTGCATTCCTAAGGGATACATATCCTCTACCAACAAGTATCACCTCAGAGGCAATATTTAATGGACCAGCACCATAGTGAAACCAACAACGGCTGGGAGAAGAGATGAATCTATACCAAGAAGACCTTCTTTTGCCAATATTTTTGGATGAAAATAGTTTACCAATACCCCAGTGTGTGAGGAATGACATTTCAAGTTTTGTAAAAGGGTGTCAATAGATAAAAGTGTTAAAAGGGAAGTGGTACGAGATGTCACTGATAATATTTTCGACCCTAGGCTGGCTAAGAACCCTAAAAATCTTAGAGAAGGAGCTTTTCAAAGAATGAGAGATTACGATAACTCTGATAATTTCACCTCTTGGCTCTAGAATTGTGGGTTACCATAGTTCATGATACCTACCATACACCTATGTCCAGAGTTAGTAGATGCATGTGCTAGGAGATTTGATGAAGGGACTATGACCATAACATGCAATAGGATAAAGGTAGTAATCTTTGTCCCTGCTATACAAGAGATGTTGTGTATCCCTTACAACTATTATATCGAGATGTTAATCAAAGAAGATATGGAGACCTATTGGGAGGAATCAAATGAAAGAGAGAATTTCTATAATTGTGAAACAAAGGAAAGGACAACTAGAGGCCATATTTTTTTTCTTTTTCAGTGTTGAGGATGTTCCCAGAAAACACATTGGACCTCTTTTCAATGACAACCTTGGTTTTTGGTCTAGACAACAATGAGGAGGTTCACCTCTTTCAGATGGCCCTCACTCCGATACTCAAGCATGAGTGGGAGCAGAGGTATTTTGAATTTTCCAATATCATAGCTTCCAATATGTTGCTGCAGCTAAAATATTACTAGAGGTTGAAACTAAATTTAGGTATTCTTCTTTCTTGGTCCATTTGATCTTACATCAAAACTTTATGTTTTTAGAAATAAAATTTCCTATATCTAGGGTAGATGAGGAGGGTTTAATTCAACCAATTTCTATATGGATAGGTGTATTGTCAAGGACAAGTAGCTTTTATTCATTTGTGCACCATTTTTTGAGACCAGTATTGCAAGTGTTATTACCTCGGTCTAATGACTGCTTGCCTCCCAAATATTTATTGTGGATTAAAAAATCATCGCCCCGGGTGGATTATTTCTTTGGGGAGGATTTTACATTTATAAGGTATCATGGTTTTTTGGAGAACCCTTCTGACTCCCTAGATTTGTAATGGATCAATTTTTTCATGTTGGAGGCATGCCGACATACAACCCTTTCGAACAACGCGTATGGCAGAGGAAGGAACAAAACAAAGTTATTTCTGCTCCCCCTTTATATTGCAAACAACGGGGTAGTGTTGGAGAAGGATAAAGCACAAAATGAACTTAGCGGCTCTGGGCTTAGTCCTCATATGTGACGAGTGGGACAATAATCTGTGAAGACAACTTCCCCTGAAGTATAAGGTGCGGGAATATGTGGAATCTAAGAGAACCCTGACATAGGAAAGGCCAAATTTGTATGTGAACTTGGCCCTCACACCCATAAAGAGGCCGAAGTGGTTGAGTTTCTATACTCCACAGGCAAGATATCAAAGGGAGATTATGATTGGAAAAACCTTAAAGAATCAGATGAAATGACAAGGATCATTAGAACGTAAATTGACAGACTTCTGGAGATTCTGACAAGAAATGGGTAACACCCAAAAACAAATTGAGGATTTTTAGCCATATGATGAATAGTTTGAAGACATTTATGACAAAGAGGATGATTTCGACAACAAAAATCTAGAGTCCAACCATGAACTAACCGATGAAAAAATTCTGCGCCATGCTCCCTGCCCACAAGAATCTGACAAGGGAAAGAGTTCTAAGCTCAGGGACTCATAGGCAGTGTCTTCTGCCAGTGTTCAAAGTAAAGGAAAGAGGGAATGAAATTCCCCAAGAGGATTAGCCCCGAAACAAGAAGGCTAGGCTTTGGTAGGATCATCAGTGAACGGGTCACAACATTCTAGTTTGGGATGAACAAAGTTACGGTGGGTCCGAGACCTGGACACATTTGATGCAATCGTTAGAAATGAAGAAGTAGAGTCCACTCTCCAAAATGTTCGGATTGTTGTGATTTAGGTAAGTCTTGCTCCCCTTCTTCTTCCTACTTCTGCATCTTCGGTTAATCCTTTTCCTTTTCCCATTGAAAAGAACCCTCTGCCTTCGTACCCAGAGTTGTTAGTGTTAAATGAGCCCCCTACTGTTTTTAATGTATCAAGTAATGTGGCACCACATGTCGAGCAAGCAGTATCTGCTTTGGTATCCATTGAATCTTTGATCGCCCTATCCAGAGCCCCATACAAAAGGATAACTCACCCATGCTACCTATTATCCCAGGATCATCTGTAGTCGAATAGAAGTTGCCAACCCCTTTTATTGCTCTTTTTAATCCAACTGGTACTCCAAGTACCCAATCTCAATTTGGCATCCAACCATTCTCAATGATTACTCTCCCATTTTCCTCCCCACATGCCCATAGTCTAAAGTATCCCTATCTATTACTCTTTTCAGTCTCCCTCCTGGTGCTTCTATGGCAGCATAGAGTATTGGTACCCCATAGACTCTTCAGAAGCATTTTGATGCAACTAGGTAGACCCAAAAAAATAGAAAGCAGAAAAGAAGGGAGAAGAATGCCGAACTGCCAACCTCTAAGAAGATTCAGACATTTTTTAATGAAGAGAAAAATTCTTTATGGATCACCACCATGAAGCCACTCATAGCCTGACCTAAGGGGTAGATGCAACTAGAGGACTATGATATCCAAGCAGTAGGTCTGGATTTGAATGAGATCCACCCTTGCGACAAAGTGAATTTGGAAAAAACCACTCAGAAGGTGGTATACATAGACTACGAGTGGCTAGATCGAAAGTTGAGAAAGTGTAAGGGTGAACTGGAAAACATAAAAGAGACGGTGAACCATTTTCCATTGGAGCTCAGGGCCTAAAATGAAGAGATGAACCACATATTGTAGGTAAAAGACCAACAAAATAAAGCAGTAGGATCTCTTGTAGCGCTCCACGATGAGTGGATTCAACTTTATGCTAAGATTGATAGATTGAGGAGTGAACTTACAACTGAGCATCAATCTGTTAGAGAACACCAATTTGTTTGGGAAGATGTAAAGAAGGAGTTAGATAGCATCTGAGCTCAGGCTTCTGATGAGATACAAAAGGCCCAATAGGAAATTGAAAAGATAAGAAGTGAATAAAAAGAGGTCGAGGCTGCTTTACCTGCTCGGATTCAGGAAACCCAAAATTTGGTTTCAAAAT